>VDFB02193867.1:554559734-554571640 GCA_007258455.2 Sequoia sempervirens
TAGAAATGCGAGGGAAAACATTTCAAAAACAATTCAGCATGAGAATCTAGAAACTTCAAGATGAGTAAAGTAGTTTTGGAGTTCCATAAAATGTTGAATAACAAATACTGTCAACTATGATGCGTACTTCAACCGTAAAAATGATGTTTTTGAAATAAACACAGGGGAGAGTAGGTGCAGACTTTATCTATCAACAATGTTTGCTTTAAATCTTTCAAATCTGCATAAAATGACAAAGGAACTGCGCTTTATGTGGTCTATAGTTTAATGGAGAGGTTGATTTGATCCATCAAATGCTGCGCAAGATCAGTTCATAAAGTATCTAAACGTTCTTTTTTCTTTCTGCTTTGATATATTCACTGTGTCAATTGATCACCAAACTTTTATCCGCATCATTAAATTATCTATCTCTTTGATTCTTGATGGAATTGATTCTTAATGAATTTTTGCCAAGGTATTATTGGTTGGTAGGTTGAAGAAAACATTTAAATTTCTATTGCAATATATGTATTCTAGATGCCAATATCCACTAATGTGTTTCTTTGATTTGAAGCCCGTTAAAGAGAAGGGTTTCTACGAATAGCTTGGTATATTAAAAAAAAAGTTTGAAACCAATGGCCCTATTATAAGTTTGCATCAAGTTTGTGTTGATCTTTTTATATGACTAAATGCTTCCCCTTTTATTTAAAATCATCTTATTATCAATAAATTTAATTAATAATTTTTGGTTTCCCTTTTCATATAGATACAAGGGAAAGTGAAGGCGAAAAGGTACAAAGCGAAGGAGAAGGCTAGCAAACGAAAATGAAAGGAGGGGAAATTTTTTTTTTTTGAAAACTCAATGTGTTTTTAAACGCTTTAGTGTTTGATCAACACTACTTCACGAAATTGTTTATCTTTTCGTTTTAGAACACTAATTTTCATTTGGGTCTAAAACGAACAATTTGATTTTTTGCAAAGGGCTTAAAATGAATCTTAGGACAAACTCACTAGATTTTGTTTGAGGTTAAAAAAATTGAACAATCAAAACTCACACTTCATTTTGGTGCTTAAAACGAATCACACAATTGCTTTGAAGGCTATAAAACGAACAAGTGCTTGAATTGTGTGATTTTGTCTTTGAGTGCTTATACTCTCCTGCCAGGTGATCTAGGTGCAAGAGAAACACCAAAATACATTTTATTTTGAAACACTCCTCGATTCGGGCTTAAAATTAAACATCTGTATGAAAAGTGAGTAGGGAATTTTCATTCTCTTTCTTTGTGCCATCAAAGATTGATCGAAGTTACCTAATTGTGTATTTGCTTGTTTGTTTTATCTTAGAGGGCCTCATTTAGGGAAAAAAGTACCAATTAAGGATGACTAACCGTAACACTCTAAAGCCAAGAGTATTTCCAGCCGGTGATATAAATGGGTATTGTTAAAATGCCATTATCACGAGGTTGGCTCCAACAAGATGGATCCGAAAGGGGACTCTTGCCGTATGGGTCAATCTCCATGAACGGAAAGTCCTTACTAGAACCCATGTACTAGAATTTTCCAAAATCCCTAATCTATTTGTTGGTGCAAGAACGGTCGTTTGACAATCTCACACTCTTACGGTCTTCTAGTAGAGATGGAAAGCATGCCATGGGAGTTTCATGGGTGTTGATGCTTGGCTGCCCCGATTGACGATAATGAGTCGTGGAGGGGAGCCAGTGGGGTCAAGCATCTAACCATCCACTAGAGATAAGCGTAGCTGGACTTGTCCAAGTGGGAATCCAACAAATATTGTCTTACACATCCATAGGGCTTGTAATTGTTCTTCGTTTGAAAACACAGTGTTGTATTCAAAAACATTTTGCAAACAAACATTCAACATGATTCTTAAAATTTCAAACCCTCTTGAAGACAAATATCATTGACTCAATCCATATGTTACTGCTTTCCCTGGGGATTCACATCCTTAGAGGTTCCTAAGCATTGGATTATACCTCAATTTGTCTTCTTGAGTAAACAATAGGAAAACCCTTGCCTTAAGTTCATTGAATTTCCACATAAAATATCTTGTGGGGTTTAAAGAAATTAAGACATTGGACATATTAGTTTGAAACTTTAATCAAAGAGAGTGTTTTTGGTAAAATAAATCCATTAAGCAAAGCTAAGCAAAATGAACTTTCATGTGTGTTGAAGACTCCAAATCCCAAAAGCACAAATCATTGATTGGAAATCCAAAATGTTCAAATCATTCCTTCGTTACAAAGGTCTTTAGGAAGCATATGCATGCTCTTCAATACCTAGGTCTAGGAAAACACAAAGTGTCTTTTTAGGTTCACCTAAGGATCAAAACAAATCAAACCTCTTTCATCCATCTTTCAAAACATCAAATCCATCTCACAAATCATCTTTTGAAAAACCTTGAAATCATCCTTGAAGTGCTAGGCTTTATGACAAAATCAAGCAAACACCGAAATCATTGACCAAGTTGAGAACATTTATCAAAAACACCTTTGGCTAGGCATGTGTAGATGCATCCTTTTGCATATACTTAGTCAAAGTTATCAAAAATCATCTTGTCTAGCTTAGTGTATGTAGATGAATCCTTCTTCATATACTTAGTGAAACAATTATCTTGTTTGGGTAGGTGTGGGTAGATGCATCCTTCTCCTCATTAATATCCAAATCATCATCCTTTGAACACAACTATCCTTTTTAGATCATTATCAACATCTTAGGCTATTCCTTTTGTTCAAAAATCAAAAAATCCAAAATCCAAATCAAGATCAAGTGGACAAAATCTCAAAATCCAAAAATCAAAACCAATCAAAAATAAAGTCCCAACATTTCATTCAAGATTTATCAAAAGCCAAAAAAAAAAATCCATACATCCATCTTTAAACATCACCATCATATCATCATCACATTTGATCCTAAAAAGCATCCTAAAAATTTCACTTTGGGACATAAAATAGAGATTAATCCAAAGAATCAAGAGATTCATCTCCCATATTCTCGAAGATTGATCCTTGTTTTATGGTTCAAAAGAGATCTCAATACAAGAAGAGTATGGAAGCCCACAAAGAAACTCCCGCTTCAAGTGACCTTAGCCAAACAAACGCAGAAATGAATCTCACAAAATCAAGCAATCCATTGATCCCCTCATCATCACAAAACCCACAAGAAGAAAATCAAGGGGAGGACCTCACCTTTGGAATGTCTTGTGAAGAAATAGCTAAAATGCTCCAAAATACAGACAACCATAGAATCATCAACATCATGATGAGACTCAACCCTTCGTTGTACATGCTTGAACTAGCAAAACAAGGGGCCAAGTTGCCTTTGGATTTTGATGTGACCACTATAGTAGAGTCATCTTTTCCACCAATCTCATCCACCATCCCCATTTCATCTACACCCCCATCTCAAAACGTCACGGAAAATATCCCGCAAATCACAACATCATTTGCTCCAACTCAACCCAATGTTAACAAGGGAAACACATTCCTCAATAAAATTCAATCACATCCCCTTGTAAATAACTAAAACTTGGACGCAAACACCACCTTGGAACATAACATCCCCCATAACCCATTACACCAAAATGTTCCTCTCACTTTACATTATGACCTATCATCAACATCTTTTCACGGAGCACCACAAACACCTCTTCTCACAAATTCACAGGAGGAGGGAGACATATTCGGATGAGGGGGCATTTTCAACACCACAACACTCTTGCAAGGATTCACCCCCCTTACATTTCCACCTCTCCCACCATCACCATTGTCATCTACGCCACTCCTTGGTTTAGGGCTTCTCCCTCTACCAAGTATCAATCAAACCGCTATCCCAATTATCAATCAAAACATTTTCCCAAATGCTCAAAGATTATTGTTGACATCACAACAACAAACGACAAACACACAAGCAATGGAAACATCATCAAACACCCCCACAACATTGCAAAGCATGGTCTCTCAAGGGCCAATCACATCAATGACGCCACTTATCACATCAACAACACCATCGACCAATCACGTAATCAACATGACAACACCATCCACCAACCAAATAATCAACACATCATCATCTACCACCATTCCAAATCCACCACCACCTCCACCACCACCAACATTCACCACATCAAACCAGTTCAACGCAACATTACAAGCTGCTTTTCAAAGAGGACACCAACAAGTGCAGAAACAAAAAGCCATGCAACAAGCTGCTCAAGCTGCCAAAACTGCACAAGCCGCATTACAAGCACAACAAGCACAACAAGCTCAAGCATTATTACAACAACAATAGCAACAACAAGCCGCTCAAGCTGCCCAAGCCGCAGAAGCATTACAAACAAAAAGGGTCACTCAAGAACAACTATTATTGTAGCAACAAGCTGCCCAAGCACAAGCGCAAGCTCAAGCACAACAAGCACAAGCTCAAGCACAACTTCTTGCACAAGCAGCACAAATACAAGCATATCAACAAGCACTAAAGCAATACCAAGAGCAGCAAGAAGTAGCAGAATTGGTAGCCCAACAACAAGCATTGTGGGAACCAGAATAAGCAGAACAACAAGCATTGTTAGAACAACAACAAGCGCAGCAGCAAGCAGAACAACAAGCGTTGTTAGAACAACAAGTGCAACAACAAGCAAAAATCCTAGTGCAACAACAACAAGAGCAACAACAAGCATTATTCATCCAAAAACAAGTAGAAGCCTACTTCGTCCGCCACAACATACCAATACCATTGAACAATGCACCAACCAACCCATCCATCCAAACCATGATTGCAACACCCCAAAACACATTCATCCCACCCCCTGATCCTCAGAATGATATGACGACACAATTCAAGTTTCTCTCGCAACAAGTACTCGATCTTTAATCAGGGTGAACAACCAAAATGCAAAGCAACTTGTGTCCCTATCCATTTGATAGGAGCCTAGATATGAAACCATTCCCTAAGGGATTCGAGATCCCTAAATTTGACAAATATCGAGGGACGGGAAACCCTGAAGATCACATCAGGGAATTCTAGGTTCATTGTATGGAGGTTGCATATGACGATACTTATCTGATGCGGCTATTCCCTAGGAGCTTAGCAGGAGATGCTATAGAATGGTTCTCTCACTTACCTTCAGGCATTAGGACATTCGAAGAAATTAGAGACGCATTCATTAGAAACTACGCATGTAACATTACAATGGATGTTAGTCTCGAAGAACTCTATGCTCTGAAACAAGGAAAGAATGAATCTTTCGCTTCATTTCTTCAACGATGGTGATCCAAGGCCAATTAGAGCAAATGGACCATGCCAAAAGAGCAACAAGTCTGCACAATCATTACCAACCTTGAAAGTCGCTTGTCATTCCACCTCAAGGTTTAGGGAATCACCACCTATGATCAACTAATCTCCAAGGTGCTTAGCATCGAAAGAGCCCTTGCAACCCAACCCATCGAATCAACATCATATCACGAATCACAAAACAATCTCCCACCATCAAATTACAATGATAAAACTCATACATGGGCGAGAAACAAGAACATCACTAATGATGGCGTCATCAAAGCCAAGGAGGTCATTAGTGGTCCATGCCAAAATACACCTGCACCACAAATCCAAAATTAATGCCAAAACACTCATCACACAACATACCAACCCAATAATCCCACCATCAATAACGTCAACGACCAAAGAGGACCACCTCAACGCAAAACATACCCCAAACGAAAATACACTACTTTGGGGGAACCACTTGAGGACATCATGAAAAAGCTAATCGATGAAAAACTCATCCAAGCTCCTACATTTGAAAATTATCAAGAACCTGATGTCAAACCTCCTTGGTACAATGAAAATCAACTATATGAGTTCCACAAAATCAAAGGCCACACCACAAACAATTGTATGAGACTCAAGAATATCATCCAAGATCTCATCGACAAAAGAATCATAAATGTGGAAACACCTACTGGGAATCAGGATCTTAAAATCTACACAAATCTGATGCCAAATCATGGCAACAAAGGGAATAACAAGGATAAAGGAAAGGGCAGTGTAAATCATGTATACAAGACAGTTGTTTCCAACCTCAATGAAAACTGCATGGTCATCACCATCAAGGGCGCCCATGCCGAAGATTGTGGAGTCACCACAAGAGGCGACAAAGTCACCATTGCAGGATCATCCCAACCCAATAGAGTCCCTACATCAAGAGTCATTCCGTATAGCTACAATGTCATAGACCAACTCAAAAGAACACCAGCACACATCTCCATCATGGAGTTGTTAAAAATATCATCGGCCCATAAAAAGATCCTTAAAGAAGCATTAACCTCATCTACCGTCCCCGCAGACCTTGATGCGGAACAATTCCAAGCTATGGTCGGAAACATCATAACACCTAATCTCCTTACATTTTCTGACCAAGATTTTCCCACCCAACCATCTCACAATCATGCACTTCACTTGGAGGTCATTGTGAACAAAAGAAAAATCAAAAGGGTCCTGGTGGATGGAGGTGCAGGTTTGAACATATGTTCTTTTAGTCTCATCAAGCAGTTAAAGATATCAGAAGATTCCATTGATAAAGGGAAGGGCATCACAATTAGAGCATATGATGACCAAGAAAGAGTGTCTCAAGGCACAATTAAGCTCCCTATCCAAGTAGGGCCAACACTCATGGAAACCACATGTCAGGTCTTGGACCTCGAATTGCCATACAATATCCTCCTGGGATGCCCATGGATTCATGCGATGAAAGCCATAGCATCAACCTTCCACCAGTGCGAAATTCACACATAATGGACAAGAGGTTACCATCCATGGAGATCCCGAGCTATTTTCATACCGTAAAGAACCTTGAAGTCAAACATTACAAAATCAAGGTCAAAAATGATGAGGCCCCATCCACATCATACATCGATCCCGGGCCACTTCACGCCCACTTCGGGCGACAAAGACACCACCATTCCCACCATATCTCGATATCAAGCTCATCATCCAAGAGGACAGCCAGGAAGAGTATTCTCTAATGCTTTTTGTGATAGGAGAGTTACCACACCTAAGATCACGAGACGCACAAGAAAACTGCCCTACATCACAAACCTATCCAAAATTATCCTCAATTCAAGGTGGGGAGACCTTGGCCATGAGGTAATTGAAGCAGATCCATCAAACATGTTGTATCAAGATGAAAGACCGACACCTAAATTACCAATGGATGAAAGAAGCAGAGGCCTACACATGATGCTTGCAATGGGCTATGACCGCAATCAGAGATTGGGACAAAATGACAATGGGTTCTTAATACCAATCATGCCTGAGACGCGACCTATAACAAATCTTGGTCTTGGATGTATCCCTCCGAGAATAACCATACGTGGCCGAAGTCCTCCGGT
Organism: Sequoia sempervirens; assembly: GCA_007258455.2. NCBI lineage: Eukaryota > Viridiplantae > Streptophyta > Pinopsida > Cupressales > Cupressaceae > Sequoia > Sequoia sempervirens. The sequence continues at coordinate 554,567,120 of VDFB02193867.1, forward strand.
TAGAGCCGCTAATGTTTCTCCTCAGCCAGTCCTAGTACAAGTGCACCCCCCAATACCCATAGGGACAGACATGCATAACTTTATCACTGAGCCCTATATTAGTAGCGATGACGAAGATACCTTATCCAACCTACCTAGGTTATTCAAAGATACCACCCTGTGTATGATTAGTACCATATCCTTTGAACCGGATATTCAAAATCATGAGATCCACTTAGTCTACCCCCAACTAATTGACTATGACCAACGAGGACCACCAGTTCTCGATACATTCGAAAACGATGAAGCACTCTCATAATTCATGGGGTTGAGGGATAACATTCCAGATGGAGATCAAGGCAAGATTCCATAATGAGTTGGACACACACCTACTACGGGAAACGAATAAATCCGCCGTAGTAAAAAGCGGAGAAACTAAGAATCATATCCAAGTCCTGAGTGAAAACCACACCGGCACTCTCGACAAGAAAATAGTAAAATAAAGGACGATCCAATGCTGAAAACCTTCTCCAGGTGCTCTAAGGATGAAGGATTCAATCTCCCCTAAGAGCTATGCATCAAGAGAAGCCTAGCCTTGGTCAAAAATGCAAACTCACCAACCTAGGAATAGAGGAGACCCCACATATCACATTCTATGTGAAATCACTATTATCAGAAGAGCAAGAAATCCTAGCAGCATTCCTAAAGGAAAGACAAATAAACTTTGCATGGAGTTATGCTGATATGCCAGGACTTGATCCAAATACTGTGGTCCACCACCTAGCAGTGTATCCAGATGCAAAACCTGTCAGACAGAAGCTTTGCAAAATGCATCCTCAAATTGCTTTGTTAGTCAAAATGGAGCTAAAAAATCTATTAGATGCTGGATTCATCTGACCAATTGATTATCCAGAATGGGTATCAAACTTGGTACCCGTATCAAAGCCTGACGGAGCCATCAGAATCTGTACGGACTTTAGAGATTTGAACAAGGCATGTCCCAAGGATGATTTCCCACTTCCCAACATTGACATGATAGTAGACATGACAGTAGGGCACGAGATGATATCATTAATGGACAGATTTTTAGGATATAATTAGATCATGATAGCGAAAGAAGACCAACACAAGATGGCTTTCACTTGTCCATGGGGGACCTACTGCTGGAACATGATGCCATTTGGTCTAAAGAACGCAGGAGCAACCTATCAAAGGGCCATGACATTGATATTTCATGATATGATTCACAAAACAGTCGAAGACTATGTCGACGACATCCTAGCAAATTCAAGAAAAAGACAAGATCATATAGCAACCCTAAGTGCTATCTTTAACAGATTAGAGGAATACAAGGTCAGACTAAATCCCAAGAAGTGTGTCTTCGGCGTACAATCAGGTAAACTGCTAGGATACATAGTCTCCATGAGGGGTATCAAGGTGGATTCAACAAAAGTCAAAGCAATCCTTGAGATGGAAGCACCAAGGAACTTAAAGCAACTAAGAGGCCTCCAAGGAAGGCTCCAATCCATTAGAAGGTTCATAGCACAATTGGCAGACAAGCAAAACCCATATTCGCACCTTCTCCACAAGGGGGTATCATACAAATGGGATACAAAGTGTGAAGAGGCATTCAAAAAAATAAAGGAATATCTCCTGACACCTCCAGTGTTAATGCCACCTATCCCGAGAAAGCCATTGATCTTATATGTGTCAGCAACAACAGCAGCCCTAGGAGCTCTTCTTGCTCAACATGATGAAAATGGAATAGAGAGGGCCATCTACTATATCAGTAGGACAATGGTCGGTCATGAGCTAAATTACTCCTTCATTGAAAATGCTTGCCTTGCAGTAGTATTTGCATCCCAAAAATTCAGACACTACATGTTGGCACACAAGATAAAGCTCGTCGCGAAAATTGATCCCCTCAAGTATCTCTTATCCAAGGCAATGTGAACTGGCAGAATGACAAAATGGGTCATGATATTATCAAAATATGACATCGAGTATGTAGAGAGGAAAGCAATCAAGGGACAGGTTATTGCAGACCAATTAGCAGAAGCACCTATGTATTCTGAGAATCCTCTTGTATCTAAATTTCCATACGAATCCATCTTTAACCTCAACATTGCTGATCACTGGAAACTATACTTCGATGGGTCATATACATAGCATGGATCAGGAGCTGGTATCTTCTTCATCACCCCCCAAGGGGACTGTATACCACGGTCATACAAACTGGCATTTCCTTGCACTAACAACATAGCGGAATATGAGGCTTTGACTATAGGTCTCAGGATAGCAGTGCAGTGGAATATCATAGCTCTCAAGGTCTATGGCAACTCACAGCTGATCATAAATCAAGTCAATGATGAATATCAGACTAAGGATGACAAACTAACTCCATACAAGAAATTGGTGGAGACTCTTAAGGAATCCTTCATTGACATAACATTTGAGAAGATTCCAAGAACCAACAATAGAGCCGCTGACGCCATGGCTACAATTGGGTCTCTATTAGACATCCCTCACAACGTGCCAAAATATGAATTTCTAATCGAGCAACTTCTCGTTCCCACATTCGAGGTACCAGAATCAGAATATGTGTGTGAAATTGTTGGTCCTAGCAATCCTTGGTATCATGACATATATACATATCTTGGAATAGGAGTCTTACCCGCTGACCTACCATCGAGCCTAAAACGAACCTTTATCAAAAAGGCATCCAAATTTATCATCCTAGGTGATACCTTATACCGTAGAAGCATAGAGGGTACTTTACTTCGCTGTCTAAATGCTGAGGAGGCATTAACCGCTCTAACTAAGGTTCATAATGGTATTTGTGGCTCACACTCGAGTGGAATGACCATTGCCAAGAAATTGCTGAGGCTGGGGTATTACTGGCCCACAATGGGGCGAGAAGCACATGATCATGCTAAAAGGTGTTTACAATGTCAGCAGCATGGGGACCTCATCCATGCTCCAGCTCAAGAGCTTCACCCGATTATCACACCATGGCCCTTTTCGTAGTGGGGACTCGATCTCATTGGGAAAATCTCACCCACCTCGTCCAATGGCCACAAATTCATTATAACTGCAACTGAGTACTTCACAAAGTGGGTGGAAGCCATACCCATGACCTATATCACTAGAAAGCAGATCTCAAAATTCATTCTGAATTATCTCATCTATCGTTATGGTGTCCCACAAGCCATTATCTCAGATAATGGGACACCCTTCAAGAACTAGGAGGTTCGTGACTTGTGCAAGAAATTCAAAATCCAGCATCGCTTCTCCACCCTGTACTATCCCCAAGGAAATGGCCAAGCAGAAGCCAAAAACAAAACCATCCTCAAAATCCTCAAGAAAACAGTCAATGATGCAGGTTGTGACTGGCACTTGCAGCTTAATCCCGCCCTCTGGGCTTATCGAACTAGCATCTGCACACCCACTGGCACCACCCCCTTCTCCCTGGTCTATGGATCAGAAGTCGTACTCCCCATTGAGATCGAGCTCCCATCCCTCATAATATCACTGCAAAATCTCATCACTGATGAAGAATATCGGGTCTCAAGACTAAACGAGCTGGAGTTACTGGATGAGAGAAGGATCGAAGCTTTGAATCATTTGCAAGTCTATCAAAATAGACTCAAACGAAGCTACAACAAGAGGATCAGAAGCAAGACTTTCCAAGTCGGAGAATTGGTCTTAAAAGAAAATCAAAAGAATGTCCCTAATCCCAAAGAAGAAGTCAAGTTCAACCTAATTGGTTAGGCCTTCATCGTCATAGCAAAGCTATAAATCGTATATCAGCTATCAACACCGGTTGGGAATCAAGTAGAGCCAATAAATAGCTCCCATCTCAAAAAGTTTTATGCCTAATTCTTTCAAGGTATAGAACCAAAAAATCCAAAAAATTAGAAAAAGTCTTGAAAAATGGTTACTTCGGCGAAAACCTAGCAAACAGGCATCTTGGTAACAACAAAAAAATTAAAAAAGCAATAAATCCAAAAAAATGAGAAAAAGGATCAAAAAAATCGCCCTCTAGTGAAAACCACTTCTGTGGCACTTTGGGCAAGTACCTTGGTGAAAACCTGGCAAACATGCGCCTTGCGTAAATAAGCACTTTCCATTGTGTAAATAAGCACTTTCCATCCACCAGGATCTTTATGGCTCGATCCACATTATCCCTCCATTTCACTTCCATCATCCATCTCATCCATATCTCCATTCATCACTCATCCGCTCACATCCGCACCATAGCTTGGTCCTGTGTTCGTATCATGATCCCTCCTAGTACTACTCGGCCCATTCTCAAGGTTAGTTTGTCCTGCCTTTATCAGAGTAGTCTATTGCATCATGCTGGGGGCATGTTCCCATCGGATCGGATTGGTGTATGGTCTTAAAGTCCTCAAACATCAGAAAATCCAAAAACATCATAAAATCAAAAAATCCAAAAACATCAGAAAATCAGAAAATCCAAAAACATCATAAAATCAAAAAATCCAAAAACATCAGAAAATCAGAAAATCCAAAAACATCAGA
>VDFB02193867.1:554571740-554786231 GCA_007258455.2 Sequoia sempervirens
AAAGTCCATCACACTAAGTACAATGCCATCCTGGTCCTTCATACCTTGATGCATCGTACTTAGGCGTGTTATCAAACATAAAGTAAGTGACCCTTTGAAAATCCCAATCCTTGATAAGCAAATCATCCATCTATCATCATCATTTCTCATCATCATTTCCCATCATCATCATCATCATCATCTCTAATAAAGTCTCGACCAATCATGGACTTGTTGGATCCTCTTGTCATCATCTCACTTCCGCACTAACATCGCATCATGAATAGTCCATCATGCATCCATCCTACATCCACAAACCGTTAGCATGCATCCATCCTACATCTGCAAACTATCAATATTCTGCATATCTTCTCACATACATATCATCATCATAATACAGATCTGTTAGTCTAAGCATCTCATAAATCATCCATTGCATATCACATCATATCACATCATCAACCTCATCCATCTCATATCATATCATCGTTTAAGTTGTTTAGGACAATATAGATTTGTTATTCTAAGCATGTTAAAATCATCTCATTTGCATCATCATCCATAACCATCCATTTTGAACCTCTTTATCGCGAGATCGACCTTCAAATCGAATCTTTTTGCCCGATCTCTCGAGGGGGCAATGTACCAGTGTACTTCTTTCCGCTGGGGCATCCGAAAAATCAGATTTTTTTTGATTTCGATCACGACAATTCTTTGAACCAACGCAACAAGTACATTGCTTCAAAGAGGGGCAAAATGTAGACATGCAAAATTAACACTATGCATTCGATCGGATTCAGTCAAATTAGATGTCGCATTAGGTCCATTCATCACTTTCATCCATTCATTAAATAATCTCATTTCCTAAGGTCATTTATCAAATAAACATTATCATCAGCCTTTTAATAAATCAAACATCATCACTTTAATTAAATAGATCAAACATTTATTTAATTAAAATCATATTCCATCATTTTCTGAATTAAATAAATCAATTATCAAAGTCTTAAAAGTCAACTCACCTAATTAGCATTAAATCAGCATAATCATCATCTATTTAATCTAACCCTGATTAAATGTTAATCCCATCCCACTTGCATTATCTAGATATCTCCACTTGCACAATAAATCAATTTTATTGATTTATTAAAACCTCATTTTCCCTCAACATGACAAGTCAAACATTGCATTTATTGTTGTTTTTCTTGTCCCCCTCTTAGAATTTATTGCAAATTCAAATTCAAATTTTCCCTCTCATGGGCACTCTTCCCAAATCTTTCACATACATCAACCAATCACCATTTGACAAGTGGCCTATCCTCATTGGAGAATCTTTAGTCCCACATTCATCATTTTGGCTAATCTCTCATCAAGAAAATCTATAAAATAAGGCCTTCATTCTCATTCATGGATCCACAATTTTATGCAAGGTTACTCTCTTGGTTTGAGAAATAATCTTGTTCTTCATCTTCATTGCAATACATCATCATTTAGCTATTGATCAAGGGTTGGGAAAGGGTCACTAGCACATGTGACACCAATCCAACATGGAATAGGTGATTATCTTGCTTTTGGAATGTCTTCTTGATGTTTTTTTTGTTACTTGTGGCATTTCTTTAGCATTAGATATTTTATTTCATGGAGGCATTTGCAGATTTGTATGTTTAGACTAACCCTTCTAATGAGTATTTGAGGTTGGTTTTACTTGTAGATTTAGGGTACTTCACATAGTAGTGACGTTAGGGGACCATGGTGGATAGATGTGTAAATGGGTTATGATTAATGTTACTTTTAACTCATAATGCGATTATGCTATGATGTTAATGTATTGATGTCACTCGTATTAATTTGTTGAGTTGCATTAGTTAATGTCACTTTAGTTTAAAAAAAAAAAATTATTGGCATGATCTTGTATGTCTTTTGTGTTATCCACGAGGTCCCTTAGCGAGGTGTTACATGAACAAATATGTATACATATATTTTAAATTTAAAGAAATTCAAATTTTTGATTTAATGTAATTTATACATACCCGATATCTCCCAAAACACTCTATGTTGAATGTGTCAGTTTGTTCTTGAAGATTTACTGACCACATTTGATGCAAAGTGTTTCTTGCACCATTCAACAACATCATGTGCATTGTCTAGATGATCTTCTAGATAACTCATTTGATGCAAGTTCCTACTCCATCATGCTCACCCTTTCCATGCCCACTCTAAAAAAAACTCCAAACATGTGGTATTTTGTAGATTTTATGATATCTACAAAGTGCATAGAATGGCCATGAAGATTTGAATTGTGCCACACATCCATCTGACCATACAAAATGATTTTCAATTTTACACCACGCTTCTCAAATTCTCAAAAATATTGTAAAGCAATGTTGGACAAAAGTGTGTCATGCTCTTTATCATCACTAATATAAAAGTGATATTCTTTCTTAATGGCTTGTTCTTCATCTTTACTCTCAACACCATCCAATTCTGATTGTGCATGTTGATAACACACATGAACCATAATAGTGATTGCTTTGAAAAGTAATACTCGATTGAATCTCCTTTTGATGTACAAAGGAGTAATTTTCTGTAAAGTCAACTATTGATAGAATGTTCCATGTGGGAAAGTATCTCTCAATGTTTGGAATTGTTGTGCTTGCCACTTAGCAAAAAGGAATGATGTATGTATGGTCGCATCAATTTTCAAAAATCTTCCATAAATTTTCCAATGGGAATCTCCTCTTCTACATAGTTCAACCTTGTGGATTCTTTCCCAAAATTTGTTTGCAACTTTACATACTTGTATCTGTGTCAGTAAAATATGTGAATAACTAATAAGCTACACTTGATCAATGAAACATTACATCAAAGAGAATCCAAATAACAATCTATGAGAAATTGAAACAAATAAACTCTAAAAATAATACTTACCTCTTGCAATTTATTGTCTTTGTTAGGTCAGTATCCTCAATTCTTGAAGGAAATTTAGCCAAATTTCCACGTCTCACAAATTCCTTTTATGCAGTTTATTTGAGGTCCATTTTCAAGATCACATAATATAGACTTTATGAACAAACTTACTGTTTAGGAGGTGCATTTTGAAACCCACATCTTTCTTCTCTCATCTTTCGAAACACGATAGTAGAGAGATCCAAATTCAATATGAAACGACAACAAGTTTCAAAAAACTTGTTTATCTTCACATAATATGGCTTTAACCTTCAAAACATTGTTTGCCCAATCTTTATATGAGGATATGCATTACAAAAGTTCATATACATCTCAAATTGTGTTATGTCTAGCCAATGTTTGATATGATTTTCATAAATACTAGGTCTAATCCTGTGTCTCATAACATCTCTAGCATTTGATGATGGATGAGTCTAATTATGCCAAAAACCCGAGACCAAGTTCCTAACAACATCTTCAATCCTGTCAGAATGGGGAGCTCTACACATAATTGCGCAATTTCCTTCTAAACTCTCATCCAAAAACTTTCTCTTTTTCTCATATTTTATCAATGTGGTTCTACTATAACCAATTTCAGTTGAAAGTGCAAACATTTTTCTTTTTCTTGATATATCTTGATGTACAATAGATGTCAACATCACTCTTCTTGCAGTGGCCTTATCCACTAATTGAGATCCTTTCCCAATGGAATCTAAACCCTTTTTAACATTTTGAACAATATCCTTTTGTAATCGCATGTGTTTCTTCTTATTTGATGCCAAATGTACACCCAACAATTGTAATGACTCTTTGAGCTCATCATGAAGAAGTAAATGTGATAACAACTAGGTTTTTTCAAGTGTATCAAGATGATTGATCATTCCATTTACAGATTTAGTCATTGAACTCTTTCTCTTATTATAAGGCTGGTTGGCACAATATTCTAGTTTCTCCATATCCATTTCAAGTAAATGATCTAAATTTCTATGAGAAATTTGTTTCCTCACCTTCTCATCTAGTTTTATATGCTTATCCATACCAATAGGAGGAAGTGATCCCGACCCCTCTCCAACATGCATTGTTTGAACTTGTGCCTCCTCCCTATCTTCAAGGACCATGCATTCTTGAGCGGATTCATTTGATCCAATGTCTAGATTTGGCTTGACTTGAGCATGAAAACTTCCTGCTTGTTGAGCCCTTCCTACATGTCACAAAATATTTTGCAAACAAAAGTGAGAGATGATGTTATATAAGTGAAGTTTATGTATGCAAGCAAACAAACTAATAAAACATGATGCTATAAGTGAGAGAAGTTTGTGCTAGTTTTATATGCTCATCCATACTAGTAGAAGGAAGTGATCTTGACCCCTCTCCAACAAGCATTGTTTGAACTTGGGTCTCCTCCCTAACTTCAAGGTTTGTGTGTTCTTCAACGGATTCATTTGATCCAATATCTAGATTTGGCTCGACTCGAGCTTGAGGAATCCCTAGAGTATAATACATAAAAATAATTTGAGAACATTGAAGTGATGAAAATAAAATACCAAAGACACAAAACAAAAATATTGAAACAAAAGGAATTGGCTTAAGGAATTGGAGTCAAGGACCATATAAACATTGCAACTTGCATGACCAAGATGACTTGAGGACATTTAAAAGTATTTATAGTCATTCAAGTGCAATGATGGTTAGAAACCTTCAAAACAAATGTGTGTTAAGACATAATTTAAAGAATAATATATCATATATAACTATTATTCCTTGGCACCATATAGCTTGAGTTTTGATGTATACATGTGTTAGTCTCTAGAAAACCTAACATTGCATTGGCTTTAAGTATAATTTGAGCTTCTAATTTTCAAATAATTCTAGAGCTTAGAACTGGGCATTTATTAAAATATTTAAAAAATATTTTTAAGGAACTATTGATCATTAGATTAAATTCAATGGGAGTTTAGAAAAATCTTAAGCTAATTAGATGTTGCAATGTAGATTGGATAGGGGATATTGATCAGCAAATATCAACATTAGAATGCTACTTCATTGTACATGAAGGTGTAGTTTCATGAATAATTAAGAAAAAATAATGGTTTCTTTCAAAGTGCAAAGTTAGAATATATAGGAATTTGCAAAGCCATAAAATAATTAATGTGGTTGAAAAAATTATGAAAATCAAAGTGGCATAGTAAGGGACAAAATTTAAGGTTTCATTGGAGAACTAAGCATGTATTGAAGTACACTATCATTTTCTTAATGTTCAAACAAAGTAAAAAGAAATTGTGTAGATGCAATACTCAACAATGATAATGTGATGACAAAAAAATTAAAGCAAAGGTATTGGTAAAAGATAAGTGTAAGGTTTGTAGGGAAGGATTTAATGTACAATATTATAGTTTAAGAGCACATTTTAAGTTGGGGTATTGTAAGTTGAAAAATGGTCATACATTAAACATTTCTAATTTTAATAAGAAAGCCAATGCAAAATGTATGCACATACAAATTTATGTTTAGGTGTACTAACCAAATTATTGGGTGGACTAATGCACAAATTATGGATTCCATCCCATCAAATGAATACTCATGTTTTTTCAAAGTAAAAGTCCTAAACACACACTTGAGAGTGAGAGAGAGAAGAAGCAAGCATGTACCTTGTTTCTTTCTATGATAATTTTCCAAGTTTTGTTCACACCTCTTATGTTCTTCTTTTGACAATTTTCGTTGAGACGCATTTTTTCTTTTTCTTTGTTGTCCCATTTTCTTCTTCAACTTAAAGATGACTCAAAACAAGTTCTCTACCAACTTAGTTAAATTATCCTCCAAATTTTGCCTTGATTGATAAAAATGAAAAGTTGTCTAGCTCCAATATTTGCCTCCTTGATAAATGTGCAAAAACTTCTTCTCCAAAATCTGCGCTCCAAGTGATATAAATGAGAATTAATCTTGCAATTTGATATCCAGAATAATGAAAAATAAGCTTCTATTTATATGCATATGGGATGGGAAAAAAATTATTCTAGTGTACATGGAATAACTAGATCCTAGTTTAAATGAATCAAGTAGTAAACAAACAAGTTATTTCATTGTGAAGTTTGTTGTTATTTAATGCATAGGTATGCACAACATATCTAGTAATTTTAGAATTTTGTTAAAGTGTCAAAAATGTATAATAGAGGTATAATTTGAATTGAATTTTCTTAATTATATTTGAATTGAATTTCAAGTTACTTGTCAAAATGTATAATAGAGGTATAATTTGAATTAAAATTTTCTTCATTATATTTAAATTGAATTTCAAGTTACTTGTCAAAAACGTATAATAAAGGTATAATTTGAATTGAATTTTCTTAATTATATTTGAATTGAATTTCAAGTTACTTGTCAAAAAGATTATATCTTGTTCTCAACTCAATGGTTCATGTTGCTTAAGTCATTTAATTTAATTTTTTTATTGTGATCAATATGAATGAACTTAATTATAAAGTGGCATTGATTTCCCTAAAATTCTACTAGACATCAAATGTATATTGAATATAAGGAAATGTAAGTTGTAAGAGATCATAAAATAAGAAAACATGTATGTATATTGAATATTTAAAGCAAATGCATACATATATTATGTGTAAACATGTTTAAACCATAAGCAAATACATGCACATACATGCAAAGAGATTCAATACATATAAACATAACACAAATTATAAGAAAAGAGGAAAATGTATGCATATATCATATAAGAAAATATATGTACATATCATATAAGCAAAATGTAAATTAAAGATCATCAAATATCAAATACTAAAGATCAACAAATAAGCAAATGTATGTATATCATATAAGCAAATGTAAGTTAGAGATCATCAAATCTCAAATACTAAAGATCATCATGTAGAAGCAAATACATGTGGTAAAGATCATAAATCTAGTGTTTATGGCCTAATATGAATGTCTACTCCTAGTTGAATGGCCATCTGAATGAGAACGGTCTTGCTCTGATGGATGTGTTGAGCCCTGCAAATAAAATTGTGTACATGATGTGTTAAATACATATAATTTATATTAAATAAATTTTATGAAAGTTATTTTTAAATGAACTTGTATTTTTAAATATCAATCTAGATCTATGCATACATAAATATTGCATGTACATATACATGTGTGATTATATAAAAATGTAAAACTCACATGTCCACTGGCAGGAGATTCATCCATAGAGTCACATTGATCATGCACACAATCTGGACCAAGGCTAGGAGTGATATGAGGTATGTCCACCTGTAACAATATATATACATATATATATCAACTTACATGAATATCTAGTTTAAAAAAAAATTAAAAATAATGAAAAAAGAATTGAAACATGCACATGCACACATACATGAATATCATCTGATATTGGATGACCTAAGTCCTCTGAAACGGTTGCCTCCACCACATCCACCAAACGGTCAAGTGACAAATCAACATTTGCATCCATCCGATCTATCCCATGTCGTGCCAGAAATGATGAATGTAGAGGACTATGAAGGTGAGATGGCATCGACGATGATGAACTATAACCAATCAACATATCAGTAAAACCCATAGTCTGTACAGCGACCGAATGAATTGTAGGTGGATCCTGATGCACACTACTGCTTGAATGAGAGTGATGGGATCCTAGAACTGAATGACCTCTGCATCTCAAATGATCTCTAACATGCTCTATACCAATCCCATTATCTGATGCAATGTTGGCATATGCCTCCAATAGGTCCTCAACCAAACAATGCAGAGTCATGCGTGCCATATCTCCTGTAAGTGCATCAAGCTGTGTAGGAGTAGGGATGCCGACCACTGTAAAAGGATCCATGGTGGTCCACTATGCTAAAAATGGTGTGGATTAGGAATGTCTGGACATCAAATACTGACCTACACGATCATCAGATATCCTAGTGGTGGTAGCCGCAATGTCACCTACAGTGTCAATTGCTTCCTTTTGGGAAGCAACAACAACCTCATCTGCTATGGGGGCTAGAGCTGGGGTGAGAGTAGGAGACCTATCACCAACCAATACCCTAAACACTGGGGGTGTTCTATCTACTTGATGATAGGTGGCCCTATCAGCAATCTTGCCACGCCCCTGACCAACATATGGTGGAATGTCTAGGTAGTTAACTTTGAGGCCCAAATGGACCTCAGCATACAACTGCTGAACAAAATATAATGGAATTTGGTCATTTTTTGGGTATGGACCATGTGCTGCGAGAAATCGTGGGTAGATCAATGAGGCCATAGCATGATCGACACATCTAGTGACCTGGTATCCCCTAACCTTACGCACATTTTGATAAAATGGAAAAAAGTGGCTTTTATCATTTCTTTGGTGACACTATCCTATATTTGTTTAAGGGGAATTTCACCATGTACTTCTTCCCGCATGCGGGAAAGAGTAGCAGTCACTCTATCTGAGGAATATGCACTAGTCCTCTCAAGTTCATCTTTTAGTTTTTCTAGACTATGCAATATTAACATGCATGGTTCACTATATATCCTTGGGTTTGCACACTGTGCTAATGAATCTCTCAATTTTTTAATCTCATTACTAGTATTTGCAAACAAAGAATCTGGCGCAGGTGGAACATGATTTGCATTTTCCATGTTATATATATATACAGTACACCTAAAAGAGCAATGAGACTTTGGTAAATAATATATCTAGATAAAGGGAATACAAATCTAAAATAGTTGTAATAATTCATCTACCCATCAATAATATTTTCATACAATTAACAATTTAAAAAGAATTGGAAGACAACTATAATCTATCACATAGCATCCTTAAATGGTTCAAATTTTAAATGAAATGATGAAAGAAAGAATAAGAATACAAAGATTAGAATAAAATTATTTGAAAATAATTGGGGATAAAAATATTTAATCTAATAGTTGTTAACATAAATGAACTTCAAAATAGGATTATGTAAGTGAAAAAAAAGTTCTATTGCCTTCATTGAACCTAAATTTATCTAGCTAAGATATGTCTAAAATTAAGAATTCACACTAGAATATCAATATTCCATAAGAATCTCATAAAGAGGATGAATTTAATGGAAGATAATATAAAATCCTCCATATGAGGATAAATTTTATCATTACAATATGAGTGAATCATCTCAATTATATAGCCAAGAACATCAAAAAATTATAGATTGGAAAGCAAAATAATCAGACATTTATCATATTTTTATATATGTATAAAGTTTAGATACCATCAAACTATTTAAACTTATAGATTGCATAAAGCTATAAATTGAATCATTAAAACTAATTTATTAAGAATAAATCTAATAAAGTTTGACTTCATATTGCATACTTGTTATAAATATCTCACTAATCCAACCATACATTTTATATATGTTAAAAAATATATAATTGTTATGCCCATAATTTTTCACTATATCTTGACGTGGATCTCCTTCAACTAGATCAATTAAAAATTATTTGTAATGTTGGAGGAAAATGGATTTAATATCATTAGAGTTGTCATGGAACTACCTCTCTTGATCAACGATAGATATTATCCACTCTCAAGAATGTAAATATGTTCAAGATAACTAAAAAGTAATTTGTATCCCTTATATCCTTTCATCCAATGTAGCCTATCTCTTAAGTGAGATCCTCTACCACAATTAAGTTCAAATCTTCTAAGTTTTATTTCAACGGAAGTAACCACTCATTGTAGAAAAGTTATTAGTACTTGTGCTAAAGCCAAAACAAGTTTTTTTCTATTTGGATCCATTTTTTTTTTCCATTCTAGATCTCTTTCTAGCCATATTCTTATTGTAAGATCATAGTAAGGTAGTGCAATAGATTTAATCGCATCATTCCACAATTGTATCCACTTACCATTTTGATGAGGTCTAGGAACATCAACCAAAGGGATATTATGGAAACAAGGTGATCAATTTGATTTAGGTGGGAAGTGTTGAGCTTGAAGGATAGATTATTAGGTATGAGGAATAAGAAGTTTGAAAAGTTTAAAGAATTGGGAGGTGATATGTGAGATAGGTTTAATAGAATCTACTTAAATAAGGGTGTTTTGTGGAGAGGGGACAATGGAAAGAGAAATGACTAAGTTTTAATCTATCAATACAACTAAGTTTCCCTTAGTTCACCATCTCTTTAGTTGGTCCAAGTGAACTAGTGATCAATATAAGAATATTTTTTGTCTAAAATGGGATCTAAACCCCTCATGGTATTTCTAGTTAGGATGTAGGAATTCAATTATTTTTTAGAGAGTTTATGAGAACTAAACCAACTTGTATCTTGGTTTTTTCCACCATATTCCTTGTAGCCATTTAGTCATAGGGAGGGCATAAAAATCCATTCTCATAATTTAACTTGAGATGAGGAGTCATTAGGCATACAATAAAGAAAAAATGAATAGGTATTCCTTGGATTAATAGTAAGCACTAAGCACAATTGTTGTTGGGATCCACTCCTCAATAGATGATAGACTTAGCCAAGTATTGGGAAAGGTGGGTCAACCTTGCATCCTAATATTTTGATTTATTATTTTGTCCTCATATTAGGAAATGAGGCATCTCACTTTGTGTTAGTAGTTATTTGTCATTTGTTGAATGCTTCACGGGAGGTGTCTAAGATGTTCGAAATGCATATAATATTATTATAGCTTTATAAGATGAAACCCTCTTATGACATATTCTTATGACATTTAAGAGATCATGACTATAGAATATTTACAGTAAAGTATTGACCAACATTATGAAAAATCATAAGAAATATTTTAAGAAATAGCAACTGTGTCAAGGAAAAAAATGTGGACATTTACAAGAACTTTTTTTTTTTAAGCAAAAGTGGGAGACCACTTATAATTTTATTTATATATAATATTTTATATATAGCTAGTTCAGGCGGACATACTAGCGGGAAAGAAGCAACAAGAAAACCCCCAGTTGCAGTTCAAGTAACAAATTTTACAAAATATCAAAAAGACCAGTGAGGTCCTAGTACAAATGACCAATTGTCTGATTACAATGTTACAAAAGCACATTGGTTGAATACATCAGTACATATGCACATTCTCTTATGCACCCAAAATACCCAAAAGAAGACATCATACTAGATATACCCGTGACTCGAATACATAACACAATGGAGATTAAAAAACCTTACTAAACATAAGACTAATAAGCTAGGAAGCCACTTTCAAAAAGATGCAGATTTTCCACCAACATCCTAAAAGCCATTAACTGAGCTTTCTTTTGTTTCCACTCATTTACCTTTGTGTTGGCGATCATGCTCAAATGAAGGTTTTGATTTGTTAATATCAGGCACATAACAATAACATAATTTCTTTTTGGATGAAGATGGAAGTTGCAAATCATGAATGCAAACATGACTTCTCAAGAAAGAAATGGCATGATATTTTCTTTTTAAATCATCAATCTCCTCCATGGAAATGGCAAATCTGTATCTGTTTAGAACTTGGTAGAGATGTGAAGAAGTGTCATGCATTGTGGATAATAACATGCCTTGGAATATTTGAACATAGGTTTCTTCTTATGAAACAAAACCTTCTTTGAATAATTAACATTAGAAATTAATACAGTTTGGCAAGCATATTGTATAATCACACTAGAAACCAACAATGGAAGATTGAGAGTCTCAACTAAGAATTCCACCTTATAGATAACATTCATTATAGAAGCCAACAACTATTAAAGACCAAATTTCATAAATAAAGTTCATGTGTTATATATCATGCCTTTGAGGGGTCCACAAGTACCATGAGCCTTTTGAAATCCTTCTCCATCTAAATACATCCATTCCAAGACCATTGGGAGGTGGGTATACAATATGAGCCAAGTATTAATTTCTAATGTTAATTATTGAAAGAAGGTATATAAATTATTCGAGCATCTTAATTCTCATACAAAGTTACATCTTAGTCAATTTCTCAATGTATGAGTTCCATATATTTGTAAATTTTTCTTAATATAAAACATATTTTTTTTTCATTAAAATTAACCTATCTATTCCATGTTACAAAGGATGCTCTTATTTTAAATTATAAGTATATAATTCAAAATTAATTAGTAATTTTCAAGATAGAGTACACACAATTTCTTTAGTTAAAATAAAATAATATTCTTATTTCCATGTGAGAGTTATGTAGAATGGTAGTTTGATGTCTCAAAAATATTTCTTTCATATATACTAAATTTTTATCATTACATTATGAGTGAATCATCTCAATTATATATCCAAGCACATCAAAATTTATAGAGTGGAAAGAAAAATAATCACACATTTATCATATTTTTGTAAGGTGTTCGAAAAGACTAAAAGTTTCCCTAGAAAGACCTAATTAAGGAATAAAAAAAATGGAAAGTGTCTACCTCATTGTATGTTGACCTTTCCCATATAAAAATATCATAGAAATGCTAAATGAGTTGATATAAGAATTTTTAAGAATGAAGGCACAAAATTCATATCACTAATCCTAAAAGCAACAAGAAAGGCAATGAATAAAATCTTCCTAGTTATTTTGCAAGAAACTTTAAAAGGTTCTAAATCCCCTTCACACCCCTTTCTAAATAAAGATAAAATAAATAAGTTACCAAATATTTCTTAAAGTTTAAGGTGGTGATTTTAATATGATTTGAGAATAAATAAGATAAATTAGATGAAATCAAGTTTTGTTGTAAAGGTGATGAATTTTGGGGGAATAAGATGAAAATAATTTTGAACCTAGTTGACTCATTAAATGGCAATAAGATAGATTTTAAAGGGGCATTATTTAAAATATGTAATAGTTAGATATGTACTAATACATTATATTCTCTATTAGATAGTTACTTCTTCCATAAAAATTTCTTACAATCTTATAATTTATTAATAATAGTGATGTGTGCATCCCTAGACACTCTTTGATAACCACACTATTAATGTTTCTATTTTTACTAGAGGATACTCTAATTGAAAAGCATGTAAAGAGGAAGGGTTAGTTAACCTTGATATTAATGCAATGAAAGGTGGGATTATCTTGATGGTATCAAAGTTATCTTAAAGATATATTGAAGTTTTTTCTTCTATGCCTAAACACATATAGTGAAATATAATGAATATGTGTTATCCTAGAAAAATATGTATAGCATTAAGGATAAAATTTAGAGTTTAAGTTGAAAGAAAATGTCAAATATTTAGAATAAAAATGGTGGGGATGGAATAAAAGCTTCAAGAATCTCCTTGTAATAATTAATTGCAATAATAAATGATTAAAACTAAACACGAATGGATATGTTACCAATAATTTTTAGATAAAGGACTAAAATTAGAGCGAAGATATCTTAGTTCAAGTATCAAGATAAAGGTATCAAATTCTTATTCAATGTAAACATAGCCGAGTTTGATAGATAAAAAGTTGGCCCCATTAATACTAGGGGAGCATTGTCTAATGAGATTAAGTTGACACTATTCAATTTTTAGAAGTTAGAACCCTAAAATTTCTATGAGGCTTGAACCTTATTAGGAAGAGTAGGAGAGGAGAAATGAACCCATAATAATTATACTTATACAAATAAAAATAATAATAATGTTTAACCATTTCAAAATGTTAAATTTGTTTCACTATGGAGATCAATAGCTAATTTGTACAAGGAGGCCACAATTTATAGGGAAATGAAGACTACATAAGAGGAGAATTTATAACATAGTAGCTTGGTTGTAGTTGTTTCTTTAGCATTAACTATTTTCTCTTTTTTCTTTTGTTGTTGAATATTTTATTTGATCTCTTAAAACTTATCAATGGTACTTGATCTTCATAATGATTATTTTCTTCTTTTTCAATTATTATCATCTTAGAAGGAATACCATTTCAATTTAGAGCAGGGAGAAATGCATTTTTCTTTTAAAGTATTTAAAATATTATATATATTTGATGGTTCCTTCTTAACCTCTTCCACTCCTTGGAAAAAATTATCCAACCACTTGAATCTCCTTATATTAATCAATTTACTTCTATGATTTATGTATGTGTTTTTAGTGATTTACTCTTTATCCTTTCAATTTATTCATGATATACTTTAATATAGTTATAACAAGTATATAATAGTTTTTCATAATTGGCTATGCCTTAAGAAACTCTTTAAACGTGAAATTATTTGATGAGGGAAGATATAATTTAAGGTTATTCTTTCTTACTGACCTCATGCTCATCCATATTTTTTGTCTATAAATATCTCAAATCAAATTGGATTTTGCAAAGAGGATAGCTATATTTTAAATATTCTCTCTTAGTCAAAGTCATTTATTTCTTTGTACAAATTTAAAATTGATTTATGTAATTTAATTTTTAATAGTTTTAACATGGATATATGAAGAATAGTTATATATATATATATATATATATATATATAGTAAATTGGACATATTTTTATATTTTCCTAATACTAAAAAATTTAATAATACCTTCATTCCTTCTAATCCTAATAGAACTATTTTATTATACATTTCATTCAAACAATCTAGTTTCTTTCCTCTAAATTTATTCTTTGATTCATACATTTAGTTCACCAACCGTTTTTGGAGTAATGTCATAAGACTCAAAGGAAAAATATGAAGAATTTTATCCAAGTTTCTATTGTATGCACCCTAAACTTTATATCATGAACTATTTGATATAATTTCTCAAATAAATTTGTTAATGAACTATTTGATATAATGCCTCAAATAAATTTCCAATAGTGTTTTTGATATATGCCTCAAATAAATTTGTTAATGAACTGTTTGATATAGGGTGCATACAATGGAAACACTATTTCTATCATACTCCAAAAAATTACCATGAACTATTTGATATAATGCCTCAAATAAATTTGTTAATGAATTGTTTGATATAGGGTGCATACAATGGAAACACTATTTCTATCATACTCCATCAAAAATTACCATGAACTATTTGATATAATGCCTCAAATAATTTTTTTAATGAACTGTTTGATATAATGCCTCAAATAAATTGGAGGTGCCCTAGTAGAAATGTATGCAAAATGTGGAAGCATAGACAGGGCATGTTAATTTTTTGACAGAGTAGAAATGTATCATAGAAATAGTGTATGCTAAAAAGGCTTTAGAAACTTTCAAACAAATACAGTTTCAATTCAAAAAATTTGAAAAATTTCACATTTAGGGTTTCAAAATTTAACAAAAAAATGCATTTTGAACTCTATGAAATTCAAATTTGACAAACCTTGTGCTTGATATGCAAGTTGGGTTGATAAACTTTGGAGAGATGAAGTCGAGTTTTTCGTTCACCGGAGAGATGAAGTTGAGTTTGTTTGCCATTTGTAGATCACATTCGCCATTCGCTACATGCACAAGCACAAGGAAAGCAGTAAAAAGCAAAAATGACAGTGACAAGTTCATGTTTTTTTTTGTCTTATTTGAGGGGGTTCGGTCGAACCCATGTTCAACCGAACCCCTTAAAATATTATTTTTTTTGTTTAGGGTTTGGGGGTTCGGTCAAACATATAAGGTGGTTCAGCTGAACCATTGAGTTCGACCGAACCCGTTGAGTTTGGGGAAAGGAAGAAAAATGAAATTTCCTTCCTCATAAAATTTGTAAACCACTATTGTGGTTTGACCCTTGTTGAAGATATGAAGCATTAGAATAGCCATGTATGCACATAATGGTACAAGTTCGTGGTTATTACAAAATGAATATGGCAAGAATTGTTGGTGTAGCTTTAATAATACCTGCATGTGGTACATGCTCAGAACTGGCACAGTCAATAGACACTCAAGGGTAAGTGCAAGAAGTTGAGTCCACAAAACGTGGAAGTTTTTTCCTTAGCCAAAAAAATGAAATTGGCATTGCAAAAACAAGATCCTGCTTTTTAAGAAATGAGATCTCATTTTTAAAAGACAAGATCCTGAGCCTAAATTAAAAATGGGATCCCCTTTTAAAAAAAATAGGATCTCGCTTTTTAAAAAACAGGATCCCGCTTTTTAAAAATTGGGATTATGCTTTTAAAATTTTTGTTTTGAATTTAAACGATCCTTGCTTTTAAAATTTTCCAAAAACGAAAATTTTCCATTTTGGTACTTTGAAAACTGGGATCCCGTTTTATAGAACCATAAAAAAAAAATTTATGAAACGAGATCTCGTTATCCCATTTCCAAAATTTTGAAATTGGATTTGTTTTACATGGTCGGGTTTTTGCTTTGTATTTTGGTTCGAGAAAAGCATTGGGAATCCAAACCTAGGCCTTCAACTTGGTTTGAGTTGCCAGTTGAAGCTCCTAACAATGTTAGAGAAAAATATCGAGTTTGGACATATGGTTGACGACTTTTTTTGCAGAATTTTTTGACGAAATTAAACCCATTTTAGATGAGACAATGCAGATTCCAAATATGTATTTTTTTTTACAATTGGATTATTTTGTCTATTTTTCAATTAATTTCTGATAAAACTGGTCCATAAACTTTAAATATCAAGGCTTTCTACTATTTTAATAAATTTTGATCAACAACATTTTCACGCAGATTGCACGAGAACAAACTTCAAAAAATTCTTTTCAATTTTTTTAAAAAAATGATAATTTTAGGTCATCTTATGCGTGTCGTACACGATGATTTTTCAAAATGACAAATATGCCTAATAAAAATTTAACAAAAAAAAAAAATTCAATAAAAAATTACAAAAAAATATCGAGAACAAGCTTCAGTGAGTCAGAAATATTTTCCCTAAAGGATTTAGAAAAATATGATAATTTAGGTCAAAATATGGATGTTGTACATGTGCATGGTATGCTAAAAAAAAGTGACTTTTAAATAGTGGTTTTTAGAAACACCTATTGAAACTCAATTTGTACAATCTGGGTATTGAAATAAATTACATATTTGGAAACTAGACTCTGAGTAATAAATTTTATGATTAGTTACTTTTTTGAAGA
This sequence comes from Sequoia sempervirens, assembly GCA_007258455.2. NCBI lineage: Eukaryota > Viridiplantae > Streptophyta > Pinopsida > Cupressales > Cupressaceae > Sequoia > Sequoia sempervirens. Next base: position 554,588,627 of record VDFB02193867.1, read on the forward strand.
TTCCATCTCTAAGTGCTTCAAATTTTAAGGTCAAATGTGTCAAATTCTGAAAATCAAGAAAAACACTTCCACTTTTTGGCCAAAAAGTGGACTCAACTTCTTGCAAGCACCCTCAAAGAAGCTAACCTAGGCCTTCCATCTAGTCCGATTGATTATACCAGCAACAAATTTTTTTTCTTTGTGTTCTTCTATTCTTCTACCAAGGGTTAGCAGAGAAAGTGAATTTTTTTGAAAGCAATGGAGATGGGGCTCAAACCAACGACCACCTCCAGGTTTAAGACAATTTGTGTGTTCTATGGCAGCAGTAAAGGGGAAAAAATAGCTATCAAACTACAACAGTAGAACTCACAAATGAACTGATAAGGAAACCAAAAGGAAAAGAAAAGAAAATGGAAGCACGATACAATATAGTATGCCAGACCAATGTAGAGCAAAGTCATATTCACAATCAGTGATCAAATTCTTGGTTGCAAAGTCATTTCCACATAAATATGATTGGACTCAGCAATAATCATGGTGAACAACTTGCAGAATGATGGCAGACCGCTTGCAAAATAATTAAAGTTGCACTAGTTAAAGCCACGCTAGTTCTGAGCGTCTACCCTTTCCTAAAAAAGGAAAAGTTGTTGGCACACTACTGTAAATGGTAAATTGCATTTCGTATGTGCAATACAACCATACATTCCCATATTAAATATTTTTCAAATTATTTATTCTTAGCATATGTTCTCCTTCTATGTTTAAATGAACGTGGTATTTCACATATATAGTTGAAATCACTTATAAAAATGAACACTGTCCCTATTTTTTAACATTATGTACATTAATTTTCCATTTCTTTATATATTTTCATTTCATCTTATGTTCCAAACTATTGTATCGCACCATTTTATGTCCTATCATTCTATAATATATATACATACATATATAGTATGTATAGTTTGTATATTTTATTCTTAGAATATGTTCTCCTTTTATGTCAAAATGAAAAATGTCTCTATTTTTTTTATAGCATTATGTACATTAATAGTCCTTTTCTTTATATGTTTGGGTTTTTATATGTATATATTTTACTTATTCTTGTAATTTTCTCTCACAAAAAAATTCATTACTTTTATCTCCAACATTCCTTATTATGGAGGCAGAAAATGCAAGATTGCAAGAAAAATGGTCATAAGTAAATCAAATGCAATGTACAAGATACCATGCAAGGAAAGACCAAATTAAAAAACTTAGACGAGAAACCTATCAAATTATTGTTGATGGAGCCTCTTCATCTACACTCTCTTCTCCTATTAGCATGCCCCACCAACAAACAACTGCACCTCAAATGCTAAATATAGTTCAACCCAACCCATCTATCGAAACACACCCTTTGCCACATTTTTCACATGAATTTTTCACTGCTAGAAATGCCTTCCATTCCAAGTTAGATATCTTATAAAAATGTCTAAATGTATGGTATGCATAGAAATATATCTGAAAGATATCCAAGAATCAAAACTAGATAGTTAAATGGAATCACTACTTGTTATAGATGCACATCTGAAAAGAATGATTGTCGCTTCTCAAAGAAGAACAACATGGACCCTGGTGAGCAACCTCTGTGGTTAAAAATCCTATCCCAAGTTGAGGAGATGTTAATAGCAAGCATTAGCCCAATCCTTCAAGTTACCTATGCAATGGGGAGCAATTAAAATATAGTGGCCACACTATTTTCTTTCCTCAAGATATATCTGCAATTGCATCCTACTTGTCTAGGCATATTACTGATCTTGATATACTAATAGTTAACAGGGAACACATAGGCCAACAACCATATATTTCCACATTAGTAGAGGACGTGTCCACGAAGCACTTAAATATAAGATGTCCAACAACCCATTCTACAAAGATGTCAAAATAGATGAGCTTGCATTGTCCACTTTCCCAGAGTCTTCCATAGACATCTCAAACCTTATTTATGCAACAACTTCAAATCTTGACACCACAACTCCAAGCTATGTGGACAAAAGTGACACAGAATACGACCCCTTAGAAGACAACATGTTCACAAGAATTTCCTTTATGTCACATCTCCCGCATGCATGAATTGAGGTCGAAGAAGTGCACTCTTTGCTACAACTAGGTGTGGGACAACCAACACCAATCATTGCATGGACACCGATTTCTCCATCTCCTATTAATAAATACACCATTGAAGGACTATTTTCTATGGTATTCCCCACTTTGTTTCTAAAAGTGAAAGCTACATTCAAACAACAACATATCAAAGATATTAAATTGCACAAATATCCTCTCCATCTTCTAAGGTACCATGATAATAGGTTTGGCCATCACCCTCGATTTAGGTGCTTGATACTAAATATTCTTATGCATCAGCATATCTAGGCAACCTCCTCTATATTTGTCAACAAACATCTAGATAATAACCTACCCTCGACCAACTCTAACCTTCACCAAAGATTAAAGGACATGCCATGCAAAAAACTCGCAGATCAACTCATGCGATTTAGCTCATCAATTCATGGAACTCATCCATTTTGGACCTAACGGTGGGGTGAACTTTTTAACATGGTCATTCAAATTGGTTTCCCATCACTCTTCTCCACCCTTAGTGCAACAGATACAAAATGGCTAGACTTGCATACCATAATGCCTACCAAGTCACCTACAAATCCTTCACTCTTTGCTAGATGGAGGATCCAAAATATTGTTCAAAATCCACACCTTACCGCAATATACATGCACCACAGGTTCATTGCATTTTGGGAAGAGGTCTTGGAAAAAATCTTTGGTGCATCAGAATATTGGTATAGGTAAATCCTTTATTGTCTCCATTTCTTACAATATAGTCAGATTACTTTGATTGTTTGCTATGAATCGTCATTTCTTTCTTAAATTACACTCTTACTTTGATTGTTTGATAAAAATTTATCACTTCATAGGTATGAATGTTCCAGCTAGACATGCAGACACCTAAAGTGTATGCTTTCACAGTTCCACCTTTCATCAGTAGGTTTCAGGTTTCAGATTTTTGATCATCGATCTGCACTTTTTCTATTTTTTCTCATTCTAATCCACTCTTAAATATAGGTAGCTTGCCTTCCAATTTTTCTTTGGATTTTCTACTTGGTCAAAGGAAAAATTTAATATTTTCTCTCACATTCAAAACAATCACATGGTCACATTAGAAGAGTATGTTCAGATTGGGTAGGTAGCTGCCATGCCACCTATTGGTTTTGTTTGTTTATCATTTTTAAACCACAATGAATTAAAAGGTTTGATTCTATATAGTATAAAATTAAGGTCAAGCATTTCATGTATTTGTTATAAAACGAATTGCATTTAAGATTTAACCTCAGCAAACAAAACCAACATGAAGGATCAGTTTAATCATCAACAAAGGCTTGTTAGAAAATATGTACCATTGAATGTAAAATTCAGGTTGGGCCCTTTCAAATTGGATATTTCTTCATTGTAAATTAACATATATATTTTAAAAATCCTCTATAAAAATATAATTTTTAATATATTTGTTTCAATATTGTATATATTATTTTTAAGATATATAAGTTAATAACATTTGTAGATTCAAAAGTTTAGACATTATTAAAAAAAATATAAATATAAAATAATTAATAATATAATGTTACATGGATTATATAAAATAATAATTAATAATATGATATAAATTATACAAAATAAAAATTTAAGTGCATTCAAAATTATCAAACTTCTTAATGTAAGTATTAAATAATTATTAATAACTATAAGTTTATTGTTATAATATATTTTTTTTATAGGTAAATAGCTGCTAAGGGGTAGCACCCCATTTATTAATCATTGCAAATTACAAGGGTACACACTAGATATAGATTTTACATGACTAAACCCATCCCCCAAAACCCACTTGACCAGAACTAAAAGACACAACTTGACAATTAGACTCATTGTAATGGTTTCTGGTTTTGATTGTGTGAGAATTTTTGCATCAACGTTTCGGATCACACTCCGTGATCCATCATCAGGATTTTTGGCATTGCTCTCATCCTGATGATGGATCACGGAGTGTGATCCGAAACGTTGATGCAAAAATTCTCACACAATCAAAACCAGAAACCATTACAAAGAACATTATGGATTGTGGAAACTTGATATCATTAATTAGACTCATGCTTATTCCAATACTCCACATTTTGAGTGGGAGTGGGGGTGCATGGTGAATTTCCCCTTATTCTTCTTCTTTTTCCTTGGGATTCTTGGAACCAATAAACCCTTGGTGGAATAAGCTTAATTAGGCCTTTGTGCAAATGTAGCAACAAAGATTTGAGAGTTTTGTTCCAAAGAAACCCTAGGATATTTTGAGATATGCTTCAAAAGGGCGTAATGGGTATCTAAAACTTGTTTTGGTTTGTGGGTAGGAGTTATTTTCTGAAAGTTATGGTCAAATTATAGTTAATTTCTACTCTTTTAAGCTTATTGTAAAATGTAGCAACAAGTATTTATAGGGTTTGTTACAAAGAAACCACCCTTGCACTTTTGATATGTTTTGAAACTTAGAAAAGGGTATCTAGAATGGTAATTGTTTTGTGGGTTTTCAATTTATTTTGAAAGTTATGTTTAATTTTCATTATTTGGAATGTTACAAGCAAAGTTGATAAAACTGTGAGAAAGTACTAAGTTGGGATTTTCAAGGTTAAAGGATTATCCAAAGTTGATTTATTTGTGGTTGGTTAATGATACCCTCCATGCTTTGCATCATGGAGTCGTTGGTCGGCCACTAGGGCTAGAATCTGATTGTTTCTGCCTTTATCATGCCCTCAGATTGTCAATCCTAAGCCTTTGACCACCATTGAATATGGTTATTCATGGTATGCAGTAGCCCACACACCATTTTTATCCCTAATTCACTTGGGAGAAATGGAAGATTGATGCTCAACTTCAAGCCCTAAATCAACCTCATATTTTCCATCCATTACATGAAAGATGCCATCGTTCATCAAGCTTGTGGAGAAAACTGAAGCCCTTCCATCACCCTTCATAGAGGCCCTTGAGTTCGGTAGTGTGAATTTTTTTTCAATAGTGACACCATCCTCCCTATTGTATTGTTAGGAAGAGAAATAATTAACATTGTTATAATAATTATATTATATTATCATTATATTAATTTATTATTATAATAATTATATTATATTATCATAATATTAATTTATTATTATAATAATTGTATTAATTTATTATTATTGTTATTATATTATTATAAATATTAACATTAGAATTTAGTCCCCTTTGTTTTTTGGGAGGTCTCGTGCTCTACACAAGAAGGTGAATCATCAATTGGCATGTGCACTCATCCCAAGCCCTGTTGGATTCGTACTTCATGCAACATTGGTCATTTTGATTGCTACATGATATTTGTGGCTCTTTCTTCCTTTTAATCTAGTATTTGGTTTCATGGGTTTTGTTTTAGTGTTTGGTGGGTACTTGTCTATGTTAGAGTTTGTACCTAGTTTTTCCTCACTCATGTCTCTCACCAAGTTTGTTGGTATCTCGGTGATGTTGTTGTGATATCACACAGCTGTATTGATTGCATCTGTGTGGGTGAGAGGCCTTCTTCTATAGAGGACTGCATGATACTCATCAAAATAAAGATCCAAAAATGTTTAAACAAATCTTACAAGTGGAGAAACTAGAAACACCATAAAAAAATGTAGAGTTCAATGTGGGGGTTGAAGGAAATGGTGGAGAAGAAAACTTGTCAAGAAGTAGTGCAACAAGATGTGATGAAGGAGATAAGGACCCCATCTTATCTTAGGTCCTTAGAATTGACCCTAGTGAGGAAATACAAAAAACAATTTAAAAAGAAGAAAATAAGTTAAAAACACTATTGTTTTCTTGGATTGTTTAGATAATAACAACTTACCAATGAGAATTTTTTTGATAACTAGTCGTTGAATTTCTAGGGTAAAAAACTTGAGGTGCATTATTCTTTTTGTAGAATGGTTCAAAAGGGTTTGTTTGTAATCTTTCTAAAGAACACCAATATGCAAAAATGGGTGCTTGAAAAAGATTATTTGAATATAGGGAAATCTTTTTTAAAAGATATCTCATGGTCTTCAGACTCATCTCATGAAGAAATTTTGTTCTATTCTATCACTAGATGCTTAATATTAAAGGGGTTCCACCCAAGTTTAGGCTTTTCTTCCCCAAATGTTAAAATTTGTGGGGAAATTTTTGAAGGTTGAAGAGACCCACTCTTCCCTCCCCCACTTGGATTCCCGAGTGGTAATCACCTTTAATATTGGCATTCAAATCCTAAATACTCTTGAATTTTTTGTTGGAAGCAAGGTCATCTGGTGTGAGCTTGAAGCTCTCAGTGGACTTAGTTCTTGCTTCATTTTCAATTTGGGTGGTTATAAAAAAAAGAACTATCCAAAAATTAAAAGAAACCCTAACTATAGGGCCACTTTCAAAAGTGAGAAAGAAAATATAAATCCTAAAGGAACACCCCTAAGCACTAATTGAAAACATGGAAGCCCTAAATTTTTTGAGGATGAAACCATTGTAGATACTAACCTAGGAGGGGAAAACCCTAAACTTGCCCAAAGCATCCCAATAATGAAAGAGATGGTCCAAAGTGATGATATTAATAAGAATACGGATGGTGTCGACCCTCCCCTAGAGGTAAACCCCAATCTAATCTCTGTAAAGAAGAATGCTCAAGAGATTGTCTTAGACAGACTAATAGAAAAAATAAGGAAAAGAAAGATAGATAAATCTAGCTTGCCCTTAGAATCTTCCAAGGCTAGGGAAAGCATTGATCCAAAAGGATTAACCCTTGAAATGAACAAAGAAAAAGAGAACTAGGATGTGAATATATGTAATCCTCTTTTTCAAGAAGAGAAAGGAATTCTAAACCCCATGAGCAGATTTATAAACAAAGAATATGAGGATAGGAAAAGGAAAAGTGTGAACAAAAGTGATAGTGGTCAAAAGCCCATGAAGAAAGGAAAGGGAGATAATATACCCAAATGTTTTGATAGATTGTATAATGGCAAGAAAAATCCAAACCCTCCAAAATAAATGGCCTTAAACTGTATAAGCTAGAATGTGAGAGGATTGGATTCATCAGATAAGAAATACATTCTAAGAGCCCTATGCAATGAAGAAAAGGACCTAAATTTCCTAATGTTGCAAGAAGTGAAATTTTTTGGGTTTTAGTTAGAATGCAATCTGAAATTCATCTGGAATGGTTCTTCCACCTTCCACACAATACATGAGATAGGTAAAGGGGGGAATGCAATTCTCCTTATCCCAAAGTGGAATAATAAAATTGTTAACTCAAGATACTCTCCTTGCAATAAATGCCTTTGGGTGGTAATTGAAACCAAGGAGTGCAAAATTGGACTTTGTTCTGTGTATTCTCCCAATGACTAAGGGAAAAGATTGAAGTCTCAAAATGGATTTCCTCCAACCTCCCCAAAATTCCATGGATTATTGGAGGTGACTTCAACATGGTGAAAAATAAGGAGGACAAGAAAGGAGGGTCGTGTTGGTCTTGGAAAGGCAATGAGCTATTCTACCGTTCCAAAGTAAAAAAATCTCTCAATCTCTTTGATCCTCTAGAAGGAAAGGAGAGAAAAAGTATATGGTTCACCTGGTGCAATAATCAAATGGGAAATGACAAAATTATTTTAGATTGCATAGATTCTATGTGAATGATGAAGTATTCTATTTTGGATCAAAAGATAACTCTAACTATGTCAAGGTTGAGCCAAAAACCATGTCTGGTCATTATCTAATTGAGGTTAAAATCATTAAAGAAATAACCCAGAAGCTAATAGAACAAGGAAAATTAGCATGCTCAAATTGAACACAAAGATTCTTAAGGAGGAGAATTGTCTTTAAAGATTCTTAAGGAGGAGAATTGTCTTTCTTCCATCCTCACTCTAAGGTATGTATAAGCAAAAAGATAATTCCTTCAACATCTACAATTGGTTACAAGAATAGTTCGGTGAATGGAATTAAATCCCTATTGTAGAAAATATGGAAGAAGAAAGCAATCAACAATACTAGATAGGTGATCCCACAATATTGATTTACAATTTCGTTGAGGAAGAAAAATTGCAAAAATGCTCACATGAAGAAAATTTCAAGGTTTTGGGGGTTTGCACGAAGGGGGTGTTCACTATAACCCAAAAGGGGTTTGCTTAAACCCTTCAAGCGAACCCCCTTTTGTGATGTGACCATTTTTTGCACAATTTTTAAAATGAAATCAAAGGGAAAGTCAAGACAAAGGGGGGTTTTCTTGAATCCCCCTTTGAACGAACCCCCTTCACTTGAAAGGATCAAGAGGGGTTCGCTCGAAGAGGGGTTCAAGTGAACCCCCCTTTTTTTCCCTTCTCCCCCTCTCTACCAATTTTTTTGCAAATTTTTCCTTTCGAAACTTGAGTTGAGGATGAAAATGGAGGAAACTTCACAGACCCAACTAGATGATGGTAGTCCTTAGAACGAGCTATCCATTGAATATAATTTTAATATATTTTTGTTTTATTATGTATTTTTTTAATTTAATTAAACATAGGTTTTTCACCGAAAATAAGCTCTTTGTTCTCCACATGTGGAAAAATAGTAGATTATCAAAAAAAAAAATGTTCATGCTAGGTGTTGATGTCCTTGATCTAGTAAAAAACCAAATGAATTTCAATACATACAAAAAATTTATGTTGTATGTACGGTCCGCCTATGTCTAAATTATAATTGGTTTGAATTCAAAACTTAATTAAGAAAAAAATATTTAATAAAACACTATGAAACCAAATGAATGTGCTAGATATCTTACTTACAAAGCTAAATTCGAAAAAATTAGAATTTTATCCTTCACAAAAAAAAAATTTATGTTGTTTATGGTGAACATCACTCTTTAAAAATGGTGTTTACTGTTAAAAACTAGTTTTTGAAGGAGATGGAAAAAGAAATGCAATATAATTCCAAAAAATTAAAAAAAAATATATTTAGAATCTACATAAAAAATGTCACAAATAACTAGTTTGCATCATCTTCAAATTCCTCATGGTTTAGTAGCTATAGGTGCCCAAAAGTGAAAATTTAGTTAAAAAAATTCAATTCAATGTCCAGTTTGGCCAAAAGTTATAAACCAGTATTGTGGGATCACCTAGGTGGGAAAGTGAGTTGCAAGATGAATTGTTGGAAACATAAGGAGAAATTCAAAATGGGAATGTAAATGATGAAAAAATTCTTCATCTCAACACGATAAGGCACAAGCTAAGGTGTTTTCAAGTTAAGAGGCTCAAGGGGCAAAAGTTCGAGCAAGAGCAAATTAGGTGAAAGATGGGGACAAGGGTTCTAAGTACTTCTTCAACCTGTTAAGGAAGAAGATGGCCATTGAAAATATTGGACCAATTGAGGGCAATGGAAAATTGGTCCATGCGATAGCAACTATTGTTAAATTGTTCCAAGGGTTCTATTTAAATTTGTTCAAAGTTGAAGACTGCTCCAATTTATGCAGTCAAGCTCAAAGTATTTGTAGGATTTTGTGCCAAAAAATATTACAAAAGAGATGGCCATTAAACTTGAGAAATACATTTCAAAAGATAAGTTTTAGAACACTATTTTATCCTTTTAGACTGGTAAATAACATGGGGCAAATGTCCTCCCTATGGAATTTTATAAAGCTAATATTGAGTGGATTACCAATGATCTGCTTGAGGTATACAAAGAATATTTGCAGACTAAAACCTTAGGTGGAGATATCCAGAGGGGTATCATAAAGCTTCCCCCCAAAACCGAAGACAAAAGAACCATTAGGAACCAAAGATGAATAAATCTCCTAAACATGCCATATAAGATATTAGCAAAGCTACTTAGTATAAGACTAATTGATATCCTCCTGCTAATTATAAATGAAACCTATATTGGATTCATAAAAAAAAGATATATTCTAGAACTTAGCTTGATAATAAGTTGGGAAGCTATGGATTGGGCTAACAAAAGTGAGCAAGATGGAAGAATGTTACTGAGCATTGATTTTGAAAAAGCATATGATTGAGTGGAATGGTCCTTTATCACGACAATGCTAGCACTACAAAAAATCCCTATGATTAGCTCCCTTTTTTGCTATGTTTTTTGCTTCCACCCACTTTTTTAATGTATTTTTCTCCAATTTTTTGAAAAAGTTGGTGCTATTTATCGGGATGGTGCCATTTTTGGCATTTTTTGCACCGATTAGAACAAGTAGGTGCTAAATCATGTGCTAATGACTGCCAGGTTTAGCACCGGGTTTAGCATCAGGTTTAGCACTGGTTTTAGCTTTGGGTTTAGCATTGGGTTTAGCGTCAGGTTTAGCTCTAGGTTTAGCTCTGGGTTTAGCATCGAGTTTAGCATCGTGTTTAGCACTGGATTTAGCGATGGGTTTAGCGCCTAATTGTTCTAATCTAGCAGGGATTAGGGGTTAAGGGATTAGGGGTTTTAGAACAAAAAATCCTTCCCCAATATTCACTAGCCTTCAATTGCTTGCCTACATTTCACTTGCATCTAAAGATCCCTCAACCCTCAACCCTCAACCCTAAATATCCCTCAACCCTCAAACTTAAGCCCTAAACCCTCAACTCCTATACCCTCTACCCTATACATTGGACCCTCAACCCTAATCCTTCAACCATATACCCTAAAACCTATACCCTAAATGCTCTACCCTCAATCCTTAACCATTAACCCTAAACCTTTAAACCCTAAACCCTAAACCCTTAAACCTTCTACCCTCTACCCTCATCCCTATTCCATCAACCATGTACCCTCAACCCAATACCCTAAACCATCAATGCTATAGGTCCTCAACTCTAAACTGACCTCTACCCTCTACCATCAAGTACCCAATACCATCTACCCTCAACCCTCAACCCTTAAACTCTTAAACCAAAGTAAACTCTCTACCCTAATCCATCAACCCTCAACCCTTAATCCCTCAACACTTAAAATCTCAACCCTCAACCCTCAAACATTAAACCCTAATCCCTCAACCCCTATACCCTCTACCCTATACATTGGACCCTCAACCCTAATCCTTCAACCATATACCCTAGTCAAACCTATACCCTAAATGCTCTACCCTCAACCCTAAATCCTTAAACCTTCTACCCTCTACCCTCTACCCTAATCCCTCAACCCTATACCCTCAACCCAATACCCTAAACCATCAACCCTATAGGTCCTCAACTATATATATCCTCAATTCTCAACCCTCTACCCTATACATTGGATCCTCAACCCTCATATATCTATGTCCCTCCCTCCTCTTCTAATCTCCTCTCTATCTCACTTCTCCCTCCATCTCTCGCTCCATCCATCCCTCCCTCTCTACCCTAATCCCTCAACCCTAAACCATCAACCCTTAAACCCTAATCCTAGGCTCAACCCTTATACCCTCTAGCCTATACATTGGACCCTCAACCCTAATCCTTTAACCATATACCCTCAAAATTATACCCTAAACGCTCTACCCTCAACCCTTAACCATCAACCCTAAACCCTTAAACCTTCTAATCTCTACCCTTAACCCTAATCCCTCAACCCTATACCCTCAATCCAATACCCTAGACCATATTCAACCCTATAGGTCCTCAACTCTATACCCTCAATTCTCAACCCTCTACCCTATACATTAGATCCTCAACCCTTAACCATCAACCCTAAACCCTTAAACCTTCTACTCTCTACCCTTAACCCTAATCCCTCAACCCTATACCCTCAATCCAATACCCTAAACCATATTCAACCCTATAGGTCCTCAACTCTATACCCTCAATTCTCAACCCTCTACCCTATACATTAGATCCTCAACCCTCATATATCTCCGTCCCTCCCTCCTCTTCTAGTCTCCTCTCTATCTCACTTCTCCCTCCATCTCTCAGTCCATCCATCCCTCCCTCTCTACCCTAATCTCTCAACCCTAAACCATCAACCCTTAAACCCTTAAACACTCAACATTCAACTATATCCCTTTTGTACATTTTATGGCATAATACACCTCATTTCTGCATTCAATCATCTACAAATTTTCCCATGTTTAAATTTTTTGAGTAAAGGATAAAAAATTGTTTTTAAAGGATAATATGAAGATAATAGTATGATCTTAAATTTGAGAATTAATAGCATTTGAATTAAATGGAATTTTTATCTTCTTTTCAATTAAAAATTATAATATTTAATTTGTAACATATTATAAAATAAATAAATAATAATAAAATTTATATGTTGAATATTAATCATTATTTAGAATTTATTTTTCACAATAATAATATGAATGGTTTGGAAGAAATGCAAGAGGCAGATCTATTTAATTAAAAAAAAATCTTAGGGCACAAGGAATCTAATGTAATATCACAATCACAATCACAATCAATTTTTTTTAAAATTATAATAATTAAAATCATAATTTAATGATTAAATTATATATTTAATTCATATTCATTTTAGTTTTATTTAAATAAATATTTTTCTAGATATATTTTAAAATTAAAATTAATAATTGTTAAAGATATTTTTCATATTTTTATTTTATATAAAATAACATCAATAGTTTTTAATTATTAATTGAACATACAAATTAATAAATTTAATAAATAATAGTAATTTTTTATTATAAAATATATGTGTTTTGTTTTCTAAATTTGTTTGAATATTAAAAGATTCAATGATTAAACATATACACTCTATGTGATTGTGTGGGAGTTTTTTCACATTAATATTTTTTCCGCCATGATGAGTTAGAACAAAATACCCAAGCCCTAATTTTCAACTCTCATTTTCACTTGGTTTTTCTGAGCTCCCTTACCCTGCACATGCCACCATCATTAGGTTTTGAAACCTCGAGCTTTCTGAAGGAGTCTCTGTTGATTTTCTTGCTGCTTTTGATAGTTTTCTTCATAGAAATTTATGTTGAGGCTGAATGAGGTAAAGCTTTCATGGTTCATCATTTGTTTCCACTTATCTGAATGTGTTTTCAAAGACATTTCTTCTTAGATTCTCATGCATTTTTCTCTTGCTTTACTCTATCAATGCCTTTATTTTCTTGAGGCTGACATCAAATCACTTCTGGAGCTCGCATTTCTTTGGACAACAAGAAGTTGAGTAAGTTTCTATGAGCAATTGCTCTATATCTTACCTCTATTTTCTGTCAAAACAAGCTTGCATTGGACTCAATAGATACAAATGAATGGGTTTTTTGTTTTTGCCATGCATCCTTATTTTGAAACCCTTCTATCTTGGCTTGGCTTCTCTAGACTTAGCTCACTAGAAAAATAAATGAAACAAATCATACTCTTGATATTTGGTTTGATCAAACGATGAAAGATTTTTTTATTTCTGCATTTTTTCTCTTTCCTGGTGATAGCTTGGTCATGACCTCTCTAGAATATTTTTTATATTTCCAAAAAGAACAGAGTGTAAAATTTTCTTTATTATATTTTTGAGCCTAAATGGAAATCACTAAATGATTATGTTTTTTCTCTCAAATGCATACACCAAATTGTTAACAATCAAGCTTTGTAGTGATATTTTCAAATAGAATAGAGGATAAACTATCAAGAACAGAAAAACAAACAAACACAACTTCCTACTAGCTAAAAAAAAGACCAATATTCCATTGCAATCAAGGTTTGAAGGTAAAACAAATGAATGCTTACTTTTGGCTAATGTAGAGACTAGTAATTTTACATCAACAAGGGAGTGTTAAATAAATTGAACAACACATGACTCCAAAAAAAAGTGCTAAGTGATAAACAAAGCTACTAGTTACCGAATAACAAGCATCAATACAAAGCTTTACAAAGTTTGATGCAATGCAGTGGAGGTCTTCAAATCAACCAAACTCAAATTCTCTTGTTTGACACAAACTTTACCCAAATTCTCTTCACTGTACCTTGATTTCACAAGGCCAAAAAGACTCCAAACCACCAAAACATGATTCCAACTCTCGCTTGACCTCTAGTACACCTTAAACATCATTTATTTGACAGGTTCAAATCAACAAAACACTTAGAAAACTTTGTTTCATTAAATTCACAAATTCTTGCATTCAAGGACTTAAATTCTTGTAGTAGTCCATATAGTTGAAATTGAGTAAATCTTCAACATCAAATTGAATCTCATAAAAAAAATAGATTATAGGACCCATTTGGGCCTTCTAAAACATATCTCAAAACTAGCTATGGTCACTTTGGACCTATCGAACACCTATCCAAATACCTGCAAAACACAATAAACAAACACTTTAGGAGATCATATGCAAGTAAGAACAAGAATTCCCCATGAAATCCATTAGAAAAGTTGTAAATAGGAAATAAAACAAGAATGAGATGAAAGAACAAGAAAGCAAGCTAAATCCTATTAAAATCAATGCAAACTCTTGATCCCATGGGGGAATTGGTGCCAATTTGATGTAAAAATTGGCCCTTTCCCAACTCCAATGCTATCTTTGATGATGTGATGAAGAATGTGATCCACTTTGATGAAGAGTGATGGGTGCTCCAAGACAAAAATCTGCATAACCTAGCTACAAATTCTAAAATGTGGATGAAGATTGCTAAATATTTGAGCATAGTAAGTTTACTCAAATTGTGGATGATAGAATGAGGAGATTAGCCTCTTATTTATAGGATGAGAAGATGAAAGAATGTCCAAAATGGAGCAATGTGGGACTAAGAATTAGCCAATGACAAAGTGCCACTTGTCAACAAGTGAATGGATGGAAGATGTGCAAGTTTTGAAGAATGTGTCCATAAATGCATATATTTGAATTTTGAATTTGTTGAAATGACATGTAAGAGGGAAAGAAGGTGCATTGAATGCCACTTGGCTCAAGGAAAAAGGACTTTGTAGGTGGAGTAAATTCCTTGTTGGAAGGACAAAGTCCACTTGGATTTTGAATTCAAACTTGAGGAATATTCCTTATAAGATGCCTTGTTGAAGAAAATAGAGATTTAATAAATCAAATAACTCTATTTTCATGTGCAAGTGGTAAAAGATGGAGGATGGGACATGAAAAGAGATTAAATTAATCAAGGTTAATTAATTTAATGAAGGGGTTAAATGATGTGACCTATTTGATTTAAATTTGTGGATTTATTTAAATAAAATATGAGAAGAATGTGATAAAGGATTAATTAAATAAGGATTAATTATTTATTTAATTAAAAGAGATGATGTTAGATTAAACTAAATAAGGTTTTAATTTATTTAATTTAATAGATAGACTTTAGAGATTTAATCAAATAAAATTAATTATTTAATTAAATAGGGTAATTAGATCAGCATGGTTAATTTAATTATTGAGAAAGGATGACTTAATTAGATAATTGATTTATTTAATTAAGAGAGGAATATTGATGAATTTAATCACATAAAGGCATTTGATTAAATGGTTAGACCAAAGGATGATTCAGGATGAAATGATGTTAATGGTCAGGATCAGATGTCCAATTTCAATTAGTACATTTTACGTGTCTACATTTTGCCCCTCTTTGAAGCAATGCACTCCTTGTGTTGGTTCAAAGAATAAACGGTCTCGATCAAAGCCAAAAAAAAATTGTTTTCAAAATCTTTCCCCATTGCTGCCCGATAAGAGAAAATATGCCAATATATTGCCCCCTCGAGAGATTGGACGAAAATTTTGATTTTTGGGTGATCTCGTGAAAAAAAGAGGACAAGGTGCTTGACAAGTCCAAAAAGGCTCCTGGAGGACAAAAACGTGTCTAAATGCAATAAAATGATGTAAAACAAGCCTCAACTAGACAAAAACAAGGTCAAGAGCTCAAAAACCTAGCAGGATATCCAAACAGGGTGAAAAAACCCTAATTTTTAGGTTTAAAAAGGCTCTGAGGGGTCACTTTCAATTCATTTTCACACACAACCCTTTAACAATTATGAGATTTGAGCTTTGAAATTCTGATGAGATGGTGCAATGACAGCTCCTAATGCACATTTTCGACCGAGTCTGGACATACCAGTGACCACCTGACATTGGGGCACCGGTAAGTGATCCTTGAGCTTTGTTTTTCATTTTTTCACATCCATTTAATGCTTTTAAGCTTAGCTCTTTTGCAACAGTGCTATATAGTGCCACTCAAAAAAAAAATTGCACCGCTCGGTGTTCCAAACTGGCTCACCATAATAGATTGCGCTACTATGGTGGAGTTTGGAAACAAACTGCAAACTCTGACGCTCATGCCCTTGCCAACGGGGTCATTTTAAAGTGCGATGTGGTGGTTCTCTTTTAAACTAGAATCTTCCCAAACTACGCTGCTTGATAGAAAAGTGCACCGTGGTAGTGCTCTTTTAGAGTTTCGCGGTCTAGTGTCACAGTTTGAAAATTTCAAACTGTAACGCCTTCACAGATAGCGACGTTGGGATGGTTTTTTGAACGCTCGGGTTGAAATTTTTCAAAAATTTTAACATGGTGACCTTTCCTGATGCAGGACGCAGTGAGGGAGCTCTATTCTCGGGAGCACATCGCAGGAGATTTTCAATTACCTATGAGACCTTAGCAATAGGGAATAGGATCGGCTGTGGGACATGGGCCTGTGGTACATTGCATACACATCACCTATGCGTACTCACCTTGGGATGATCTTAGCGCTTGCTGAGAGATGGCATAATGAGACCTCGTCCTTCCATCTTCCTACTAGCGAGGCTACCGTCACCCTAGAGGACGTGTAGCTGATCCTCAGATTGTCGATTCATAGGCAGTGCGTTATTTATGACAAGGATGCTGGACGGGATGCCTATCACACAGTCCTCGCTATAGAGGACGTTATCTATTGTGAGGGTCAGATCGAGCTTGAGTGTCACAGGGCTCTGACTTCTCCCTTTTGCCTAGTGGTTGTGGCTATTATTTTAGGTCTTATTTCCCTAGATCGGTGAGGCCGATATTTCAGTCCTGGTTGGGGACTTTGCTGGGAGTGCATGGTTCACGACAGACCAGTTCATTTTTCTTGGGGGCCTGTTCTTCTAGCCTCGCTCTATAGGGACCTACACGAGTATGTCTACCTCAATGGCAGAGCACTCAGAATAGGTGTTATACTCCTCCACATGTGGGCATGGGAGCACATTGCCATTTTTTAGTCTCGAGTCATTGCAGTACCAATGGGGCCTGATGATCCCCTAGTGTGGTGTTACAGAGGTGGTGTGTCCTTTACACACATGGCTGAGCACAAGATTCCTCACTGGAGGAGGGTCTTGGATGAGATGCAGGTTTTCACATGGCACCCATACCTTGGTCGCCCTAGATGGGCCGATGATTCCCAATATATCTTTTCCCGTCAGGACCAGTTTATGCAAGGGCGAGAGCATACTATGGTGGAGAGATACCAGCCAGGGGGCATCCAACACTAGTTTGGCGAGGCATAGGATCGACCAGATGACGCCTACGTGGCTATATTTTCCCATACCGTGTCACATGATTTGTGGGGGTGATACATTCCTGCCTCAGAGGTCGTAGACAGCTTCAGAAAGTTGTTGGCCTGACCTTGGGTATATGATCAGAGACATGCAAATCTAGGCATGACACAGGCTTACAGAGATTGGTTTCAGCCTGTGCAAACCCCAACCTTGGTATCTACAAAACAACAAGAATAAACAAGTTAGACAAGAGATTGCAAGCCAAAACAAGGATTCCCCATGAAATCCATTTACAAACTCAAAGTAGGAAAGAAAACAATGAAAAGCATGATAAAAAAACAAAATAGATTAAATCCTAATTGAAATGTGCAAACTCATGATCCCATGGGGGAATTGGTGCCAATTTGATGTGAAAATTGGCCCTTTCCCAATTCCTAAGATGTAAACTTGATATGTTGAAGATGATTGATCCACTTTGTTGGTGAAAGATGAGAGCTCCAAGCCAAAATCTGCAAAAACTTAGCTAAGAACTCAATGATAATGGATGAAATTTGAGAGATATTTGAGCATGGTAACTTTGCATAAATTGTGGATGATTAAATGAGGATATGAGCTCTTTATTTATAGAATTCTAAAATGGATGAATGTCCAAATTTGAGCAATGTGGGACTAACAATCATCCAATGGCATGATGCCACTTGTCAAGCTATGAATGGGTGAAGGATGTGCAAGATTTGGGGTTTGTCCTAATAAATGCATAATTTTGAATTTCAAATTTGTTGAAATGAGATGTAAGAGGGAAGGGAAAATGCAATAAATGCCACTTGGCTCAAGGCAAATGACATGTAAGATGAATTTATTGCCTTGTTGGATGTACATGTTGACTTGGAATTTTTGAATTCAAATTGAGAGAATATTCCAAAAGATTCCTTGTGAGGAAAATAGAGATTTAATAAATGAATTAAATCTATTTTCATGTGCAACTTGCATTATCTAGAGGATGGGACATGAGATGAGATTAAATTAATTAAGAGTTAATTAATTTAATGAGAGAGGTTAGATGATGTGACCTATTTGACTCTAATTTATGGATTTATTTAAATCAAATAAGAGAGGAACACGATAAGAGGTTAATTAAATAAGGATTTTGATTTATTTAATTAAAATAGATGGTGTTAGATTAAATCAAATAAGGTTTTAATTTATTTAATTTAATGGATCGACTTTAGAGATTTAATCAAATAAATTGATTATTTAATTAAATAGGGATAATTAGATCAGATGGATTGATTTAATTAATAAAAGGGATTGACTTAATTAGATAAAATGATTTATTCAATTAAGAGAGAAATATTGATGAATTTAATCATATAGGGAGATATGATCAAATGGTTAGACTGAGGGATGATTAAGGAAGAAATGATGTTAGTAAGTCAGGATTAGATGCACAATGTCAATCAGTATATTTTACGTGTCTACATTTTGCCCCTCTTTGAAGCAATGCACTTGTTGCGTTGGTTCACAGAATAAATGATCTCGATCAAAGCCAAAATTTTTGTTATTTAAAAGCTTGCCCCACTGTTGCCTGGCGGGAGAGAATATGCCAATATAATGCCCCCTCGAGAGATTGGACGAAAATTCCAATTTTTTGGTGATCTCGCGAAAAAAGATGACAAAGTACCTGATAGGTCCGAAAAGGCTCCAGGGGGCTAAAAATGTGTCTAAATGCAATAAAACAATGAAAAACAAGCCTCGACTAGACAAGAACAGGTTCAGGGGTCCAAAACCCTAACAGGGTAGCCAATTACGGTGAAAATTCCCCTAATTTTTATGCTTAAATGGGACTCGAGGGGTCACTTTCAAGCTATTTTCAAACACCTCCAATAGTGATTGCAAGATTTGAGCTTAGACCTCCAGGCAATATGGCACAACGACAGCTTCCTCTGCATATTTTGGATCGAGTTTGGATGTACCAGTGGCCACTTGGCATCGGGGCACTGGTAAGTGGTACTTACGTGAGCTTCATCCTTTATTTAATGCTTCAATTAATGCTTTAAAGAGTCGGTCCATCTGCAGCGATGCTATATAGCGCTATTTAGAAGACAAACTGCATCGCTTGGTTTTGAATAGTGTTGTTGCGGTGCAGTTTGGAGTTTAGAAACTCTGACGCTGAGCTCGGGGCCGGCAAGGGGATTTACAAAGTGTGACACGACAGCGTTAATTCTGCCCAAAGTGTGCCGCTGGGAGGGAAACTGCACCACGGCGGTGCAATTTGGCTCTTTTCAGCCCTAGCGTTGGAGTTTGATTAAAATCAAACTGCAAAGCCATCATGGGTTGCACCGTTGGGAAAGCTTTTTTGAATGCTTAATGAAGAATTTTTTCAAAATTTTCAACATGATGACGTTCCTTGATGCAGGATGGGGCGAGGGAGCTCTACTCCCGAGAGCACAGGTTGCGGGACTTGGTTGGCTACCTGCGGGACCTGAGCAACAAGGACCAGGATTGACTCCGGATTGCAGGGTTCTGGCACATTGCATATGCGACATCAATTCGCACTCACCTAGAGATGTTGTCAGCATTGGCCAAGAGATGGCACAGCGAGACATTTTCCTTCCATCTTCCCACTGGTGAGGCCACCGTCACTCTAGAGAAAATTTGGTAGATTTTACGATTGCCTATCCACGGTCGCTAGGCGATCTTTGATATGGACGAGGGACGCGAGGCCTGCTTTCGAGTCCTTGCTACATATGAGATTGTCTTTTGTGAGGGACAGATAGAGCTTGAGCGCCACAGGATCCTGGCACCTCCCTACCATTGGGTGATTGTAGCTATCATTTCAGGCCTTGTTTCCCCTACCAGGCGAGGGCCATATTTCATTTCCAGCTGGGGATATTGCTAGGAACAGATGGTCTGAGATAGGCTGGTTCACTTTGCATGGGGGCCTGTTCTTCTCGCTTCACTATACAAAGACCTCCATGAGTACGTTTACATGGATGGGAGAACACTGGGAGCAGGGGTGACCCTTCTTCACATCTGGGCATGGGAGCACATTTCTGTGCTACGTCCACGTATCGTTTCAGTTTTGATGGGCCAGACGATCCCCTCGTGGCACGATACAGAGGCAGTGTGTCTTTCATTCACACCGGTGAGCACAGGATCCCCTACTAGAGGAGGGTTTTGGATGATATGTAGGTGTTTACCTGGCGCTCATACCTCAGTCGACCTGGATGGGTTGATGATGCTGACCAGATGTTTTTCTACCGCCATGATCATTTCATGTAGGGGCGGGAGCATACTATGCTCGAGAGGTACCTACCTAGGCACGTGCAGCATCAGTTCGGGGAGCCGTAAGATCATCTCGATGACGATTATGTAGCCGTATGTTCCCGCACCATGACATAGGTCTCATGGGGATGATATATTCCTACTTCGAAGGCATATGACAAATTTTGATAGCTAGAGGCTTGGCCATGGGCTTATGATCAGGGACTAGCAGATCTAGGCACTACTTAGGCCTACAGAAATTAGTTCCAACCTCCACTTCGGTTGATGATTCTAGGTACAGTTCTAGATGTGCAGAGAGTTAGAGGCAGAGGGGGAGGATGAGGATGGATAGCCGAGATTCAAATAGATCCACTGCTAGTGGCTCCAATCTAGCCAAGGCATGGAGACATGCATATGAAGGATCGGCAGCAAGGGCCACCACGAGATGAGGATCAGCCTCAGGTGTTTCCACAGGTGCAACCAGTAGGTCAGGTGGATGCATGGGATAATTTGATTGCACAGCTGCAGGCCCAGGTCTAGGTCATGACGGCCGAGAGAGATCAGGAAAGGGCTGAGAGAGAGTAGCTCAGGGTTGAGAGGGACCAGGCTATGTAGCAGAGATAGGCTGGAGAGCTATAGGTAGCTACTGAGCTAGGCTGGAGACAACAGATAGAGAGCATGACAGCCTCCTCCTCCTAGGGTACAGTGTCAGTTCGCTCTTACAGGGATGTCGTCCGAGAGGTAGAGTATTACCGATGGTTTTATCACGAGGCCATACCCAGAGTAGAGCGGGTCCTAGAGTACTCAGAGTGAGCTAGCCATAGACCAGCAGAGGGTCATGGTGACAGGGGTGAGGGCAACATTCACAGGGACCGAGCCTGATCAAGATGATATGAGACTTTTTGTGCCTTATGGGCTCATTTTTGATAGCCTGATGGGCTTTTTGTACTGATTGACACATATGTATAGTGATCTGATTTGTTCTTTGTACTATGACAGTTGATGATATATATATGAGTCGATTTTGATGTGATGCAATGTGTTCTCTTTATTTATGCATGGATGATTTTACTTCTATATGTTATGGATGCATTTATTTCTAATGATATTTATGCAAATGATTATGACTAACAGATCTATATTATGTTAACCTATGATATGATGTGTAATGATGTTATCTATATGATGATCTATTTTATGCAAATGTGATACGTGATATGGATTTTACTATGTAAGGTGTATATGTCAAATGATTTTGAATTATGTTTATAACATGTTTATGAATGGATGTATGCTTTGTATGTGATGGATTATTCCATTTATGCTTATGTGGGATGATTTATGCAATGGATGATTTATGATGTTATTTATGGATGATGTAATATGGATGCGATGGTCGTGATATGATGCAAATGAGATGGTTTTATGATGATGTAATGTATGTGATGTATTTAATAGAATGTGATGTTATGTTAATGCAAAGTGATGTGATGATGCGTAATGTAATATGAATGTACTGTGATGAGATGATGTCATGATGTTATGCAAGTATGTATGAAAATGAATTAAATGCTTATATACCTATTATGTACGATTATGCAAAAATGATTATGAAATGCTTCTGTAAATGTTTATATGATGATTTAGATGTAATGTGATGTATTTAATGTAATGGATGAAATTGAATGAAATGGATGCATCTATTTTTGAAAATTGCTTATGATGATATGCTTATATGATGATGGAAATGCAATGCATATATGATATGTTTATGCAATATGCTAATGATTTGTGGATGCAGGATCAATGACGACGATGATGATGGTGAACTGTCATAGTACTTTGTTAGTGCAGTTAGCCAGGAAAGAAGAAGTTATTTCAACAATACACAAGATGATGCAAATGATAATGATGATGATGGTGATGATTACTTGTCGAGGAATTGGGATTTTCAAAGAGCCAAATTTTCTTATTATTTGATAACACATGTGGTACAATGCATCAAGGTATATATATAAAAAAACCAGGATGGCGTTGTACCTAGTAAGATGGACTTTGACCTGAAAAGCAGATAGGAATATTCTCACTTACACCTGACATACGGAAACCTTGATAGGATGCACTTTAGAAGTTTCAAACATCTCGGACCAAAACATGAAAAGGCAAACCTATCCATGCAATAGTCAACAAGTTTCCCTAGACCTGCTTCATACATACCTAACAAAGCAAGTATTTGTCGAGGTTATTTTACAAGAACATCCAACAAGCATAGTAGATAAAAGATAATGATCATTGCCCCATTCCTATTTCTCTAAATCCCTTCATTGGGGACATCATTGAGAGGTCCTTGGAATGAGCACAATAAGATAAGTCGAAAGATAAAGACTAAGTAAACAAACAAGCTGATGTTCTTCAATACCGCTAACCAAAGGGGAATGTGTTTTCTGCGGATAAGAACCAAAACTTATTGCCAAGAGATAATGCCTATTGTAGGAAGCATTCATCCTAGGACATGTTAGTGGATGGTGACACATCATTTCGTTTATCCAAAGTGTTATTTCTAATAAATAATGCCCATTGTAGGAAGGATTCATCCTAGGACATGATGTTATCAGATGATTGATGTGGGACAATTTGGATGATGGACTATCGATACCAAGAATTGACCAACTTGTTTACGTACTGACTTAGACTTAAGACTTGACGTTTTGAGTTTTCTCTTTCAACCTACTAGACTTGTTTCTAACTGTTTCACCAAAGTTTGAGGATGATGATCAATTTATTATGAGTGGTGTTATTTCGAGTGCAAGCGAGATGAGGTGGATGGATTTTTTCAAATATTTGGATGTTTTTGATGTTTTGCAATGTTTTGAGGCTATTTTTTGGTATTTTTTGAGAATTTCAAATGTTTTGATTTTCGATCTTTGCGATGTTTTTTGGGATTTTCTAAGATTTTGACCAAGAGAATAACCTAAAGACCTATCCTAGGGGTCTCGGGGGCTGATCAACAGATTAGCCTTACCTACGTTATACACACATAGACCACTTAGTTCACCAAGATGACTTTGTTTTTACTTTTTGACTAACTTTTGACTTGTTTTGGGATTTTGATGATTTTTTTATGTTTTTGGATTTTGTGATTTGATGTTTTTGGATTTTGTGATGTTTTGATGTTTTTGGATTTTCTGATTTTCTGATGTTTTTGGATTTTCTGATTTTCTGATATTTTTGGTTTTTCTGATATTTAGGACTTTAAGAAATATACACAAATCCGATCAAATGAGAACATGCCCCAGTGTGATGCAATATAATACTCTGATAAAGGTAGGACAAACTAACCTTGAGGATGAGCCGAGTAGTACTAGGAGGGATCATGATATGAAAACAAGACCAAGCTATGGTGCAGATGCAAGTGGATGAGTGATTGATGGAGACCTGGATGCGATGGATGATGGAAGCAAAATGGATGGATGATGTAGAACAAGCCGTAAAGATCTCGGTGGATGGGAAGTGCTTATTTACACAAGGCACCTATTTGCTAGGTTTTTGCCAAGGTACTTGTCCAAAGTGCCACCGAAGTGGTTTTCACTATAGGACGATTTTTATCTTTACTATTTTCAATCCTTTTTAAGATTTTTTTTGGATTTTTTGCTTTTTTGCTTCTTTTGTTGTTTGCCAAGATGCCTGTTTGCCAGGTTTTTGCCAAAGTAACCATTTTTTTAGGACATTTTCTAATTTTTTGGATTTAGGCATAAAACTTTTTGAGATGGGAGCTATTCATGGGCTCTTGCAGAGGTTCCCCTTCAGGTGTTGATAACGGATATGCCCCTGATTTGTAACTTGCTATGATAACGAATGGTCCTAGCCAATTGGGTTCAAACTTGCCTTTGCTGCTTGGGTTTGGGACATTCTTCTTATTCTCTTTTAATACCAGTTCTCTGAATTTGAACATCCTGCTTCTGATTTTCTTATTGTAGCTCCTTTTGAGTCTATTCTGATAGACTTGCAAATGATTCAAAGCATCTATACGTCGTTCATCTAGTAGCTCCAACTCATTTAATCTTGATACTCAGTACTCTTCATCTATGATGAGGTTCTGTAGTGATATCTTGAGTGATGGGATCTCAATCTCAATGGGGAGTACAACTTATGATCCGTAGACCAAGGAGAAGGGGGTGGCGCCAATGGGTGTGTGGATGCTGGTTCGATAGGCCCAGAGGGCGGGATTAAGCTGTAAGTGCTAGTCACGACCTATGTCATTGACTATTTTCTTAAGGATTTTCAGAATGGATTTGTTTGTAGCTTCTGCTTGGCCATTGCCTTAGGGATAGTATGGGGTGGAGAAGCGATGTTGGATTTTGAATTTCTCACACAAGTCACGGACATCTTGATTCTTGAATGGTGTTCCATTATCTTAGATAATGGCTTGTGGAACACTGTAACGATAGATGAGGTAGTTCAGGATAAACTTTGAAATCTGCTTCCCAATTATGTACATCATGGGTATGGCCTCCACCCACTTAGTAAAGTACTCCATTGCAGTTATGATGAATTTGTGGCCATTAGATGAGGTGGGAGTGATTTTCCCAATGAGATTGAGTCCCCACTGCTAAAAGGGCCATGGTGTGACAATAGGATGAAGGTCTTGAGCTGGAGCATGGATGAGGTCTCCATGCTGTTGAAATTGTAGACACTTTCTGGCATGATCATGTGCTTCTTGTTCCATTGTGGGCCAATAATACCCCATCCTCATCAATTTCTTGGCTATGATCATTCCACTCAATTACAAACCACATATACGATTGTGTACTTCAGTTAGAGTGGTTAATGCCTCCCTAGTGTTTAAGCAATGCAGTAAGGTACCTTTTATGCTTCTACGGTATAGGGTATCACCTAGGATGACAAATCTGGATGCCTTTTTAACAAAGGTTCATTTTAGGTCTGATGGTAGGTCAGCAAGTATGACTCCTATTCAAAGGTATGTGTAAATGTCATGATACCAAGGATCGCCAGGACTAACGATTTCACACACATATTTTGATTTTGGTACCTCAAATGTGGGAACAAGGAGCTGCTCGATCAGGAATTCATATTTTGGAACGTTGTGAGGGATGTCTAATAAGGACCCAATTGTTGCCATGGTGTCTGTTGCTCTGTTGTTGGTTCTAGGAATATGCTCAAATGTGATTTAGATGAAGGATTCTTTGAGAGTCTCCACCAATTTCTTGTATGGAGTGAGCTTGTCGTCCTTGGTCTGGTATTCATTGTTTACTTGATTTATAATCAATTGAGAATCCCCGTATACCCTGAGAGCTATGATATTCCACTATACTACTATTGTGAGACCTATGGTTAAGGCCTTGTATTCTGCAATATTATTAGTGCAAGGAAATGACAGTTTATAAGACCTTGGTATGCAATCCCCCTGTGGAGTGATAAAGAATATGCCGGCTCCTGATCCATGTTGTGTGTATGAGCCATCGAAGTATAGTTTCCAATGGTCAGCTATGTTGAGATTAAAAATGGATTCATCTGGAAACTCTGAGACAAGAGGATTCTCAGAATAAATAGGTGCTTCTACTAGTTGATCTGCAATAACTTGGTGCTTAATTGCTTTCTGCTCCACATAGTCAATGTTGTACTCTGACAATATCATCACCCATTTGGCCATTCTTCCCATGAGCATTGCCTTTGATAGTAAATATTTGAGGGGATCAATTTTGGTGATGAGCTTTATTTTGTGTGCCAACATGTAATGTCTGAATTTTTGTGATGCAAACACTACTGTGAGGCATGCTTTTTCGATGAATGAATAGTTTAGCTCATACCCAACCATTATTCTATTGATATAGTAGATAGCCCTTTCCGTTCTATTTTTGTCATGTTGAGCTAGGAGAGCTCCAAGGGCTGCTGCTATTGTTGATACGTATAAGATCAATGGTTTCTTTGGGATGGGTGGCATTAAAACAAGTGGTGTTAGTAGATATTCTTTGATTTTGTTAAATTCCTCTTCACACTTCGCATCCCATTTGTATGCTACTCACTTGTGGAGTAGGTGAGAGTATGGGTTCTGTTTGTCTGCCAATTGTGCTATGAATCTTATAATGGATTGGAGTCTGCCTTGTAGACCTCTCAGTTGCTTTAATGTTTTCGGTGCCTCCATCTTGAGGATTGATTTCACCTTTGTTGGATCCACCTCGATACCCCTCATGGATACTATATATCCTAGCAATTTACCTGATTGTACACCAAAGATACACTTCTTTGGGTTTAGTCTGACCTTGTACTCCTCCAATCTGTCAAAGATGGCACCTAGGGTTGCTATGTGATCTTTTCTTTTTCTGGACTTAGCAAGAATGTCATCAACATAGTCTTCAACTATCTTATGAATCATATCGTGGAATATCAATGTCATAGCCCTTTGATATGTTGCTCCTAAATTTTTTAAGCCAAATGGCATCATGTTCCAACAATAGGTCCCCCATGGACAAGTGAAAGTTGTTTTATGTTGATCCTCCTTAGCTATCATGATCTAATTGTATCCTAAGAATGCGTCCATTAGCAACATCATTTCATGTCCCACTGTCATGTCTACTATCATGTTGATGTTGGGGAGCGGGAAGTCATCTTTTGGACATGCCTTGTTCAAATATCTGAAGTCTGTGCAGATTCTGATATTTCTATCGGGTTTTGAAACATGTACAAAAATTTGACACCCATTCTAGGTAATCAATTGGGCAGATGAATCTTGCATCTAATAGATTTTTTAGCTCCATTTTGACCAATATGGCGATCTGAGGGTGCATTTTCTGAAGCTTTTGTTTGATCGGCTTTGCTTCTGGATACACTGCTAAATGATGAACCATAGTCTTTGGATCAAGCCCGGGCATGTCAGCATAACTCCATGTGAAGTTTATTTGTTTTTCCCTTAGGAATGTTGCTAGGAGCTCTTGCTCTTCTGAAAGTAGTGTTTCTACATAAAATGTGATATGCGGGGTCTCCTTTGTTCCAAGGTTGACCGGATTGCATTTTTTGGCCAAGACTGCTGACTTTTCCTGATGAATGGCTCTTAAAGGAAGATTGAATCTCCCATCCTCGGGTGCCTCAGAGAGGTTTTCACCATTGGATACGTCCTTTCTTTTTACTTTTTTCTTGTTAGAGAGTGCCATAGTGTGGTTTTCACTCAAGGAATTAGATATGATTCTTAGTTTCTCACTTTTGCGACTGAAGGATTCAATCATTTCCCCATAATAGGCATGTGTGTCCAACTCTATTATAAACCCTGCTATATGATCTCCATCTGGAATGTTATCCCTCAATCCCATTATGAGAGCACCTCATCATTTTTGAATGTATCAAGAACCGTTGGTCCTCGTTGGTCATAGTCAATCAATTGGGGATATACTAAGCAAATCTCATGATCTTGTTGGTCTGGTTGAAAGGATAGGGTACTAATCATGCAAAGAGTAGTATCCTCAAATTTCCTAGGTAGATTGGATGTGGGGTCATCATCATCACTGCTACTATAGACATCAGTTATATCAAAGGTATAGTTGTCTAGGACATGACCTGTGGATACTAGTAGTCGTAATTTTGCTGCAGTTGGTTGACGAGGTTTATTAGCCACTCTAATTGGAGGACTTCAGCCACGTATGGTTATACTCAGAGGGGTACATCCAAGGCCAAGATTTGTTATGGGTCGCGTCTCTGGCATGATAGGTATTATGAGCCCATTGTCATTTTGTCCTAGTCTTTGATTTCTGTCGTAGCCCATTGCGAGCATCATTTGTAGACCCTTGCTTCAGTCATCCATTGGTAATTCTAGTACTGGTCTTTCATCTTGATATAACATGTGTGATGGATCTGCCTCAATAACCTCCTGGCCAAGGTCTCCCCATCTTGTGAATTCGGGATAGTCTTCGGGAGACGTTTGTGATGTGGAAGCTTGATTTTCTTGTGGATGTCCCCGTGATCTAGGTGATTGTGGTAACTCTCCTACCACAAAAGCATTGTTAGGGAGCTTGTAGCTTCCACAAATGTCATCCTAGATGATGAGCTTAATGTCCAACATGGTGGGAATGGTGGGAGTGGTGGGTGTCTCTGTCATAGAAGTGGATGTGAGAGTGGTAGGATCGATGTATGGTGTGGATGGGCCCTCATCATTTTTTGGTACTTGGGGGATTTTGTAATACTTTGCTTCAAGATTTTTGTAGTATGAGAAAGGTTTAGGATCTCCATGGATGGTCACTTCTTGTCCGTCATGTGTAAATTTCACACATTGGTGGAAAGTCGATGCTACTGCCTTCATTGCATGAATCCATGGGCGTCCTAGGAGGATATTATATGGCAAGTCAAGGTCCAAGACCTGACAAGTGGTTTCCATGATGGTGGGACCTACTTGAATAGGGAGTTTGATTGTTCCCTGAGACACTCTTTCTTGGCCATCATATTCTCTTATCATGATACCTTTCCCTTTGTCAATAGAATCTTCTAGTATTTTCAACTACTTGATGAGGCTGAGAGAATAGATATTCAAACCCACACCTCCATCCACCAAGACCCTTTTGACTTTGCTCTTATGTACTATGGCTTCCAAGTGAGGTGCACGGTTGTGAGATGGTTGGGCGGGGAAATCTTGGTCAGAGAATGTAAGAAGGTTAGGCATAATGATGTTTCTGACCATAGCTTGGAATTGCTCTACAACAAGGTCTGTGGGGACAATAGATGAGGCTAATACTTCTTCAAGCATCTTCCTATGGGTAGATGAGATTTTTAGCAACTCCATGATGGAGATTTGTGCTAGTGTTCTCTTGAGTTGATCTAGGACATTATAGCCATTAGGAACAAATATAGATGCAAGGGTTTTGTTTGGCTGGGATGATCCTATGATGGTTACTTTGCCACCTCTTGTGGTCACTCCACAATCGGTATGGGCACCTTTGATGGTGATGACCATGCAATTTTCATCTAGGGAGGCGACAATTGTTTCATATACATGACTTACATTTGAGTGGGTGCCTTTCCCTTTATCATTTTTGTTCCCTTTGTTACCATGATTTGGCATCGGATTCATATATATCTTAAGATCCTGATTTCTTGTAGGTTGTTACACGTTTATGATTCTTTTATCGATGAGATCTTGGATAATGTTTTTCAGTCTCATGCAACTGTTTGTGGTATGGCCTTTGATTTTATGGAACTCACAAAGTTGATTCTCGTTATACCAAGGAGGTTTGACATCTAGTTCTTGGTAATTCTCAAATGTGGGTGCTTTGATGAGTTTTTCGTCGATTAGATTTTTCATGATGTCCTCAAGTGGCTCCCCCAAGGTGGTGTACTTTCGCTTGGGATAACTCTTGCATTGGGGTGGTCCTCTTTGGTCATTGAGATTATTGATTGTTGGATTGTGGTTTGGTTGTTGTGTCGTATGATGATTATTGTGATGTTGGATTTGGATTTGTGGTGTGGGTGTATGTTGGCTAGGAGCACTAATGACCACCTTGGCATCGACAACACCATCATTAGTAATGTTTTTGTTCCTTGCCCACGTGCGAGGTTTATTGTTATAATTGGATGGTGGGCAGTTGTTTTGTTGTTCAAGGTATGATGTTGATTTTGTAGGTTGAGTCATGAGGGCTCTTTCGATGCCAAACGCCTTGGGGATCAATTGATCATATGTGGTGATGCCCTGAACCTTGAGATGAAATGACAAGCGGCCTTCAAGGTTGTCTATGATGGTGCAAACTTGTTGTTCTTCTGGCATGGTCCACTTGCTCCGATTGGCCTTGGATCACCATTGTTGTATGAATGAGGTGAATGACTCACCCTTTCCTTGTTTTAGAGCAGAGAGTTCTTCTAGACTAACATCCATTGCAATGATGCATGCATAGTTTTTTATGAATGCATCCGTAATTTCTTGGAATTTTCTAATGCTTGAAGGTAAGCGAGAGAACCATTCCATAGCGTGGCTTGCCAAACTCCTAGGGAATTGTTGCATCAGATAAGTATCGTCGTATGCAACTTCCATGCAATGAACCTAGAATTCCCTTATGTGATCTTCAAGGTTTCCCATCCCTCGATATTTGTCAAATTTGGGGATCTCAAATCCCTTGGGGAATGGTTTCATTACTAGGCTCTTGTCAAATGAATATAGACACAAGTTGCTTGGTGTCTTCGTTGTTTGCCTTGATTGAAGTTCAAGCACCTGTTGTGAGAGCAACCTGATTTGTGCCATCACGTCATTTTGTAGATTAGGGGGTGGGATGAAAGTGTTTTGGGGTGTTTCATTTATGGGTTGAATGGGTGGGTTGGTCGGTGTGTTGTTCGATGGTATCTGTATGTTCTGCCGAACGAGGTAGGCTTCCACCTGCTTTTGTATGAACAACGCTTGTTGTTAATCTTGCTGTTGCTTCGCTAAGATTTGTGCTTGTTGTTGTGCTTGTTGCTATTCCAACAATGCTTGTTGTTGTGCTTGTTGTTGTCCCAACAACGCTTGTTGTTGGGCTGCCAATTTGGCTGCTTCTTGCTACTCTTGATATTGCTTTATTGCTTGCTGATATGCTTGTCTTTGTGCAAGAAATTGTGCTTGATATTGGGCTTGTTATGCCTAATATTAAGCTTGCACTTGAGCTTGTGTCTATGCTGCTTGTTGTTGCAATAGAGCTTGTGCTTGAGTAGTCTTTTGTGCTTGCAATGCTTGAGTGGTTTAGGCGGCTTGTTGTTGTTGTTGCAATAATGCTTGGTCTTGTTGTGCTTGTAATGTGGCTTGTGCTACTTGGGTGGCTTGTGCAGCTTGAGTAACTTGATGAGTAGCTAGTTCATATTTTTGTTTCTGAACTTGTTGGTATCCTCTTTGGAAAGCAGCTTGCAATGCTGCATTGTATTGGCTTGATGTGGTGGAAGTTGGTGGTGGTGGGGGTGGTGGTGGATTTGGAATGGTGTTTGTGAAGTTGGTGTTGGTGTTTTGAGTGATGGATGGTGCTATTGATGTGGTTGGTCCTTGAGAGACCATGCTTTGTGATGTTAAGGGGGTGTTTGATGATGTTACAATTGATTGTGTATTTGTCGTTTGTTGTTGCGATATCAATGACAAATTTTGAACATTTGACATAATGCTTTGATTGATATTTGGGATAGTGGTTTGATTGATACTCGGTAGAGGGGGAAGCCCTAAACAAGGGAGTGATGTGGATGATGATGGTGATGGTGGAAGAGGTGGAAATGTGAGGGGTACGAGTTCTTGTGAAAATGTTGTGGTGTCAAAGATGCCCCCTGGTCCGAACATGTCTCCTTCCTCTTGTGAATTTGTGAGGAGAGGAGTTTGAGGCATTGCGTGAAAGTATGATGATGATAGATCATGATGGAAGGTGAGAGGAACATTCTTATGTAATGGGTTTTTGGATATGCTTTATTCTAAGGTGGTGTTTGCATCCAAGTTTTGATTATTAACAAGGGGGTGTGCTTGAAGAGCATTGAGAAATGCATTTCCCTTGTTAACATTGGGTTGGGTTGGAGCAAAAGATGTCGTGATTTGCGAAATGTTTTGCATGATGTTTTGGGATGGGGGTGTAGATGAGATGGGAATGGTGGATGAGATTGGAAGAAATGATGTCTCCATTATGGTACTCATGTCAAAATCCAAAGGTAATTTGGCCCCTTGTTTTTCTAATTCAAGCTTGTATAATGAATGGTTAAGTCTCATCATGATGTTGATAATTTTATGGTTCTCTGGGTTTTGGAGCATTTCAGTTATTTCTTCGTGAGACATTCCAAAGGTAAGATCCTCCCCTTGGGTTTCTTCTTGTGGATTTTGGGATGATGAGATGGTCAAAGGATTACTTGATTCAGCGGGCTTCATTTCAACGTTTGTTTGGCTAAGATCACTTGAAGCGGGTGTTTCTTTGTTGACTTCCATGCTCTTCTTGTATTGAGATCTAATTTGAACCATAAAACGAGGATAAATTTTCAAGAATATGAGAGATCAACCTCTTGATTCTTTTCATTGATCTTTACTTTATGTCCAAAGTAGAAATTTTTAGGATATCTTAAGGATCAAGAGATGATATGGTGATGATGTAAGGGATGGCTGATGTGGATGTTATGGTCTTTTGATCAATCTTGATGGGAGATGCTAGGCTTTTCAGACTTTCAGATATGTTTCGGATTTTTGATTTTCCTTTTGATTTTGTCCTTGATCTTGATTGGTTTTGATTTGTTTTTTATTTTGAACAAAAAAACCCTAAGATGTTGGATGATTATCTAAGGGATAGCTTTTTTCAAAGGATGATGATTTGACTATGTGTAGGGAGAAGGATACATCTACCCACACCTATTCAGATGAGATGATAATTTAGCCAAGCTTACGAAGAAGGATGCATCCACATATATTAACCTAAACAAGATTATTTTGATGACTTTGACTAAGCATATGCAAAAGGATGCATCTACACATACCTAGCCAAAGGTGATTTTGATAATTTTTTCAAGGATTTAGTCTCAAGGATTTGATGATGTTTGATTTTTCCAAAAAAGCCTAGCATAGGGATGATTCCAAGATTTTCCAAAAGGTGATGGTGAGATGATGTTTGATATTTTGAAGGGTGGATGAAAAAGATTTTGATTTGCCTTTGATCCTAAGATGAACCTAAAAAAGACACTTTGTTTGCCTAGACCTAGGTATTGAAGAACATGCAAATGCTTCCTATAGACCTTTGTGACCAAAGAATGATTTAATTTGAACACACATTTTTTATTTTGAAACAATGATCTTTGCTTTGGATTTTGAAATCGTGAGTCTTCAACACACATGAAAGTTCATTTTGCTTAGCTTTTCTTAATGGCTTTGTTTTACCAAAAACACTTTCTTATGATTAAGTTTTCAAACTAAGATGTCCAATGTCTTAATTTCTTCAAACCCCACAAGATATGTTATGTGGAAATTCGATGAACTCAAGGCAAGGGTTTACCTATTGTTTACTTAAGGAGATAAATTGAGATATAATCTAATGTTTAGAAACCTCTAAGGACGTGACTCCCAAGGGAAAGCAATAACATATAGATTGAGTCAAGTATATTTTTCTCCAAAAGGGTTTAAAATTTGGATGATGTTAAGTGTTTGTTTTTGAGATGTTTTCAATCAAGCAATGCATTTTGTAACCCAAGAATAAGTACAAACCTATGGATGTGTAAGACAATATTTGTTGGATTCCCACTTGGACAAGTCCAGCTACACTTATCTCGAGCGAATGGTTAGATGCTTGACCCTACTGGCTCCCCTCCATGACACTCACTTATACGGGGCAGCCAAGCATCAACACCCATGAAACTCCCATGGCATGTTTTCCATTTCTACTAAAAGACCGTAAAAGTGTGGGGCGGCTTCAGAACGACCGTTCTTGCACCAACAAATAGATTAAAGGATTTTGGAAAATTCTAGCACATGGATTTTAGTAAGGACTTTCCGTTCGTGGAGATTGACCCATACAACAAGAGTCTCCTTTTGGATCCATCTTGTTGGAATCAACCACATGATATTGGTGTTTACTCCAATACCCACATTTATATACCGGTTGGAAATACTCTTGGCTTTAGAGTGTTACCGGTTGAGTCATTCCCTTGGTGAGTACTTTTTCCCCAAGGCAGGCCCTCTAGGATAAACAAAAGTGAATAAAGACAAAATCTATAATTCGATCAATCTTTGATGGCAACAAAGAGAGAATATATGCAAAAATTCCCCCACTCACACTCGCACAAGATCTTGTTCAATTTTAAGCCAAAATCGAAGTGTGTAGGTGATTGCTTTGTCTTAACCTAAAATCATGAAAAAGGCCTTTTGATTCTGAAGATGGCTATAAAGGATGAGAGAAGCGCATACGTCCTTTTTCAATGAGGTTAGTTCAAGTAAGCTTTCACAAAAACAAAGTGGCACTTGTTCTTTTTAAATCCACAAAGAAAAACATGAGTTATTTTTAAGCAACAAAAGACAAGTGAGAGACATTTGTTCAATTTTTTTGAATCCAAGAAACAAAATCTAGTATGTTGTGGTCCTAATGTTCATTTTAGCCCTTTTGCAGGAAATGGAAAGATTCTTTTTAAACCCAAACAAAAATTAGTGTCCTAAGAAGGAAAAGATAACAATTTCATGAAAAAGTGTTAAACAAACACTATAGTGTTTAAAAACACTTTAATTTTACAAACATCCTTCTCACGCTTCTCCTTTCGATTTCAATTTCCCACCTACAAGGAAGAAAAAAATAGCCAGATTTGGAAAATATAGAGACAAAAAAGCAGAAAACAGAGAACAAATTAATCATTAATCAAATAACACATGCTAAAATCAAATTTCCCCTTTTTATTCCATTCCAGCATCGCAACTCACAACTGCGTCGTAGTTTGATTTCCCAGCGGTGCTTTGGCAGCACCGCTTGCCAGTCAGCGTCACTCTGTGTCGGGACAAAGAGCTCAACTGCATCACACTTTTTGCCTAGCGTCGCAATTTTCTTCTAGCGTCGTAGTTTGTTATTTTTGAAAATTTCAATGAGTCAACGAGCCCAGCGGTGGAGTTTATAATTCAAATTTTCTTGGTGGGACGAGTCCAACATTGCACTTTGAGTCTCCCGTGGTGCTATATATCGATGCTGAAGAGACAGCGACGCTAAGCTCCCAACGTTAAAATTTTTTGTGTGTGAGGAAAAAACACGGAAATTGTGGGAAAATATGAGAAAGAATGATGTCCAACCCTCCTTCTAGCGCAAAATGTGTGAACCCCAACCTTGGTACCTGCAAAACAACAAGAATAAACAAGTTAGACAAGAGATTGCAAGCCAAAACAAGGATTCCTCATGAAATCCATTTACAAACTCAAAGTAGGAAAAAAAACAATGAAAAACATGATAAAAAAAACAAAATAGAT
Organism: Sequoia sempervirens; assembly: GCA_007258455.2. Classification (NCBI taxonomy): domain Eukaryota; kingdom Viridiplantae; phylum Streptophyta; class Pinopsida; order Cupressales; family Cupressaceae; genus Sequoia; species Sequoia sempervirens. The sequence goes on from VDFB02193867.1 coordinate 554,624,220, forward strand.
TAAATCCTAATTTAAATGTGCAAACTCATGATCCCATGGGGGAATTGGTGCCAATTTGATGTGAAAATTGGCCCTTTCCCAATTCATAAGATGCAAACTTGATATGTTGAAGATGATTGATCCACTTTGTTGGTGAAAGATGAGAGCTCCAAACCAAAATCTACAAAAACTTAGCTAAGAACTCAATGATAATGGATGAAATTTGAGAGATATTTGAGCATGGTAACTTTGCATAAATTGTGGATGATGAAATGAGGATATGAGCTCTTTATTTATAGAATTCCAAAATGGATGAATGTCCAAATTTGAGCAATGTGGATCTAACATTCATCCAATGGCATGATGCCACTTGTCAAGCTATGAATGGGTGAAGGATGTGCAAGATTTGGGGTTTGTGCCAATAAATGCATAATTTTGAATTTCAAATTTGTTGAAATGAGATGTAAGAGGGAAGGGAAAATGCAATAAATGCCACTTGGCTCAAGGCAAAGGACATGTAAGATGAATTTATTGCCTTGTTGGATGTACATGTTGACTTGAAATTTTTGAATTCAAATTGAGAGAATATTCCAAAAGATTCCTTGTGAGGAAAATAGAGATTTAATAAATGAATTAAATCTATTTTCATGTGCAACTTGCATTATCTAGAGGATGGGACATGAGATGAGATTAAATTAATTAAGAGTTAATTAATTTAATGAGAGAGGTTAGATGATGTGACCTATTTGACTCAAATTTATGGATTTATTTAAATCAAATAAGAGAGGAACACGATAAGAGGTTAATTAAATAAGGATTTTGATTTATTTAATTAAAATAGATGGTGTTAGATTAAATCAAATAAGGTTTTAATTTATTTAATTTAATGGATTGACTTTAGAGATTTAATCAAATAAATTGATTATTTAATTAAATAGGGATAATTAGATCAGATGGATTGATTTAATTAATAAAAGGGATTGACTTAATTAGATAAAATGATTTATTCAATTAAGAGAGGAATATTGATGAATTTAATCAGATAAGGAGATTTGATTAAATGGTTAGACCGAGGGATGATTCATGAAGAAATGATGTTAGTAAGTCAAGATCAGATGCACAATGTCAATCAGGATATTTTACGTGTCTACACAGCCACCCCTGCGGTTGACAGTTCTAGGAGCACCCTCTGCTCAACAGAGATCGAAGGGTAGAGGGGGAGGACAAGGACGGAGAGATGATGATTGACAAGATCAGTCCTGTAGGGTCCTAGCTCAGCCAGGCTAGGTTGATGTTCAGATGCAGGACCAGGAGCAGGTGCCAGGTAGGCAGTAGGAGCAGGCAGATGCACCACCACGAGCTAAGGGTGAGGGTCAACCTCATGTGCAGCCCGTACGAGTAAAACTAGCAGGGCAGCCAGATCCCTATGATGCACTGATTGCACAACTACAGGCCTAGGTTTAGACCCTGACGGCGGAGAGGGATCAAGCCAGGGCCGAGAGAGACAAGGCCATTTTGTAGAGGCAAGCCGTAGAGCTACAGGTGGCCGTAGAGATAGGCCGGAGACAGTAGCTAGAGAGCATGGAAACCTCCTCCTCTTAGAGCATAGTGTCCCTTCGGTCTTATAGGGAGGTTGTCTGGGAGGCAGACTATTATCGTATGCATTATCATCAGTCTGTACCTAGAGCAGAGCGGGCCCCAGATTACTCGCAGCAGACTAGCTACAGACTAGCAGAGGGTCACGTTGATAGAGGGGAGGGCAAGAGGTAGGAGGGTTAGGTCTTATTTTGATTGAGACTTCAATTTTTGTGCCATATGGGCTCATTTTTGATAGCCTAATGGGCCTTTTTGTACTTATTGACATACATGTACAGTGATCAAATTATTTTGTATTATGACAATTACCCGATGATGATATATATATTAGATGATGATGTTGATATGATGTGATTTGTTATCATTTATTAATGCATGTATGGATGGTTTTATTTCTATATTCTATGCAATCATGTTATGGTGTTATGCGATGTCTATATGGATGAATTTATTTTCTTATGATTCTATATTATGTTGTTTAATACATGATATGCAAATCGATTTATATGATATGTGATGTGGATGGATGATATGTATATGACGATGTAATCTATATGATGATTTTTGTATGTTGATGCAAATGATATGATATGTGATATGAAATGGATGATGTAATATGCAAAATGATATGAAGATGATTTATAGTGTATACTCGAAATGATATGTAAAAAATGATTATGGATGGATGTACGCTTTTAATGTAATGGATTTTTATGTTCTTATTATGCTTTGAATGCTTATAATGATATGGAATGATTTATGAAATGAAATGTAAAAATGATTGCGATGTGGTTATTTATGAGGTGTTCTATATGATATGGATGATTGATGGACAATATGTATGTTTTTATGATGCAATGCAAATGCAATGGTCGTGTTTTATATGATATGTGTTGATGATGTAAATGAGATGTTTTTTAAGATGCTTAGAATAGAAAATATATGTTATCCTAAACATGTTAAGTGATAATGCAATGTATGTGATGCATTTATTGTGATGTGATATAATATATGAAATGATATGTTAATGCAAAGTGGTACGGTGATGCTTTATGTTATGCAAAATGAATGTAATATGAGAGATGACTTTATGACGCCTATGTGATGTGAATAATGAAATGGATTATCTATAATGCTCTCGTACCTATTATGTTTATGTAGTAGGTGGTAATATGAAATGGTTATGAAATGTTTCATGCAAATGAATATTATGCGATGGTTTATGTGATGGTGCCATGTGATGGAAAATAAATGTAATGTAATGAAAAATGGACGTGCGTATTTATGAAAAATGCTTATAATAGCATATTTATATGATGATGAAGATGCAATGCATATGTTTCCTATATGATATGTTTATGCAATATGCTAATGATTCGTGGATGTAGAATCGATGATGATGATGATGATGAATAACTGTCATAGTACCTTGTTAGCATGAAGAGCAAGAAGAGATGAAAGAGAAGAAGACATTCTAGCAAGACAAAAGAATGATGAATATGCAAATGATGATGACTACTTGCCGAGGAGTTAGGATTTTCAAAGGGCCAATTTCCTTATGTTTGATAAAATACGTGGTATGATGCATCAAGGTATAGAGAACCAGGATGGCATTGTACCTAGTGTGATGGAATTTGAATTGACAACATAGATAGGAGTATTCTTGTTAACACCTGACATACGAAAACCTTGCTAGGATGCACTTTAGAAATTTCAAACATCTTGGAATAAAACATGGAAAGCTATAACCTATCAATGCAATAGTCAACAAGTTGCCCAAAACACCCTCCATACATACCTAACAGAGCAAGTATTCGCGAAGGTTATTTTACAAGAATATCCAACAAGCATAGTAGACAAGAGATAATGATCATTGCCCCATTCCTATTTCTCTAAATCCTCTGTTTGGATATCATTGAGAGGTCCTTGGAATGAGTGCAATAAGATAAGTCAAAAGACAAAGATAAAGTAAACAAATAAGCTGATGTTCTTCAATACTGCTAACCAAAAGGGAATGTGTTTTTAAGGATAGCAACTGAAACTATTGCCAAAAGATAATGCCCATTGTAGGAAGGATGCATCCTAGGACATGTTATTGGATGGTGGCACACCATTTCGTTTATCCAAAGTTTTCTTTTAAATGATTGATATGGGACCAATTGGATGCTGGGCTATAGATGAAAAGAGTTGACCAACTTGTTTACATATTGACTTAAACCTGAGACTTGATGTTTTGTGTTTTTACTTTTCACCTGCTAGACTTGTTTCTGATTGTTTCACCAAAGTTTGAGGATGACGATTGTTTATTATGAGTGATGTTATTGTGGGTGAAAGCGACATGAGACAGATGAATTTTTTCAAATATTTGGATGTTTTTGGAGTTTTGCAATGTTTTGAGGCTGTTTTTGGTATTTTTGAGATTTTCAAATGTTTTGTTTTTTGATTTTCCAATGCTTTGGAGTTTTCTGAGATTTTGAACAAGAGACTAACCTAAGGACCTATCCTAGGGGCCTCGGGGGCTGATCAATAGATGAGCCTTTCCTACGTTATACACGCAGAGACCACGTAGTTTGACTAACAACTTGACCGATTTACAGATGAAGATATACATGATGAAATGTCAGTTTATTATGACAGACTCTTAAAGGACTGACCTAAGTGTCTTGGGGGATGATCAAAGATCAACCTTTCCTACATTCAAGGCTTAGAGACTTGTAGTTCAACAAGATGACTCTTTTTTTTGACTTTTTGACTGAATTTTTGACCTACATTTTGGGATTTTGATGTTTTCTAAATGTTTTTGGATTTTCTAATGTTTTGATGTTTTAGATTTTTTGATTTTAGGAATTCAAGAATATACACAAATCCAATCCGATGAGAAGATGCCCCCAACATGATGCCATAGACTACTCCAATAAAGGCAAGACAAACTGATCTTGAGGATGGGCCGAGCAGTACTAGGAGGGATCATGATACGAACATAGGACCAAGCTATGGTGTGGATGCATATGGATGAGTGATGGATGAAGATTCAAATGCGATGGATGATGGAAATGGATGGATGATGCAAAACAAGCCTTGAAGTTCCTAGTGGATGGAAAGTGCTTATTTACACAAGGCACCTATTTTCCAGGTTTTCACCAAGGTACTTGTCCATAGTGCCACCGAAGTGGTTTTCACTAGAGGAAAAAATTTCTTTACTGTTTTTAATCCTTTTTTTGATGATTTTTTTTTTTTTGGATTTTTTGTTGTCACCAAGACCTTCTTGCCATGTTTTCACCAAGGTAACTGTTTGTTTAGGATATTTTTTGATTTTTGGTTCTATACCTTGAAAGATTAGAATTTTTTTTTTGAGATGAGAGCTATTCATGGGCTCTTGTAGAGGTTCCCCTTTGGGTGTTGATAACTGGCATGCCCCTGACTTATAGCTTGTTGTGATAAAAAATGGTCCCAACCAATTGGGTTCAAATTTTCCTTTGTTGTTTGGATTTGGTACATTCTTCTGATTCTCCTTTAGTACCAATTCTCTGACTTGGAATGTTCTGCTTCTTATTTTCTTGTTATAGCTCCTTTTGAGTCTATTATGATAGACTTGCAAATGATTTAAAGTGTCTATACGCCACTCGTCCAATAGATCCAGCTCATTCAATCTTGATACTCGGTACTCTTCATCTATGATGAGCTCTTGCAGTGATATTCTTAGTGACGAGAGCTCAATCTCAATGGGGAGTATTGCTTCTAATCCATAGACTAGAGAGAAAGGGGTGGTGCCAGTGGGTGTGTGAGTACTAGTTCAATAGGCCCAGAGGGCGGGATTGAGCTACAGATGCCAGTCATGACTGGCGTCATTGACTATTTTCTTGAGGATTTTCAAAATGGTTTTATTTGTGGCTTCTACTTGGCCATTGCCTTGGGGATATTATTGGGTGGAGAAGCGATGTTGGATTTTGAATTTTTCACACAAGTTGCAGACATCCTGATTCTAGAATAGTGTCCCATTATCTGAGATAATGGCTTGTGGGACACCATAGTGGCAAATGAGATAGTTTCGGATGAAATTTGATATATGCTTCCCAGTTATATATGTCATGGTTATAGCTTCCACCCACTTGGTAAAGTACTCAGTGGCTGTTATGATGAAGATGTGGCCATTAGATGAAGTGGGAGTGATTTTTCCAATGAGATCAAGTCCCCACTGCGAAAAGGGCCATGGTGTGATGATGGGATGAAGTTCTTGAGTTGGAGCATGGATGAGGTCCCCATGCTGTTGACATTGTAGACACCTTCTGATGTAATCATGTGCCTCTCCTTCCATTGTAGGACAATAATACCCCATCCTCAACAATTTCTTGGTTAGTTAAAGTGGTCAATGCCTCCTTAGCGTTTAAACAACGTAATAAGGTTCCTTCTACGCTCCTACGATACAAGGTATCTTCTAGGATGATGAATCAAGATGCCTTTTTTACAAAGGTTCATTTTAAGGTTGAAGGTAAATCGGTAGGTATGACCCCTATTCGCAGGTAGGTATAAATGTCATGGTACCATGGATCATCGGGACCAACAATTTTGCACACAAATTTTGATTCTAGTACCTTGAATGTGGGAACAAGAAGCTGATCTACCAAGAATTCATGTTTTAGAACATTGCAAGGAATGTCCAGTAGGTATCCAATTGTTTACATGGCATCTACTACTCTATTGTTGGCTCTGGGTATCTTCTCAAATGTGATCTTGATAAATGATTCCTTGAGAGTCTCCACCAGTTTCTTGTATGGAGTGAGCTTATCATCCTTAGTCTGGTATTCATCGTTCACTTGGTTTATTATCAGTTGAGAGTCTTCGTATACTCTAAGGGCCATGATGTGCCACTATACTGCTATTCTGAGACCTATGGTTAAAGCCTCATATTTTTCAATGTTGTTGGTGTAGGGGAAAGCCAATTTATAGGACCTTGGTATGCAATCCCCTTGTGGGGTGATAAAGAAGACATCGGCTTGTGATCCATGTTGCGTGTATGAGCCATCAAAGTAAAGTTTCCAGTGGTCAGCTATGTTGAGATTGAAGATGGATTCGCCTGGAAACTCTGAGATGAGAGGATTCTCTGAATAGATTGGTGCTTCTGCAAGCTGATCTACGATGACTTGGCCTTTGATTTCTTTCCACTCCACGTATTCAATTTCATACTCTAATAGTATCATGACCCATTTTTCCATTCTTCCAGTGAGCATTACTTTTGACAGTAAGTACTTGAGGGGATCAATTTTGGCGATGAGTTTTATTTTGTGTGACAGCATGTAATGTCTAAATTTCTGTGAAGCAAACACTACTGCTAAACATGCTTTCTCAATGAATGAGTAATTCAACTCATGACCAACCATTGTTCTACTGATATAATAGATGGCCCTTTCTGTCCTATTTTTGTCGTGTTGAGCTAAGAGAGCGCCAAGGGCTACTACTATTGTTGACACAGATAATTAATGGTTTTCTTGGGATTGGTGGAATTAGGATAGGTGGTGTAAGTAGATATTCTTTGATCTTATTGAAGGATTCTTCACACTTTTTATCCCACTTGTACACTAATCCCTTGTGAAGTAGGTGAGAGTATGGATTATGTTTATCTTCCAGCTGTCCTATGAACCTTTAGATGGATTGAAGCCTATCTTGGAGACCTCTCAATTGTTTCAATGTTTTGGGTGCCTCCATCTCAAGGATTGCTTGTACCTTTGCTGGATCTACCTCAATACCTCTCATTGATACTATGTATCCTAGCAACTTTCCTAATTATACGCCGAAGACACACTTCTTTGGATTTAATCGGACCTTGTATTCCTCTAGTCTATTGAAAATGGTGCTCAAAGTTGCTATGTGATCCTTCCTCTTTTTGGATTTGGCTAGTATGTCATTGACATAATCTTCAACAATTTTATGGATCATGTCATGGAAGATTAATGTCATGGCTCTTTGGTATGTTTCTCTTGTGTTCTTCAAGCCGAATGGCATCATATTCCAATAGTAAGTCCCCCATGGACAAGCGAAGGCCATTTTATGTTGGTCTTCTTTAGCAATCATTATCTGGTTATATCCTGAGAAACCATCCATCAAGGAAAGCATTTCATGCCCTGCCGTCATGTCTACAATCATGTCAATGTTGGGCAATAGGAAATCATCTTTTGGACATGCCTTGTTTAAGTCCTTGAAATCTGTGCAGATTCTGATGCCCCCATCAAGTTTTGAGATAGGCACCAGGTTTGACATGCATTCTGGATAATCTATTGGTCGAATGAATCCTACATCCAATAGATTCTTTAGTTCCATTTTTAATAGTAGGGTGATCTGAGGGTGCATTTTCCTAAGCTTTTGTCTAATGGGATTTGCTTTAGGATATACTGCTAGATGATGAACTATAATTTCTGGATTAAGCCCTGGCATATCTGCATAGCTCCATGCAAAGTTAACTTGTCTCTCTTTTAAGAAGGCTGCTAGGAGTTCTTGTTCTTCTGACAGTAATGATTTTGCATAGAATGTGATGTGCGGGGTCTCCTTTGTTCCTAGATTAACTAGAGTGCACTTTTCTGCTATGATTGCTAATTTTTCCTGATGTAGAGCTCTAAAAGGAAGATTGAATCCCCCATCTTCAGGCACCTCAAAGAGGTTTTCACCATTGGATGTGTCCTTTATTTTTACTTTTTTCATGTCGAAGAGTGCCATAGTGTGGTTTTCACTCAAGGACTTAGATATTATTCTTAATTTCTCACTTTTGCAACTGAGGGATTCAATCATTTCCCTATAATATGCCTATGTATCTAGCTCAATGATGAATCCTGCTTTGTGATCCCCACATGGAATGTTATCCTACAGTCCCATGAATTCTGAGAGTGCCTCATCATTTTTGAATGTATCAAGAATTGGTGGTCCTCGTTGGTCGTAATCGATGAGTTGGGGGTAAACTAGGCGGATTTCATGATTTTGATGGTTCGGCTCAAAGGATAAGGTGATAATCATGAGAAGAGTGGTATCCTTGAAGAGCCTAGGTAGGTTGGTTATGGGATCCTCATCATCGCTACTACTATAGATGTCAGTTATGTCAAATGTGAAGTTGTCTATGACTCAACCTGTAGATATGGGTAAGCGAAGTTTGGCTACGGATTGTTGAGAAAGATTATTGACATTTCTAACTGGAGGACATCAGCCACGTATGGTTATACTCAAAGGGGTACATCCAAGGCCAAGATTTCTCATTTGTGTCTCCAGAATGATAGGTATTATAAGCCCGTTGTCATTTTTCCCAAGTCTTTGGTTTCTATCATAGCCCATTGTGAGCATCATTTGCAAACCTTTTCTTTTGTCATCCATTGGTAGATTGGTTGTTGGTCTATCATCTTGGTATAGGAGATGAGATCGGTCTTCCTCTATGAATTCTCATTCAAGATCTCCCCAACTTATGAAGTTGGGATAGTCTTCTGGGGATGTTTGAGATGTGGAGGCTTCATTTGATTGGGGACATCCTCATGATCTAGGAGATTGTGGTAACTCTCCTACCACAAAAGCATTTTTAGGAATTGTGTAGTTTCTGCAACCATTATCCTGGATGATGAGTTTGATATTTGAGATGGTGGGAATGGTGGGAGTGGCGAGTGTCTCTATCGCAGAAGTGAATGCGAGGGTGGCTGGATCAATGTACAATGTTGATGGGCCTTCATCATTTTTAGGCACTTGAGGGATTTTGTAGTATTTTGGCTCAAGGTTCTTGTAGTAGGAGAATGGTTCAGGATCTCCATGGATGGTGACCTCTTGTCCTTCATATGTGAATTTGACACATTGATGGAAAGTTGATGCTACTGCTTGCATTGCATGTATCCATGGACATCCTAGGAGAATGTTATAGGGTAGGTCGAGGTCTAGGACCTGACAGGTGGTTTCCATGATAGCTAGCCCTACTTGAATATGAATTTTTATTGTGCCTTGGGACACTCTTTCCTAATCATCATAAAGCTTTGATTGTGATAAATTTTCCTTTGTCGATGGAATCCTTTGAGATTTTTAACTGATTAATGAGCTTGAGGGAACAAATATTCAAGCCTACACCTCCATCCACCAAGACTCGCTTGACTTTAATTTTTTGCACTAGGACTTCTAAGTGGAGTGCACGGTTATGAGATGGTTTGGCAGGAAAGTCCTGATCAGAGAACGTAAGGATATTCAGGGTAATGATATTGTTGACCATAGCTTGGAATTGTTTTGCATCAAAATTTGTGGGGACAGTGGATGAAGCCAACGCTTCCTCAAGGATTTTCTTGTGGGCGGATGAGATTTTTAGTAACTCCATGATGGAGATTTGTACTGGGGTTCTATTTAGTTGATCAAGGACATTGTACCCATTGGGAACAAATCTTGAATTGGACATAGAATTTATGTTTGGTTGGGATGATCCTATGATAGTAACTTTGCCACCTCTTGTGGTGACTCCATAATTGGTATAGGCTCCTTTGATAGTGATTACTACACAGTATTCATCTAGGGAAGCAACGAGGTTATCATATACATGATTTATGTTTTGTAGGTGCCTTTCCCCTTATCAGTGTTATTGTTACCTTTATTGTTATGGTTCGACATCAGATTCATGTATATTTTGAGATTCTGATTTCTTGTTGGCTATTCCACATTTATGATTCTTTGATCAATGAGGTCTTGGACTAAGTTCTTTAACCTCATGCAATTGTTCGTGGTGTGCCCTTTGATTTTGTGGAAATCACAGAGTTGATTTTTGTTGTACCAAGGAGGTTTAACATCTGGTTCTTGGTAGTTCTCGTAGGTGGGAATCTTGATGAGGTTTTCATTTAGTAATTTATTCATGATGAATTGAAGTGGTTCCTCAAGAGCAGTGTATTTTTGTTTGGTGAAGTTCTTGTTTCGTTGGGGAGGTCCTCTTTGGTCATTGGCATTATTGATCACTTGATTATTTGGATGTTGTGTTGTTGTGTTTGCTTGATGATGATTTTGGATTTGTTGTTGAGGTGCAGGTGTGTTTTGCCAAGGGGCATCGATAACAACTTTGGCATCGACGACACCATCGTTGGTAAAATTTTTATTTCTTTCCCATGTGCGAGGTTTGTCATTGTAGTTGGTGGGTGGGTGATTGTTCTATTGTTTAGGATATGAAGTTGATCCTCTAGGTTGTGTCATAAGGGCTCATTTGATGTTGAGTGCCTTGGAAATCAATTGGTCATATGTGGTGATCCCTTGGACCTTGAGATGGAATGCCAAGAGGCCATCAAGGTTGGATATGATGGTGCACACTTGCTGTTCCTCGGGCATGACCAATTTACTCTGATTGGCCTTGGATCGCCATTGTTGTAGGAATGAAGTGAATGATTCATTCTTACCTTGTTTCAGAGCTATGAGTTCCTCTAGACTAACATCCATTGTGATATTGCATGCGTAGTTTTTGATGAATGCATCTATGATTTCTTGGAATGTCTTGATGCTTGTGGGTAGGTGAGAAAACCATTCCATAATGTGGCCCACCAAACTCCTAGGAAATAGTTGCATCAGATAGGTATTGTCATACGCGACTTCCATGCAATGAACCTAGAATTCCCTAATGTGATCTTCAGGGTTTCCTGTCCCATGGTACTTGTCAAACTTGGGGATCTCAAATCCCTTCGGGAATGGTTTCATCACAAGGATCCTGTCAAATGGATAAGGACACAAGTTACTAGATGTTCTTGTGGTTCACCTTGATTGAAGATCAGGCACTTGTTGCAAGAGCAACCTGATTTGTGATGTCTCATCATTTTGTGGATCAAGAGGTGGGATTAAAGTGGTTTGAGGTGGTTTTCTTATGGATGTGATGGGTGGATTGGTTGATGTGTTCATTGGTGGTATCTACGCATTCTGTTGAGCCATGTATTCCTGCACTTGCTGCTATATAAACAATGCTTGTTGTTGGTCTTGTTGTTGCTGTGCTAGGATTGCCTATTGTCGAGCCTGCTGTTGTGCTTATTGTTTCACCAAAAATGCTTGTTTTTGGGTTGCTAATTGGGATGCTTCTTGCTGCTCTTGGTATTGTTTTATTGCTTGCTGGTATGCTTGTAGTTTTGCTGCTTGGTTTTGTGCAAGATATTGCACTTGTGCCTATGCTTGCTGTGCTTGATATTGGGCGTGCACCTGAGCTTGAGCTTGAGCTTGAGCTTGAGCTTGTGCAGCTTGAGTGGCTTGTTGTTGTTGTTGCAATAAGGATTGGGCTTGTGCAACTTGAGCATCTCGCGCCGTTTGAGTGGCTTGTTGGGCAGCTAGTTGTGCGGCTTGTTGAGCAACTAATTGCATGAATTTTTTCTTTTGTACTTACAGGAATGCCTTTTGATAAGTAGCTTGCTGAGCGACTTGTAATGCCATGCTGTATTGGCTTGATATGCTAGAGCTTGGTGGTGGTGGATTCAAAATGGTGCTTGTGGTGGTGGGAGGTGATGTCATGTTGGTGATTTGAGTGGTGGATGGTGCGATTGATGTGGTTGGTCCTTGAGAGACCATGTTTTGAGATGTTAGGGGGGTTGATGATGTTGTGATTGCTTGTTTAGTTGTCATCTATTGTTGTGATGTTGATGAAAAGTTTTGAGAGTTTGGCGTGATGTTTTGATTGATGTTGGTTTGATTTTGATTGATATTTGGTAAAGGTGGGATCCCCAAGCCAAGCAGTGGTGTGGATAATGGTGGTAATGGAGGAAGAGGTGAAAATGTGAGGGATGTGATCTCTTGAGAAAATGGTGCAGTGTCAAAAATTCCCCTAGGTCCAAATTTTTCACCCTCTCCTTGTGAAGTTATCAGGAGAGAGGTTTGGGGTGTTGTGTGAAAGGATGATGATGATGGATCATTAGGATCATGGGAAGTGAGAGGGGCATACTTATGTAATGGATTTTGGGGTATGTTTTGTTCCAAAATGGTGTTTGCATCCAAGTCTTGATTATTGACAAGGGGGTGTGTTTGAATGGTATTAAGAAATGCAATTCCCTTATTAACATTAGGTTGAGTTGGAGCAAAAGATGTGATTTGTGGGATGTTTTGAGTGACGCTTTAGGATGGGGGTGTAGATGAGATGGGGAGTGTGGATGAAATTGGAGGCATGACCTCCAAATATGGTTCCACTATAGAGCTCACGTCAAAATCAAAAGGTAATTTAGCCCCTTGTTTTGCTTGTTTGAGCATGTATAGTGAAGGGTTGAGCCTCATCATGATATTGATAATTTTGTGGTTTTTCGTATTTTGGATCATTTCAGTGATTTCTTCATGTGACATCCCAAAGGTAAGATCTTCTTGGCTTTCCTCTTGTGGATTCTATGATGATGAGAGAAAGTTAGTGAAAGGACTACTTGATTCGACGAGATTCATTTCAAAGTTTGTTTGGCTTAGGTCACTTGAAGTGGGTGTTTCTTTGTTGACTTCCATGTTCTTGTGTTGAGATCTATTCTACACCATAAAATAGGGATAAATTTTCAAGAATGCGGAAGGTGAATTCTTTAATTCTTTGGATTGATATATCTTTAGGCACAAAAAGAGAGAATTTCAGGATGATTCCAAGATCAAAGGATGATAATGACATGGATTGTTTAGATGGATGTTTGATGGATGATTGGAACTCTTTGAGAAAGTATTGAAGGGTATGTTAAAATTTAGGACTTGATTTAGGATTTTTTTGTTTTGGATTCGCATTTTGGTGAACTCATGAACTCTAAGAGGTTGGATTTTGTCCTAGAGTTAAATCATTCACAAGATGCTAATTTGTTTAGGTGTGAGAAGAAGGATTCATCTAAACACTCCTATCCAAACAAGATGATTTTGATAATGAACTCTTAAATCCCTAGATGTTGGATGTTATCGAGGGATGAATTTGTTTACAATTTTTGATAATTTGATCAAACATGTGGAGAAGGATGCATCTACACACATTCAATCAAAAAAGGTGATTTTGGATTGATTTCAAATGCTTTGCCCAAATTTTAACATGAAGGATTTTTTCAAGACTTTCGAAGAGTTGTTGATGAGATGATTTTGTTTTTGATGTTCAAAGATGGATGGGGGTTTTATTTTGATCCTAGGATGTACCTAAAAAGATGCTTTGTTTACTAGACCTCGGTATTGAAGAACATACGATACTTCTAAGGACCTCTATAACCAAGAAGTGGTTCAAATTGAGAATACATTTCTAGATTGTTCAAAGGGATGAGTCTATATAACCTTGTGAATTTTTTTCTTATTTTGATATGTTGCTTTTTATTGCACTTCCTAATGTATCTTTTGATGACCTTTCGAGTGTGACTCTTAAATTTTGAACTTTGACTCAAGGAATTTTGTTTTGGGATTTTGACTTTCTTGGAAATCATGAGGTTTCAACACATGTGAGAGCCAATTTCGTTATCTTTGCTTAGTGACTTTGTTTTATCACAAACACTTCTTTGATTAGGTTTTCCAAACTAGATGTCCAATGTCTTAATTTATTCAAATCCCACAAAGTATGTTAAGTGGAAATTTGATGAATTCAAGGCAAGGGTTTTCTTATTGTTTATCTTTAGTAGGAAAATTGAGATGTAGATTCAAGTGTTTAGAAAACTCTAAGGATTTGAATCCCAAGGGCAAGCAATAACACATGAATTTGGTTAGTGGTATTTGCCTCCTAAAGGGTTTGAAATTTTGATGATGATGTTAAGTGCTTGTTTCCAAATTTTTTCGAACAAGCAAAGCGTTTTGTCACCGAGAATAAGCACAACCCTATGGATATGAAAGACAATATTTGTTGAGTCCCCCACTTGGACAAATCTAGCTATGCTTATCTTTAGCGAATGGTTAGATGTTTGACCCCACTGGCTCCCTTCCATGACACTCACTTATATGGGGTAGCCAAGCATCAACACCCATGAAACTCCCATGGCATGATTTCTATTTCTACTAAAAGACCGTAAAAGTTTGGGGTGGCTTCAGAACGACCGTTCTTGCACCAACAAATAGATCAAGGATTTTGGAAATTCTAAAACATGGGTTTTAATTAGGACTTTCCATTCATAGGAGTTGACCCAACATGGCGAGGGACCATTGTTTCCCTTCTTGTCAGAGCCAACCATGTGATATTGGCGTTTATTCCAATACCCACATTTATATCCTAGCTGGAAATACTTTCAGGTTCAGAGTGTTACCGGTTGAATCGTTCCCTTGGGTGAGTACTTTTTCCCCAAGGTAGGCCCTCTAAGATAAACAATAGCGAGTAAATGTATTCATAGTTTGATCAACCTTCGTTTAGAAACAAAGGGAGAACACATGCAATAAATTTAATCACACTCGCATAATTTGTTCAATTTTAAACCCAAATTGAAGTGTATATGGGAAATTATTTATGCAACTTAATTTCACAAAAATCCTTTTGATTCTGAAGATCACCATGAGGTGCGAGAGAAGTGCATACATATTTTGATGATATTAATTTGTGTACATAATTGCAAAACAATGAAAAAACTTGTTTATTTTAAATCCTCAAAGCAAAAGTGAATTCATTTTAAAGCACCAAAGTAAGTGTGACAAATTGCTTTGTTCAATTTTTAATCTCAAAACAAACTTTAGTAAATTTGAGTCCTAATGTTCATTTTAAGCCTTTTTGTAACAAGAATTTAAAAGTTTTTTTTAAAGCCCAAATGAAATTAGTAAGTCCTAAGATGATAAATTTTTTCCTTAAGAAGAATAACGAATCCTCTCAAGAGTGTTAAAAAAACACTAGAGTGTTTAGAAACACTTGTTTTTGTGAAGTGACATCATCATGCTTTTCTTCCTTTTTGTATTTGATCAATCCAACCTACAAATAAAAATCAGTTATATTCTGTAAAACAAAGGTCAAAAAGGAAGAAAACAGAAAAAAGAACCATAATTTGACAAAAAGCACGTGCTTCAAATAAAATTCCACTTCATACTCCCCTCTAGCGGTGCAATCCATGAAGGCATCATAGTTTGATTTCCCCAGCGGTGCTGTATAGCACCGCTTGCCAGTCAGTGCCACTCTGCAACTAAACCAGTGAGCATGAAGGCATCACACTTTTAGCCAGTGGTGCAGTTTGGGTTTTTGAAAGATTCTTGCGGGTTTGATTAGTTCAGCATCACATTTTAGAATTCAAATTTTCTGGGCGGGAAGACTAAGGCGTTGTAGATTGAATTTTTAGTGGTCCTATATAGCAACACTAGAGAACCAGCAGTGCTGAACAACGACGCTGAGCTTCCAGTGGCAGAGTTTTTCTTGTAGACAAAGAAAAACACAGTATTTTTGACAAAAAAATGATTAAAATGTGAGATTTCCCTCCTTCTAGCACCAAAATGTTGAACCCCAATCCAAATACCTGCAAAACACAATAAACAAATATTTTAGGAGATCATATGCAAGTAAGAACAAGGATTCCCCATGAAATCCATTAGCAAAGTTATAAATAGGAAATAAAACAAGAATGAGATGAAAGAACAAGAAAGCAAGCTAAATCCTATTAAAATCAATGCAAACTCTTGATCCCATGGGGGAATTGGTGCCAATTTGATGTGAAAATTGGCCCTTTCCCAACTCCAATGCTAACTCTGATGATGTGATGAAGAATGTGATCCACTTTGATGAAGAGTGATGGGTGCTCCAAGACAAAAATCTGCATAACCTAGCTACAAATTCAAAAATGTGGATGAAGATTGTAAATATTTGAGCATAGTAAGTTTACTCAAATTGTGGATGATAGAATGAGGAGATTATCCTCTTATTTATAGGATGAGAAGATGAAAGAATGCCCAAAATGGATCAATGTGGGACTAAGAATTAGTCAATGACAAAGTGCCACTTGTCAACAAGTGAATGGATGGAGGATGTGCAAGTTTTAAAGAATGTGTCCATAAATGCATATCTTTGAATTTTGAATTTGTTGAAATGACATGTAAGAGGGAGAGAAGGTGCATTGAATGCCACTTGGCTCAAGGAAAAAGGAATTTGTAGGTGGAGTAAATTCCTTGTTGGAAGGACAAATTCCACTTGGATTTTGAATTCAAACTTGAGGAATATTCCTTATAAGATGCCTTGTTGAAGAAAATAGAGATTTAATAAATCAAATAACTCTATTTTCATGTGCAAGTGGTAAAAGATGGAGGATGAGACATGAAAAGAGATTAAATTAATCAAGGTTAATTAATTTAATGAAGGGGTTAAATGATGTAACCTATTTGATTTAAATTTGTGGATTTATTTAAATAAAATATGAGAAGAATGTGATAAAGGATTAATTAAATAAGGATTTTTTATTTATTTAATTAAAATAGATGATGTTAGATTAAACTAAATAAGGTTTTAATTTATTTAATTTGATAGATAGACTTTATAGATTTAATCAAATAAAATTAATTATTTAATTAAATAGGATAATTAGATCATAATGGTTAATTTAATTATCGAGAAAGGATGACTTAATTAGATAACTGATTTATTTAATTAAGATAGGAATATTGATGAATTTAATCACATAAAGGCATTTGATTAAATGGTTAGACCGAAGGATGATTTAGGATGAAATGATGTTAATGGTCAGGATTAGATGTCCAATGTCAATCAGTACATTTTACATGTCTACAGGACCAACCTCTTCAAATATGGACTTCACTGTTGTCCTACAAGCCCAATTTTGGCCTATTTTTCAAAGAAGCTACTCTTAAAACTTGTTTCCCCTCTAATTTTCTATTGGTCAGTGACTTATATGGTCTCAAAACCTCAGAGTCCACCTTCTCCTTCGAGCGAAACACTTTCTAAAACACCCAATTGCAAAATCCTTACTTTATGTCCTTCCAAGGAGGGTTTTTTGAAAAAATATGATCTAGGTGTTAAAACACTTGGCCACCACTTCTAACATGCTTAAATATGTTTGCACACACCTAAGAAACTTTAAAAATTTCTGCCCCCACAAATTTCACACTTTTCCATACTAAAACCTCACAATTCCACTCTTTTTCTCTAAAAAATCACTCATTTTTGCAACTAGGCTTCATGCCCATTGACCTTAAACGACCTTCCCTTGAACCCTAAAGCCTCTAAACACCCAATAATACATTACTAGACCCATTCCACTTAGTTACAATAGTTTATAGGAGGTGGAATAGGTTGAACTCCATTTAAGGCCTCAAAACCCTTGTATGTACAAATTTAGACCAATTTTCTGTAGCTCAACAATAAAATTTGTTAATATCAATGTAGAGCCTCCCAATATGATGAAAATAAAATATAGGTCCATCCCACACCTTATCCAAGCACCTATAGAGCAATAAGGGCCTGCACAAATTCATACCAAGGCTTGAAATTACTGAAAATGTTACAAAAATAGAAATTTCTATATAAACAATGGTTTTTGGCTTTCTAATTTTGACTAAAAGGTTGTCAAAGTAGGTTGAATGTTAGTTTTATTGTGTTGAGTCATGATTCTAAGTGGAATAAGGTCTAAAAATTTCATTGGTAATGTCTTAGGTGAATAAGAGGGTCAAAAGTGAAAATATTGCAAATATGCAAAAAGTTGTTAACAATAAATTTGCAAAAATGCAAAATTTGTAAAGGCTAATGGTTAGTTGGGGTTTGAAAAGTGGTTGATCAGTTTGGGAATTTATTTTTGGGTTGGAAAACATTTAAAAGACATGTACAGCTCCTGATGGGGGTTGGCAAGTTGCATTTTGAAAGAAATACCACAAAATCTATTAGTTTCTTATCATAAATTTTGTGTTTTCAAGAAATCTGCTGCTACCAGCTGAATTTCTCATCCGTACAGAAGTACCATGGCCAAGGGTGATGGAATGTGTTGAGGGAATCTATTAGATTTCATTTGAATCAAGTGGGAGGTTCTAATATTGAGTTCTAAGTGAGATATCTTCATTTTTCCCCCTTTTAGCTGAGTTCAGATTACTAATGTAATTGACATGTTTCTTATGATGAAGCAAAGATGAATGATGGTTTTTTCTCTCTAAAAGCACAATTACTTAATTTGAGAAAAGTTTTATTAAATTAATGCCACTCTTTCATATGATTTGATGGATATTTATAGTGGTTAAATCCACCAAGATGTGTATCATACTTCACTCAAAAGCTTGATCTCATACATAGGCATGGGTTGATAATGCATTTTCCATGGTTTTGATATTGAAGGTGCAAATTTATTAGGGTTTTTCCTCTGAAACAATGCACCTTTAGCCCTTTAGTGCTGGGTGAAGATCATCAATCACTTTTCCATCTTAAAACTTGCTAGACAAAGGAGGCTAGTGGCATTGCCACCTCTAAAGTGAGCACCCTTTAACAAATTTAATTGTTATGAATTTGGGCATTGATCACTAATCAATCTACCCTTTTTTGGAACTGTAGCTTATTTTTCTTTGGTTTCAACCACACAAAAATGTGCCCTAGCTTTCTATTTTTACTTCTTTGGAATATTTCACTTAGATCCTTGCTATTGTTGCTAATTAGGGGAACTAACTCCATGGCTAGGCCAAAAAAAATATGTTCCATGGGAAAAGAGTATTTATGATTCAAACCTCATGCCTTATCCATTCCATACTCCTCTTTCTTTCATTGTAGTCAACACCAACCGGGAAATTCATTTTTTTCTGCTCTTACATACTATTATTTAAATGTCATCTTTTATCAGACTTGTTGATTATCGCTTCTCTCTATCTTAGGAAAGAAAAGACAATGACAAGATGACTTAAAAAACTGACTACGAGAACCACAGTTGATTGGATGGATACAAGATCAAAAGTTAAATGATGACAAAAGGGAGCACAAGAGATGAGTTTCATATGGGTACCAACATGAAGATAGGTTGTATCTATTTCCATTTAAGCTCTATAAATTGATCTATTTCATAAAAAAAAAAGAGATTTTAACCCAATAAGATTGAATTTAATTATGAATCCTCATTTGAAATCATCAAGCCACTGGAGGGAACATTGTTTCCTTTTATTTTATTCTTTACACAGTAGCAACTAAAAGTTTTCATGTTATTTTCAAAATTGTTGGTTATTTGATGCTAGCTTAACTTTTCTTGCAATGGTTGTATAGGATGAAAACAATAGCCATATCAAAAATTCCTTTTTCCCAAGTCCTACTCTCTCAAGATTAACAATCTCAATCTCACTAATAGTGATTACTAAGAAAGGAAATTCCACCAATTCTATCAAACAGTTTACCGTAGGAACAATAAAAGCAGATGTGGTGTAGGAGCACCTATTTGATTTCTTGCCTCCATGAGGCCAAAATTTAATAAGTGTTTAAAGCGTGCTAGGGGTTTATTTAATAAGGTTTATCAAACCATTTTAGAGGTGTTTGAGTCTTAGGAAGTTATATTTTAAGTCATTTGTCAAATAATGCTCAAAGTTGTTCCATATTGAAAAAAATGTCAAAAAGTGCAAAAAGAAAGTTGTCACTGTGTGTATTAAAATATGCGTGAATTGTATCAAAACAACACACTTAGATGGAAAGTATTACAGTAAGGAAATCTAATTTAATTAAACATAATTCAATATCATAATCCTTAAAAACTTCTCATCTTCCTCTAATGTCAAATGTCTTGGCAATTTATGCTCTTAGATCTTATTCCTACACAAATCACTGAGGTGTCATCTAAGAAACAAGTAGCCTATTTATCTAGAATGAAGAATCTAAGTCTATATCTACATGATTTAATGATTGTTGGATAAAATGATAAAATCACATGATGAAATGGACTGCTGCATACAAATGGTATAAAAGTAGGACAATGCAGAATTTAGCTAATGATAATGAAATGGAAATGATCCTAAATGTTGAAATAAACTAGGAAATGTCTAAAGGAGCCATGATTCAAAGAAAATTGACAAACTATTCTAAATACTAGACTAAAAATGAAAACTAAGCTCTCAAAACTTGAATGAAATCCTGCAGAGTGATGTTATGCAAATGCTCCTTGTTCAAAAGCTATAAAATGGGCCTCAATTTATAGATTTTTACAAGGCTTTGGGTGAGTTGGCAGCCATGAACGATTGAGATTTGATTTGGTGAAATCGACGGTGAAGAATGAGAAGGATGGAGAAAACAAAGCAATGGTTCCCTTTAGTAAAACCATCTTGCTAAGTGTAAGAAGGAATCGTTTGAATGAAAAAGCCATGTGTCTTGAAGGTGGTTAAATTTGTTGAGAACAAATATTCATTTTAGAAAATAAAGATAATTATTTTCATGTGACACATGGTGAGTTGGAGAGTGAGGTGGAAGGTAGTTAGAGAAATATGTAGAAATGTGACAAATTTGAATTAAAAAATTCAAATTTAATGAAAAGGGAATCAATTAAAATAAAACAAATTATTTAGATTTTTTTATTTTAATTAAATCATGAAGAGGGTGAATTAGAATAGAGGAATTAAGAAAATAGGAGCTATGTAAATAAATTTGCAATTTATTTATATAGTAGAAGAATAAGGATTTCATTAATTAAATAATCAATATTTAATTAATATTTTCCAAACCAATTTTGAGCACGTATACATTTTTCTCCTTTTTGAACTAATGTGTTTACGCATTACTTCAAAGAAAAATTTACCAGTGTTGCCAAAATTTTTAACAATGCCCCAGATAGTGATTTTCAGGAGATTACAACTGTGTGCCCCCTTGGGAGATAAATCGAGAAATTTGTGATAATAAAGGATTTTTGATGATTATTTTTAAACTTTCAATTGATTTGTGATGATGATGATGATAAAATCTAGATTTGATAATATTCCAGTGATTTATCTCCCGATATGAAAGATTGTAAGTTGCCCCAATTAATTGCCTCCCAAAAAAAAATAAAACAATGCCACCAAAATGACTCCTTTAATTACCTTTATTAAGAGGTAAAAAGTGAAAAGGAATTCATTTGTTCAAATTGAAATTTGAAAATTGTTTGAAGTGAGAGAATTTTGGAGCTTCTGAGCAAGATGGTGATCCCTCTATAGACACATCGATTCAAACAGGTACTACGACATAATCAACCAGCGGGATAGGGACCTCCGGTAAGAATTTTGAAAATTGCATTTGTGATTTTAAAATGAATTTTTCCATGTTTATAATTTGGATTTTAAATTTCAAAGACATTTTGGTGCTTTTGAAAATTTTTGCTACTCCTAGGCTAGGTTTTTTAGCACTTGCGCCAAATGTTTTAGCGCCTCGAAGAGATTCTCTGACATGTTCAAGGTATGTTTTGGTGCCTAGGAGGTCTGAAATGGTGCCTCCAAGCTGTTCATAGGTCAAATTTAGGAAATGGTGCTTTCGCCAAAAGTTTTGGTGCCTCAAAAAGATTCTTCGGTGCTTCTAGTGAAATGGTGCTTCCACCGGATTCTATGGTGCTTTCAAGGATTTCTCTAGCGCATCCAAGAAATGGTGCTTTGGTCTAATTCTCTAGCGCATTAGAGGAATATTTTAGCGCTTTGACTTGAAATGGCGCTTTCGCATTAGAGAATGGTGCTCGTGCCCCTTTTGGCACCTTGAAGGTTTGTTTTGACGCTTTTGAAGATTTTGTGATTTGCCTCCTTGAAATTTGTGATGTTTGATTGCATCAACCAATGATTAGGTGTTGATGATAGACCAGATGATTTAGTGACCTCATGATAGGCGAGATACACTAATGATGATGTTATTTTGACCTCATGATAGGTGAAAATCAAAACAAAATGTTGATGAGATTTGATGAAAATATCATTAGGATTTGATAGGTTTATTGATTTTTGATGATTGATTGATTTGTTGATTTGGTTTGATTGATATGTTGATTGGCGATGTTTGAAAATGATAGGAGACGGATTTAGATAATCTTCAGTCTAAAGAGTGATTCTTGTTGACATGGGAGATGATTCCACAACTATCTCTTGTTGAGAGATGTGGTTTGTCTTCATTAATTGATATGCCTCGGGTTAGGATTAACCAGGGATTGTTGACAACATTGGTGAAGAGGTGGCATAGCGACCACAAAACTTTCCATTTGCCTATTGGAGAGATGACCATTACGCCAGATGATGTGTACAGGATTTTGTGGATTCCTGTAGTTGGAGATATCATGACCTATGATTCAACCGAGTAGGGAAGTATAGATGTGCTACGTCGGATTTTTCATGATGATTAGATTGTTGGATGTTGGATGCCGAGGCTAGAGATATTTTCTAGTGATGTAGCTTTGCCTTCTGTTCTTGTAGGATTTGTTGGTGGTTTCTTATGTCCTAACAAGAGGGAAAAGGGATTTTCCATTGGTTGGGGTCGTACTTTAGAGTAGATGATCTAGTTTGGGACTTAGTTTGCTTGGGGATCTTGTTTGCTTGTGCACCTATATCATGATCTAAACCAGGTGGTAAGAGGAGCCAACTTGTCTACCAGGGTTACATTGCTTTAGGTCTGGGCCTGGGAGTATATTGCAGTGACACAACTAGAGGTAGATAGATTTCAGCCATTTGGGAGGTCTTACATCTATGGTTATGCGGGTGCAATTGTCCAACATAAGCTGGGAAGATTGGAGTATTGGAGACGAGTGCTCAACGACTTGGATGTAGTTACCTGGCAAGCATATGTGGATTGTGAGTAGTGGGCAGAGGATCACTTAGAGGTTCCTTACTTCATGACTACCAGATACTTGATTGGACAAACTCGGTATATTATCAAGAGATTATTGTTGCTGAGAGTGCTGAGACAGTATGGTAGAGTTCAGGGGATGCCACAGGGATCAGCCCTATATGCCCACAAACAACAAGATATGACTGAGTGGGGGCCGACATTGTCCTATGATGTTGCATGTGATGAGTATCTTCACTTACAACTAGTGATATGGGATTATCATCCATAGATCATTGAGGGAAATATAAGTGAGGAGTACATAGTGTATTTTGGTCAGCATCCATTTTCAAGGCTTTTGAGTCCCAATGAGCCCATGCCAACATTTGAGGATGATGAGGATAGATCACCTAGACGACGAGGCATAGGTGATGGAGATGGTGAGTTGGAGGGAGAGGGTGGAGATGAGGGTGATGATGATGATGGTGGAGGGGATGATGGAGGTGATGACAGTGGTGGAGGAGATGGAGGAGGTGGTGCACATCCAAGTTTCAATGTCAGAGTGCCTTGTAGGAGGAAATCCTTGGTTGCAGCATCACAACGTGTACATATACGCTTGCCTTCTCAGCAGCAACACTCACAGATCATTTCTTTACACAAGTAGGTTCAGACTGTTCAGGGATAGTTGGAAAAGTTATAGGGGAAGATATAGGCTTAGACATAGCTATTGACTAAGATACAAGCACAACTCCTATAGGCCTAGGGATAGATAAAGATGTTGACAGCTGAGAGGGATGCCGCTCGACAGAAGCTGGCACATATACAGGGCCAAGGATAGGCACAGGGATAGACACATGGACAGGTTGCAATATTTACCACCAAGAGAGATTCCTTGAGGTAACGGGCTGAGCAGGCAGAGGCCATTATAGAGAGGTTACAACAAGCTGCCACGACTACGGGATCTATAAATTATTTTTGAGAGATCCATCACACAGTTCAAGAGGTGGAGTTTTATAGGACTCGATATCATGAGTTTCTTCCTCCTAACCGGAAAGAGAGTTTTAGTAGGTCTTGGACGAGCAGATCATAGTCCCAGACGGTGAGTGTAGGTCTGACACAACCACTACTAGGTGATAGGAGGGATCCAGGTGTAGGTCCCTCAGGTGCAACAGGGGGTATAGGTTCAGTGAGGCTAGTAGTGTTGGGAGGCAATACCACATAGTTTTAGTCATTTGATATTATTTCATGATGTATACACTGACTCTTGATGATATCACCCTTTTGATGTTGTATTTCTTGACATTCATATATCCTTGTACATTTGATGTATATTTTTGAGATATATATATATGCATTGATGATGATGATCCTATGTGTTTATATGCGTTGATTTAATTTCTATGTTATCTATGTTATGCGATGTTTTATGATGGTATTATATGCCATAGATGCAATGTGTTATGATCCTATGGTTTTATGAAAATTTCTAAATATTATTTTTGTATTTTTCTAATGCAATTATGTATGATGTAATGAATATAGGATGATGTTAATGTAAAGATGAATTATTCTAACAATGAATAACTTTATATGGTCCTATGGATATATGATATGCATGGAAACTTATGTTTTTGTATTTTTTTGATGCAAATATTATGATCTAATGCATGTATGAAATGAATGAATTCTTATTTACATATTTTGATGCTTAGGATGTATGACTAAATGTATATGGATGAAAATGATATGATCAATGCATTCGTTTTTCTTGGATTTTCATAATGAAAATATATGATTGAGGACCTAAATGGATGTGTAGATGATATGATAATGCTATGATTGAAGTCCTAATGGTTATGCCTCTAAATGATGTTTTTGGTAATGTCAAATGTACTCAATCTATTAATGATAGAAATAACATCAACCTTGGAAAAATCTATAAATTCCATTGCAACAACCAAATATGAATGCAACCTAAACATGCAATCCTAACAATGCAATTGTGACATCCTAGTGATTTATTGTGCTTATTGTCATCATTGAGCCTTTTAAAATATTGAAAGTGAGTAAAAACATTGATAGTATAATTGAACCATGATGACCTGAGTACTACTTCCATGATGTTTGGTAGTGCAAGTTAACACAAGCATCCAGGTATAATTAGACCATGATGACCTCAGAATTCCTTATGTAAACAGACAATAGTTAACCATTTTCCTATGTGAATCTGGAATGTCATCGGTGATACTTTGTAGAGCACGTCTTGCGATGATTCTCATAGTAATAATGATTAACTCACAGACAATAGACAAAGAAAATATCATTCTCGATCATAGCTTTTCTAGTTCTTTGACATCCTTGAATTGCTCCTGAGAAATGATAACATCAATCATAATACAAAAAAATTGAACATTCGTGTGGAAGTGGTAAATCCATGATTTAGAATAGCATCATCCTTGTAACCTTGATTTTCAATTGTTTTTGGGATTTTTCAATTTTCTACTTTTTAGGTGTTTTCTAAGATTTTGACCAAGAACCTAAACTAAAGACCTATCCTAGGGGTCTCAAGAGCTGATCAAAGATGAGCCTTGCCTACATTATACACACAAAGACCACATAGTTCAACTGAATCAACCGATTTATAGGACCAGGATATGATCAGACACTTAATTACAATGAACTGCTACAACACAATTCAACAAGGTGACTCTATTTTTGGCTTTTTCAGATTTTTGACCTTTTTATGGATTTTTCGACATGACAAGGATGTTTGATGCATTTCTGATGGTGATTGATGTTCCATGTTTGTTTTCGCTATGATCATTGTTTTCGTCATGTTTGTCCTCTTGTTGTTTGTCTGTTGGTTCAAACTCAAGATTTGTTGCCCCTAGCGAGGTCAAAATTTTGCCCCTAGTGGAAACAAACCAGTTTATTATGGATATGTACAATGTTCAAGAAACCAAGGTGAGACATGAATGACATAACAAGGTATGCATATGCAGCTTGAATGAAGGATGCATAAGGTAATGGTACCAAGCTAGTGATCAACACACGTTCTCATAGAGGAAGAAGCCAACTTGTCACAAATAACGTCTGTTGCCAGGTTTTCACCACTTGCTTTTATTGCACTTTTTCAGATTTTATGATTTTTTTGATCCTTTTCCATTTTTCAATTTTTTTTTTGTATTTTTTCACTTTTTATATTTTTTTTGTTGTCACCAAGATGCCTGTTTGCCAGGTTTTCGCCAGGGTGACCATTTTTTCAAGACATTTTATGATGTTTTTGGATTTTTTAAGGACTTTTTTAGATGTTTTTAGATTTTTTCAATACTTTTTCAGATGTAGCAACTAAACTATGCATAGAATTTCTTGAGATGAAGACTATTCATGGGTTCCTCAAACAGGTCTCCTTCTAGCGTGGATGGCTAATATACTCCTGAACCATAAACTAATACAATGAAAAAAGGCCTCAACCAATTTGGTTCAAATTTTCATTTCTTCTCTTAGTCTTGTTGATTGCGTGGGTTTTCTTTTAACACTAAGTCACCAACTTGGAAGGTTCTAGGTTTGACCTTGTGGTTGTAACTTCTAGACATCCGTTATTGGTAGGCTTTTAGGTGATTCACTGTATGTTGGCACCCCTCATCTAATAGTTCTAGTTCTTGCAATCTTGAAACTCGGTAGTCTTCATCAAGGATGATACCTTTCAAGGAAACTCAGAGCGATGTTATTTCAACTTTAATGGGTACAATGGCCTCAAACCCATATACCAAAGCATATGGTGTAGATCCTATAAGTGTGCAAATACTGGTGCGATACACTCACAAAGCGGGGTTTAATTGGATGTGCCAATCACGTCTGACATCATTGAAATGTTTCATCAAAATATTCAAAATAGTCTTGTTGGAAGCCTTTGCTTGACCATTCCCCTGGGGATAATATGGTGTAGAGAAGTGATGCTGGATATTGAACTTCTCACACAATTCTTGCATGTCTTGATTTTTGAATGGTCTTCAATTCTCAATGACTATGGCTTAGGGAATGCCATATCTACAGATGATGTAGTTGAGGATGAATGATGAAATTTTCTTTCCGGTGCTGTTGGTTAGAGGAACAACCTCAATCTATTTTGTGGAGTATTTTGTAGCTATGATGATAAAATTGTGTCTGTTTGATGAAGATGGATGAATTTTACCAACAAGATAGATAGTCCCCACTGACAAAATGTCCATGTGGATGTAAAAGGTTGAAGTTCCTACACTGGTACGTGGATAAGATTGCCATGAATATGACATTTTTGACATTTCTTCACAAACTGGAAAGACTCCTTTTCCATAGTTGTCCAATAATATCCTAAACGAAGAAGTTTCTTGGCTAAGGTTAGGCCACTTGAATGTGTTCCCCAGACATCCTCATGGAATTCTCATAAAGCTATTTCATACACATCGCATTCCAGACATCGTAAGATAGTTTCATCAAGGCCTCATCAGTATAGTACATCTGCTATAATTTTATGTCAGGAAGCTCGACGAATGAAATTACATTTTCGGTTTCGTGACAAGTTAGGTGGAAGAGTGTTATCTTTGAGGTAGGTATAAATTTCACTGTAGATTTAGGTATTGGTATCAGATAGGTGACAGATGACATGGAATTCAATATCACCATAGGTAGGGGAAAACAGTTGTTCCACCAAGAACTCGTAACTGCTTCTTTTCTTTGCAATTTGTAACAAGGAAGCAATAGTAGCCATGGCATCAACAAATTTATTGTCCACTCTTGAAATCTGTTGAAATTTGATATCCACAAAATATTTCTTGAAATCATCTAGCATTCTCTTGTAAGGCATCAATTTTTCATCCCTTGTTTGATAATCATCATTGACTTGGTTAATGACTAACTGAGAATCCCCACACACTTGTAATTCTAGGACCTTCCGTTCTACAACTATTTTGATTCCAATGATTAATGCTTCATACTCTGCCATGTTGTTGGTACACGGGAACATTAGTATGTATGATTTTGGTATGGTATGTCCTTGTGGAGTGACAAATAGAATTCCAGCTCTTGATCCGTGTTGGGTATGTGATCCATCAAAGTACAATGTCCACTACTTTGCAGCCACAGTAAGAACATCAACATCTAGAAATTTGATGTGTAAAGGATGATTATCTAGTAATTGTGCCTTTTCCAATTGATCAACAACTGCTTGTCCTTTTATTGCCTTCCTATCTATATATTGGATATCAAATTCACTAAGTATCATGACCCATTTAGCCAATCTCCTTGTTGGGTTCACCTTGCTGAGGAGATATTTGAGAGGATCAATTTTAGCTATCAACTTGATGGTATGAGTTAGCATGTAATGTCATAGCTGTTGAGTAGAAAAAACTATTGCTATACAAGCTTTTTCAATGGAGGTATAGTTGATCTCATATCCATTTAGCATTTTGCTAATGTAGTAGATTGCTCGTTCTTTACCTGCTAAATCTTCTTGTGCTAATAGGGCTCCCAATGATGTCTCTGTTGTGGAAATATATAACAATATTGGATTCCCTTCTATTGGTGGTACAAGGATAGGTGGATTCATTAAATATTATTTCAAATGGTTTAAGGCTCCTTTGCATTGCTCATCCCATTGGAAGGAAACATTTTTATTCAACAGATGAGTGAAGGGATGGGTCTTGTCTGTCAGCTATGAAATGAATCTGCGGATTGATTGAAACCTCCCTTGTAGAGAACGAAGTTGACTAAGATTCTTTGGCGATGGAATTTCCATAATAGCTTTGACTTTGGTTGGGTCCACCTCAATCCCTTTTTTTGATACTATGTAACCCAGAAGTTTTGCTGATGTCACCCCAAATACACATTTCTTGGGATTTAGCCGTACATTGAATTTCTCTAGTCTAGTGAAAATTTTATCTAGGATCTCCAAATGTCCTTCCCTATTAAATGATTTGGCTAATAAATCATCCACATAGTCTTCCATGAAAGTACGTATCATATCATGAAAAATTGTTGTCATGGAATGTTGGTAGGTAGCTCCTGCATTCTTCAAGACAAATGACATAACATTCCAACAAAAGGTTCCCCATGGACAAGTAAAGGCCATTTTATCTTGACCTTCTGGAGCTATTTTGATTTGTTTATACCCAGAAAAGCCATCCATCAGTGATAGCATGCCATGTCCTATCGTCAAGTCCACTATGATATCTATATTGGCTAGAGGAAAATCATCCTTAGGACAAGCTTTGTTAAGATCTCAGAAATCTATGCATATGTGAATTCTATTGTTAGGCTTTGAAACTAGTACTATATTGGAAATCCACAAGGCATAGTCAATGGGTTTGATGAATCTTGCATCTAACAATTTCTTCAACTCTACCTTTACCAATAGGGTGATATCGGGGTGCATTTTTCTCAACTTTTGCTTGACTGGTTTCACCCCTGGAGGTAATGATAGATGATGCATGATGAGTTTTGGATCAATTCCCAGTATGTTAGCATATGACCAAGCAAAGTTTATTTTTTTTTCTGTGAAAATTTTGAGAAAGCTTGGATTTTCTTGGTTTGTTAAAGATGTTGCTAGATGGATAGTCTTCACTATCTCTTTATTTTCAATGTTGACAGACTATGTGGGTTCAATCAAGACCTTTCATCTTTCTTGAAAATGCTCTAGGAGAGTATCAAATCTTCCATCCTTTGACGCCTCAAAGAGGTTTTCTCCATTGGATGTGCTCTTTGTTTTTACTTTTTTTTAGATCTGACACTACCAGTGAATGGTTTTCAATATCAGATCTATCTCCTGTATTATTCATTTTGCAGCTAGAAAATTTGATACTCCCTTGTGTGGAAGCCTTGTTACAATGTTCATTGGTGGAATTTGTTTTGGGATCATTGGCACAGAGGAAATTGATGATGGAATCATCATTTGAAAATGTAGGGATGTCAAATGGTTATGTTAGTCCCAATCTATAGGCTCAGGATGTACAGGGGTAAGCAGTCACTAGATGGGTTAAGGTAGGAAATGGTAAGGGTTCAGATAGCGGTGTCTTCAATTAGTCCAATAGAAAAATTGAGGTCTAGAAGGCAACTCTCTTCCGAATTATTTGTTTCACTTCGAGTTGAATTGTCTTCACTAGAATCATCAAGGTGTTGTGATCCAAATTCAAATGGTCTAGAACCCAGGATGCATGTCCTTCTTCGAGTAGGGGTGCATATTTTTGTATTACATCAATGTCCTTGTCATGATAGGACTCTTCTGATAGTGAATCCCACTCATATTCATTAGAATTAGTCTCATGCTCTTCACTGGCTTGTAACTATAGGATTCTTTCAACCACCTTTTCTTTTGTGTCCTCTTTATTACCCAAACCAGTCTTATCTTTTGGATTGATTAAAATGGGTTGAATTGGCTCTACAATTCCCTCTTTCCTTATACCTACGGGACCTTTCCCTTCATATCCCATCTTTTTCAAGATAGTGAAACCTTTTCCATATTGAGTTGTCTATATAGTTGCAGTTGCTGCTTGAGATTCTTCCTCATCTTTATAAAGCTAGTTTAGAACATCGTCATTTTCTGCTTCATCAAACTTGGTGCTTTCTTTTATGAACTATCCATCAAATTTGGTAACTGGTTGTGGGGTCTACTACGATGATGTGGAGGGTGGTCCATAAAACTTTGGAGAAGAAAAGTGTGAAAGAAATAAGGACCATTCAAAGAAGTATTCACCAACACCTTAGTCTTTGATTTGGACTTTTTCATTGAATTGTTTTGACAAGGAATTCAATTGGGATTTAGGATTTGAGGAGGTGGATGGAGCAATTTATTCTTTCTTCTCAGACTGTTTGGACATGGAACTGGATTGAATTTCATGATTTGCAGAAATGACCAACGACGTGGATGAGGAACTTGATTGGCTCTGCTCATTGGAAGGAGTGGGAGTGGAGGCTTCTCTATTATGAGGTACAAATATATCTTGGAAAATTTTTAGTTTATTGCAATACTGGGGACTATTCGAATAAGCCGAGATGGTAATTTCCTGGCCACGACAAGGAAATTTTAGACACTGGTGATATGTTGAAGGAATCGCTTGCATCTCATGAATCCATGGTCAACCCAATAGTATGTTATAGGTCAGATCCCTGTCTAAGACTTGGAAAATCACATCTTTCTGGATTGGTCCCACTTGATTAGGTAGGATGATTAACCCCTGTGAAGCTCTTTCCTCATCATCATATGCATTTATGGTAATCTTTTTCCTTGAATCAATTGCATTCTCAAAAAATACCAAGGCATGGACAAGCTTTAAAGTACATATATTCAGGCTAGCTCCTCCATCTATTAAGATGTGTTTGACATAATGTTTATGGATTAGGACTTTGATATGAAGAGCAACATTGTGGGGATGAGAAATGGATGTGTCATCATTTTCAAAAAAAAGATAAGCAATGCAGCGTAGTTAAATGTCCCACCATGGCTTTGAATTTACAAACTTCTGGATTTGTTGGTACTCTTGTGTCCACTAGGGCTTTTTCCAAAATCTCTTTTTTGGTAGGTGAAATTTTGAGCAATTCCAATATTGATATTTGTGCAAGGATCTTTTATAATTGGTCCACTATGTTGTATTGATTGGACAATACCATAGGTGTTTTAGATGGACTTCCTTTTAAGACATATTTGGCCTATGCTCTTGTTGTCGCATTCACTGGTACACTATCTTGTTTCCCATCGATTTTTATGACATTGATTTGAGTATCATTTTCATTCATGTCTGGTTTGGTTTCATTGATTTTATTTTCAAGGATAACAATGTCTTGTTCTTGTTCGATTGGAATATCATAGATTGGATTATCATTCACAGTAATGTTTTGATGATTATGGGTTTCAATGGTATTCATTTGAATTTCTGCTACTGAGATATGATTTATGACAGTGTCATGGACATAGTTTACATTCTTTTCCTTATTATTCATCATAGAGGATTCCCCTTTTTCATAGTTTGGTAAGGGATTGTTGGATGCTCTGTGATCTGCATTTGTTTGGAGTCCCTCTATTCGTATGATTTTGTTGTCTATCAAGTCTTGTATTTTATTTTTTAATTGCATACAACTATTCATTTGGTGACCTTTGCATCGATGAAATTCATAGTAATAAGAATCATTCCACCATGATGATTTTACTTTTGGTTCAAAGCCTCGAGTGTCAAGTAGTTTTATGAGGTTATTCTCAAGAAGTTTTCTCAATGAAAATTCGTGTGATTCACCCAAAGGGGTAAATTTTCTATGGTTTGATTGTGTTTGTATGGTGGAAGTTTTGATGGGGTGTTACCTTGATTGTGACCACTTCGATTGTTGGACAAGGAGATATTTTGATTATTGCCTTGATTGATATTTTGATCCACCTTGGTTGTGGTTCCTAACAAGTTAAATATTGGTTTAGCATTATGTGTTTCGACGGTACCATCATTGGCATTTTTGTTGCTTGTCCAAAACTTGGGTTTTTCATTGTTATGATGGTTAGATGAACTAGCATTGTTTGATCCTTCATTGTGAATTTTCAATACCCCTCTTTTGACTAAGGCTTCTTCGATTTTGACACCATTTTCTACCATCTTCTCAAAGCTAGTGGGATATTGTAATTACAACTATAGCACATTTCATTGTTAAAGTTATCAATAAAAAATTCCATCTTTTCTTGTTCGAGTATGGGACTAGCGTAGCGAGTGAATAACCTTCTCCACCTTTGAAGGAATATGAGAAAATATTAGATCCTTGTTTTTGTTTGGTATTACAAAGGTCCTTCATGGTTATCTCATGTGCAATGTTGTAGGAATATTGTGTGATGAATTTGTTAACTGGTTCTTCGAAGGATTTTATGCCTGGTTACAACCTCGAGAACCATTCCATGCAATGCCCCCTAGACTACAAGGAAAGAGTCTCATTAAGTATGTGTCCTCATGAGTGAACTCAAGATTCATGGTTCAAAACTCTCGTACATGATCTATTGGATCAAACTTCCCGTTGTATTTGTCGTATTTTGGTAAGTCACAATTTGTGGGAAATGGTATCATGTTTAACCTTCGATCAAAGGGATAGGGACAAATATATCGCAATAGGTATTATTTTGGAATCCCCCCTTTCATATCTTGGAGTTGTTGTTGAAGGTTTTGCATTTGGTTTGTCAAGGTAGCCATTTGATCTATAGTAGGTGTTTTAGTTTCAGTTTTCTTTGGGATACTCTTCAATTTGTTAACATCAAAGTCATTTGGTAACTTAACCCCTTGGTTTGTTAACATAAAAAGGTACTTCTCCCCATCCTTTTCAAAGATTCTTTCTAAGAATTTATGGAATTTGGGCTCTTGATTTGCTTGTTCGATTTCTTCTTCTGTTATCTCCTCCGTTTCATTTTGGGAAATTTTATGAAAAGCATTTTCTTCTGTTTCAGCCATAGTATTTGGAGGTTCGATTTATTTGTCCTTAAGTTTTTGTTTTTGGGACCTTGTTAAAATGGGCATAAAAGTGACTAAGGTTTGCTAAATTTTGATCGTTGTTTGAGAGTGCCAAGGAAATACCTAGGTTGACTAGACTGATGAATTCTATTGATGTAACCAAGGTGATGAAATTTGATACAAAGTGTATTGTTTCAATGATGAAGGATAAAAAAATTGATAGGGAAACTCAACTTGATGATCAAATTTGGGTGTTGATGATGATGGGCACTTTTAGATGTTTGATCAATGTTTAGGTAAAGTGTTTCACTTGGATAAGTCAATTTTAACAAAGTTTTGGACTCCAAGGGATAATTCCAAACTTGAGGAGATTTTGAAATTTTGGTTCCAATCACAAAATGGTGAGAAATTTCCTTTTTGGACAAGATGTTCGAATCTTTGGAAGGGTCTTGGATTTTGGAAATAATAAAATGAAAACAAATTGGGGTTGTTCTTGGAAGCTTTTCTGTAAAAATTGAAGAGCAATCTATCCCTAAAGTCGTAAAGTGTTGCAAGACATTTTTGATGATCCTTTGGACTAAGAGGTATGGGTTTTAGTTTTTGAATTTTTATCTTTTGTGAAGTCATTGGATAAAAATAATGTTTAGACTCTTTTCTAGGTTGAAAATGACCTTGGACTCAAAAAATGCTTGAATTCTGGTTCAAAATGATGGATGGGAATTATACTCAGTTCTCTATTTCTGGATTTTGGTGGAGGCACCGTTACAATGGGAAGAAGCGCTAAAAGGAAGAAGTGCCACAGAAAAGCTCAGATGCACCATAGAATGGCTTAGATGTGCAACAGAATGAGGTGAATGTGCCACAAAAAAGCTCGAGTGTTCCATAGAATGGTTGGGATGTGCCATTGAATGAGGCGAAAGCATCACAAAAAAGCTCAATGCACTAGTAAATAAGGCAAAAGCGCTGTAACAAAAAGGTGAATGCACTAGAAAAATTGGTGAAAGTGCCACAAAAAGCAGTGGAAGCGCTGAACTAGGGGATGCAATAGTTTGTTTCTAGTTTACTTGATTTTTCTAGTTTTTGGTCAAAGGCCAGTTTGTTCTAGATGATGTATTCTGAATCATAGTTTCTATAATTTTTCCAGTGTGTAAGGTTTTGTTTGAGGTTTGTTTTGAAAAAACTTTGACAAGCACAATCAAGCACACGTACATTCCCTAGGGCTATGATGGACTATAGTCTCTTGGATTCCATGTGGGTTTTACCCCAACCACACTTATCTTTAGTGGATGAATTTAGAAGATTGGCCACATGGGCTCCCCCTTACATTGCACTCTCTTCTTAGGTCAACCAAGCTTCCAGCCTCCATGAAACTCCCATGGCAGACTGATCATCTCTACTAAATACTACGAGAATGTGGATGCCTTCAGAACAACCATTGCTATACCAAGAGAATAGATAAAGGATTTGGCCAATTCTATAACAAGGGTTCTAGTAAGGACTTTCCGTTCATAGGGGTTGATCCATCAAGGAAAGAGACCATTTATGCCCTTCTTATCAGAACCAACCACGTCATATTGGATTTTGTTCCAATATCCACATTTATATGCTGGTTGTAAATACTCTTGGCTTTAGAGTGTTACCAGTTGAGTCATTCCCTTGGGTGAGTAATTTTTCCCCAAGGCATGCCCTCTAGGATAAAAAAAGGGAGAGAGTATACCTGCAATTCGATCCTCTTTATTCTGCATGAATAAAGAGAGAACCCTTTCCGTATACTCTACTCACACTCGTAGATTAACAAAGAACATGTATGGCTTTTTGGTCATCCAGTTAAGGGGAGAGCATATGCTTACCATTCAAAACACACCAAAAATAAATTAAAAGGAATGAGTTTGGCTTTTTGGTCACCCATTAAAGGGGAGAGCATATGCCTACCATTCCAAACAAACAACAAAAATGGTGTTCTTTCCTTGTTAATTAATCTAGATGTTCCTAATTTAAGCAAGAAGGAAAGACATAAAATCCAACCCCTGCATCAGATTTATCAATAGTTTATCATAGATTTTCTTTGACAAGCATTTTGGAGTTTCAAAAAGGTCTTTGACAATGTTTTATGCAATCTACAAAATAGAAAAACCAATATCAGTTTTCATTCTCGGGAAAAGTTATAGAAACAATTGAAAGTGCCATAACAGAAAGCAGAAGCACCAAAAAGATAGAAGCGCCATAGAATTGATTAAAAGTGCCATAGAAATTGGACAAAGTGCCACAAAAAAGGGTGAAAGCACCACATAAACTCCCTAAAGCTCCACATAATGGCTTGGAAGTGCCAGAGAAATCCCTCGAAGCGCTAGAACAGTTGGTGTAAGTGCCAAAAAGTCTTTTGTAAGCTACAGTGAAATACACGGCTGTGCTAGAAAACTACTTGTTCGAGCTTGTAAAACAAACTTTCCAAAACATGTCAAAATAATAGGGGTCGGGCCCCACAGTGGGCACCAATTTATGTGTGTATTAAAAAATGCGTGAATTATATCAAAACAACACACTTAGATGGAAAGTATTATAGTAAGGAAATCTAATTTAATTAAACATAATTCAATAATAGAATTCCTTAAAAACTTCTCATCTTTCTCTAATCTCAAATGTCTTGGTAATTTATGCTCTTAGATCTTATTCTTGTACAAATCACTGAGATGTCATCTAAGAAATGAGTAACCTATTTATCTAGAATGCATAATCTAAGTCTACATCTACATGATTGAATGATTGTTGGATGAAATGATAAAATCACATGATGAAATGGACTGTTGTATACAAATGGTATAAAAGTAAGACAATGTAGAATTTAGCTAATGATAATGAAATAGAAATGATCCTACATGTTGAAATAAACTAGGAAATGTCTAAAGGAGCCATGATTCAAAGAAAATTGACAAACTATTCTAAATACTAGACTAAAAATGCAAACTAACCTCTCAAAACATGAATGAAATCCTACAGAGTGATGTTATGCAAATGCTCCTTGTTCAAAAGCTATAAATGGGCCTCAATTTATAGATGTTTTAGAGGCATTGGGTGAGTTGGCAGCCATGAACGATTGAGATTTGATCTGGAGAAATCGATGGTGAAGAATGAGAAGGATGGAGAAAACAAGGAAATGGTTCCCTTTAGTAAAACCATCTTGCCAAGCGTAAGAAGGAATCATTTGAAAGAAGAAGCCATGCGTCCTGAAGATGGTTAAATTTGTTGAGAACAAATATTCATTTTAGAAAATAGAGATAATTATTTTCATGTGACACATGGTGAGTTGGAGAGTAAGGTGGAAGGTAGTTAGAGAAATATGTAGAAATGTGACAACAATTTACAGAAGGTGGAATAGGTCAAACTCCATTTAAGGCCTCAAAACCCTTGTATGTACAAATTCAGATCAGTTTTCTATAGATCAACAAATAAAATTTGTTAAAATCAATGCAGAGCCTCCCAATATAATGCAAATAAAATCTAGGTCCATCCCACACCTTATCCAAGCACTTGTAGAGAAATAAGGGCTTGTACGGATTCGTACCAAGGCTTGAAATTTTTGAAAATGTTACAAAAATTAGAAATTTCTATAAAAACAATGGCTTTTGGCTTTCTAATTTTGACTAAAAGGTTGTCAGGGTAGGTTGACTGTTATTTTTCTTGTGTTGAGTCATTCTTCTAAGTGGAATAAGGTCTAAAAATGTAATTGGTAATGTCTTAGGTGAATAAGAGGGTCAAAAGTGAAAATATTGTAAATACGCAAAAAGTTGTCAACAATAAAGTTGCAAAAATGCAAAATTTGTAAAGGCTAATGGTTAGTTGGGGCTTGAAAAGTGGTTGATCAGTTTGGGAATTTAGTTTTGGGTTGGAAAAAAATTAAAATACATGTACACCTCGTGATGGGGGTTGGCAAGTTGCATTTTGAAAGAAATACCACAAAATCTATTAGTTTCTTTGCATAAATTTTGTGTTTTCAAGAAATCTGCTGCTACAGGCTGAATTTCTCATCCGTACAAAAGTACCATGGCCCAAGGGTGATGGAATGTGTTTAGGTCATGTGTTAGCTTTCATTTCAATCAAGTGGGAGGTTCTAATATTGAGTTCTAAGTGAGATATCTTCATTTTTTCCCCTTTTAGCTGAGTTCTGATTACTAATGTAATTGACATGTTTCTTATGATGAAGCAGAGATGAATGGTGGTTTTTTCTCTCTAAAAGAACAATTACTTAATTTGAGAAATTTTTTATTAACCTATTTCCACTCTTTCATATGATTTGATGGATATTTACAGTGGTTAAACCCACCAATATGTGTATCATACTTCACTCAAAGGCTTGATCTCATACACAGGCATGGGTTGATAATGCATTTTCCATGGTTTTGATGTTGAAGGTGCAAATTTATTAGGGTTTTGAATCTGAAACAGTGCAACTTTAGCCCTTTAGTGCTGGGTGAAGATCATCAATCACTTTTCCATCTTAAAACTTGCTAGACAGAGGAGGCTAGTGGCATTGCCACCTCTAAAGTGAGCACCCTTTAACAAATTTAATTCTTATCAAGTTGGGCATCGATCACTAATCAATCTACCCTTTTTTGGAACTGGAGCTTAGTTTTCTTTGGTTTCAACCACACAAAAATGTGCCCTAGCTTTCTATTTTTACTTCTTTGGAAGAATTCACTTAGATCCTTGCTATTTTTGCTAATTAGGCAAACTAACTCCATGGTTGGGCCAAAAAAAATATGTTCCAAGGGAAAAGAGTATTTATGATTCAAACCTCATGCCTTAGCCATTCCATACCCCTCTTTCTTTCATCGTAGTCAACACCAACCAAGAACTTCATTGTTTCTTGCTCTTGCATACTATTATTTAAATGTCATCTTTTATCAAACTTGTTGATGATCGCTTCTCTCTATCTTAGCAAAGAAAAGACAATGACAAGATGACTTAAAAATCTGACTACGAGAACCACAATTGATTGGATGGATACAAGATTAAAATTCAAATGATGAAAAAAGGGAGCACAAGAGATGAGTTTCATATGGGTACCAACATGAGGATAGGTTGTATCTATTTCCATTTAAGTTCTATATATTGATCTATTTCATAAAAAAAAAAAAAAAACGCAATAAGATTTAATTTCATCATGAATCCTCATTTGAAATCATCAAGCCACTGGAAGGAACATTGTTTCCTTTTATTTTATTCTTGACATAGTAGCAACTAATAGTTTTCATGTTATTTTCAAAATTGTTGGTTATTTGATGCTAGCTTAACTTTTCTTGCAATGGTTGTATAGGATGAAAACAATAGCCATATCAAATTCCTTTTTCCCAAATCCTACTCTCTCAAGGTTAACAATCTCAATCTCACTAATAGTGATTACTAAGAAAGGTAATTCCACCAACTCTATCAAACAGTTTACCATAGGAACAATAAAAACAGACGTGGTGTAGGAGCACTTGTTTGATTTCTTGCCTCCATGAGGCCAAAATGTAATAAGTGTTTAAAGAGTGTTAGGGGTTTATTTAATAAGGTTTATCAAAAAAAAATTAGAGATGTTTGAGTGTTAGGAAGTTATATTTTAAGTCATTTGTCAAATAATGCTCAAAGTTGTTCCATATTGAAAAAATGGTCAAAAAGTACAAAAAAAAGAGTTGTCACTGTGTGTATTAAAAAATGCGTGAATTATATCAAAACAACACACTTAGATGGAAATTATTACAGTAAGGAAATCTAATTTAATTAAGCATAATTCAATAACAGATTTCCTTAAAAACTTCTCATCTTCCTCTAATCTCAAATGTCTTGGTAATTTATGCTCTCAGATCTTATTCCCGCAAAAATCACTGAGATGTCATGTAAGAAACGAGTAGCCTATTTATCTAGAATGTAGAATCTAAATCTACATCTACATGATTGAATGATTGCTGGATGAAATGATAAAATCACATGGTAAAATGGACTATTGTATACAAATGGTATAAAAGTAAGACAATGCAAAATTTAGCTAATGATAATGAAATGGAAATGATCCTACATGTTGAAATAAACTATGAAATGTCTAAAGGAGCCATGATTCAAAGCAAATTGAGAAACTATTCTAAATAATAGACTAAAAATGCAAACTAAGCTCTCAAAACTTGAATGAAATCTTGTAGAGTGATCTTATGCAAATGATCCTTGTTCAAAAAATATAAATGGGCCTCAATTTATAGTTTTTTCCAAGGGTTTGGGTGAGTTGGAAGCCATGAACGATTGAGATTTGTTTTGGAGAAATCGACAGTGAAGAATGAGAAGGATGGAAAAAACAAGGCAATGGTTCCCTTTAGTAAAACCATCTTGCCAAGTGTAAGAAGGAATCATTTGAATGAAGAAGCCATGTGTCTTGAAGGTGGCTAAATTATTTGAGAACAAATATTCATTTTAGAAAATAAAGATAATTATTTTCATGTGACACATGGTGAGTTGGAGAGTGAGGTGGAAGGTAGTTAGAGAAATATGTAGAAATGTGACAAATTTGAATTTAAAAATTTAAATTTAATGAAAAGGGAATCAATTAAAATAAAACAAATTATTTATATTTGTTTATTTTAATTAAATCATGAAGAGGGTGAATTAGAATAGAGAAATTAAGAAAATAGGAACTATGTAATAAATTTTCAATTTATATATATAGTAGAAGAATATGGATTTCATTAATTAAATAATCAATATTTAATTAATATTTTCCAAACCAATTTTGAGTGTATACAGTCACAATGTAAAAATTTGAAAAATAATGGAATTTGAAGGGTCATAGAAGTTATTTGAATAGTTTTAGGCAGATAGAGAAGTTGGAGAGCCTTTAATAAGGCATTGTGAGTGATTTGAAAGGGTGGTGGAAGAGAAAATTGAAGATTTGTAATGAAGAAATCATATTTTCACTATTTTTCCACTTCCTTCTATTTTGATGCATGGTATCGTTTGTACATCCCATTTCATGGTCTAAGATCACATGGGATTGAAATAATGTTTAATCTACTTTATTTTGGCTTTTGTTTCATTTAATTTCATTGAGAAATGTGAAAGTTATTATGTTTTTGGTGAAGATAGCTAGTCCATAAAATGTTTTCCATAAATTGCAGTAAGAAAACATGTTAGTATGGCCTTGTACGAACCTGAAAAAACTTGAAACATAGATGGATTGAAAGGTATTGATGTCTTTGAAAAACTTTATTTTTACCAATAATTTTAATAATGTCATTTAAAGGGTCAAACAATCCAATTTCTAAAAATTGTCCTGAAAATAGGGTTTTTGGGGTTTGTATACAAAAAAAAATGTGTTTCTCTTGATTTGTATGATGGAAACTCCTTATTTTTGTTGAGAAGGTTTATATTATCACATTCTTTCATGTTCTAAAGACTTAGACTGAATTATTATGGTTAGCATATGAAATCATGAAGCCCTAGGTCTATATTTTGGGCAAAATCTGGAAAAGTGACTATGTACAAAGTTGTTTTGAGGAATTTGATTATTGTGAGTGAAGTTTTCTTGATTATAATTATTTATAAGTGGAGTTTAAGGTATTGTGATCCTTCTCTAATCTATTTTTTTTTATTTCATAGGTTTAAATCTTTTGTTTATTGACTGATCAGACAGGGCAGCCTATTGACAGTGATATTTAGGAATAGAAAATGAGGTTTTTTTTGAATGGTCATTGATGAATTATCATGAACAAAGGATGGGAAATAGTATAATAGGTTTTTAAAAGTATAATAACACATGTTTGTGGCATTGGATGGGGGAAAATGGACTTGGGGTATGTATTTTCAACAAAACCTCATGAAACAAGTAAGGAGTTGGAATGGTAAGGGTTTAGAGTATTGATTCATTAATGTAGGGGTCTGCTGATGAAGTTTGTTTTTTTTGACATATTTACATCTATTGAGTTTCTTGAATGGTATTGGAGCCATTTTGGAAGTATTAGTTATCATTTTGGTGTCGAGTGTCCAAATTGACAAGCTTAGGAATCTACAAGTTTGAGTTTGAGTTCATTGTTTTGGTGATGTCAAATGTGTTTTGAGGAAACTTCAAGTAGTTGTATGCCTT
The DNA here is from genome assembly GCA_007258455.2 of Sequoia sempervirens. NCBI lineage: Eukaryota > Viridiplantae > Streptophyta > Pinopsida > Cupressales > Cupressaceae > Sequoia > Sequoia sempervirens. The sequence continues at coordinate 554,665,930 of VDFB02193867.1, forward strand.
AATCTCAGATTGTTGTGTGGAATCAAGTGTTTTTTGTGAAGTGAATGATGAATTGAGTTGTGATCCTCCTCGAACCACATCAAGATTCTTTGAAAGGAACTCCATGAAAACCAAGCTCTCTAAATGGTATATTAAACTCTAGTTCAAAATATTTTAGATGAGGCTGCTCCCATAGCTTTGTTACTCACTTGAAAAATCCTTGAAACTCTACATTGATTTTATTTTTCATGTCCCTCTCTTGTTGTTCTTCCTCAATTTCATCAAGATCATACATTGACCTTCTTTCCCCTCCTAAAGTTTGGACCACATCCATTACCTCCACATAAAACTAGACATCCTTGGTCTTCTTGGTTCACACCATGATATGGTTTTGAAAATGAAAATGAAGCAAAGTAATCATCTCCTTCTCCGCTGACTAGAAGAATGCATGCTTAATGTTTTGATACATCATATTAGATCTCTTCTGCTCTCATGGTTGAATACTGAAATCCATTATGGTGGACCTTCAAACTTCCAGTCATCTTTCTTCCTCTTCCACCAAATGTTGGCATAGTTTACTAACGTTTATTAGAATTGTTGCATGTTTTACATCACTAGAATGGCATATTAGTTGTAAATTTTATGAAATTTTATTATGGTATGTGGACTTTGATATGATTTAATATGATTATGGTTTTGTTTCACATGTAATATTAGATATATAACAAAAAAATAAATTATTGCATGAAATAAATAATAAATTTTCATTTTAAATGTTTTTATTTTCTAGAACACGGGTCTTCCAAAAGATCAAGATGATCCTCATGATATATAGATCTAGAATATGTTGGTTCTGGTACAGATCACATGGCAGAGGATGATGATGACATAGATACAAAAGACACTGAGGTTGATGATGATGATGATGATGATGATGATGATGATGATGATGATGATGATGATGATGACGATGACGATGGTGATGATGATGATGATGATGATGATGATGATGAGGCAGTTGCTAGTAGTAGCCAATGGCATTCATGATCATATAGAATGCATCATGGATCATTGCTGATATATCGTTATGATGCCATTTTCATGGTTACTATCATATGTATCATTTTCATGACCAATGGTACCATCTTATTGAGTTGTATCATTTTGACATGTATCATTTTGAAATATATCAAATGTTTGGAAATGTATCATTTTGACTTGTATCATTTTGAGTTATATAATTTATCATATTTACTTATATCATTTGTACATGTGTTATTTTGACTTATGTCAACTGTTGGACATGTATCATTTTGACATGTTATTAATCTAGTGGCATATTTAACTCACTTGTTTTGATCTACTTATATAGAAATTTGAATCACTTGTTTTAATTATAAATGATGATCATGTTATTAATAATTATCTTGTTATTTAATCATATGAGTTAAATAATTAAATTACTTACTCTATAATCATATGATTTATTTAAGAGGCATGATATATTTAATTAATTAAATTAAAATAAAACATATTATTTAACTTACTCTATAATCATATGAGTTATTTTTAAGAGGCATTATATATTTAACTAATTAAATTGAAATAAAACATATTAAATTAATAAATGGAAGCAAAACAAGAAGCATTTTTAGAAGCAAAAAAGGAAGCAACAATGGAATCCAAATTAGACGCAAACCAGAAGCAATCTTGGAAGCAAAACTGGAAGTAAAATCGGAAGCAAAATTGGAAGAAAAATTGGAAGAAAAGTTGGAAGCAAAACCAAAAGCAAATCTGGAAGCAAAACTGGAAGAAAAAACAAAGGAAAACCTAGAAGAAAAACCAAAAGAAAAACTGGAAGCAAATGTGGAAGCAACACAAGAAGCAAAACTAGAAGCAAAATTAGAAGCCAAACTGGAAGCAACAAAAAATTGGCGCTAAATCTAGCGCTAAATCCGACACTAAATCCGACACTAAACCTTACGCTAAACCCGATGCTAAATCTGGTGCTAAATCCAAACCAAAGCGAACATACCATTTTGCACCGAGTTTTGCGCCAATAGAAGTTCCCAATTCATGAACTCAAATACACTAAAATTTGGTGCTATTTTAGGTGCTAATTTCTTGTTTTGTTGTAGTGTGAAAGCATTTGTGCTCCTAATAAAATTTTGTAATATGGTTAGTATCTTATTTAAAGATGTTAATGCTCGCGTGATTATAAATGGCTTGGCCTAAAAGCCCTACCCATTAGAGAAATCTATTAGAAAAGGTTTCCCCTTGGTTCTATTGGGAAAATGTGTCTCAACCTTGCAATTACATAAGTTACTCTTGATACATAAGGTAATATTCATCTGATGATGATGGGGGGTGTGGGGGGTCTAGGGGTAGTGCGCCTCATCGAGGGCTTAGGGGTAGTGCCCTCAAAAGGAAAATTTTATTTATATTTTATTATTGTTAATCTAGATCATTCATCAGTATTCTCATATTTGACAACTGATATTTTATTAGCTTGACTTTCCCTAGAAGGAAACCCTATTTTATGAGGGCATTTTGTTATGACTATGTATTGTGATGTATTCTAAGAGTCTGATAGTGGTCATTTTGTCTCTACATCTCTGGTTGGTGATACTCCTGTGAGAAGCTTGCTTTGCAAGTATATTGTAATCTTTGTGATTTCTAAATAATATATTGTGATAATATTGGAGTGTGGGATTTTTCTTCCAAAAGGGTTTTCCCCACTTAAATCACTGTGTTGTGGTATGCATGATGTTTGTGTTTATTTTTGTTTAAGTTTTTGTAGCTATTAAAGATTTGTAAAAGTTTTACATTATTCTCCTCTCAAGATTAGTGTAGGAAGTTGTTCCACTATTTTAGCTTCCTTATAGGCACCAACCTTATTTGTAATATATTTTGAAGCTCTTCATTATATATCTTAAGAACTTCCATGTTTGGTCCTCCTATAAAAGGGATTGCCCTCCTGAAAACAACTTTCTCTTGAACATTCAATTTGTTGATGACACTACTATTTTTCCTACTCTTGAAGAAGAAAATATGAATAACTTGGTCAAAATACTAAAAACCTTCTTTGATGCCTCAAGGGCTAAAATTTTTGGAGAGAAGTCCACCCTTCTAAGCTGGTCTTAATCCCCTCGTGACTGGATAAACATGTTTAAATGGAAATGGAAAGGGCCAAATAAAATTGTTAGATATCTTGGCATCCCATTTGGTGTTAATCCACCCCTCAAGGAAATGTGGAATTAAATGTTTGATAAGATAAAAAAACTAAAAAATTGGAATAATAACTATCCCTCCCTAGTTGGAGGAGTCCAAGTCTATCAAAATAAATTGGCATCCTATTCTATATATTATGCTTCAGTTTGTTTTTTGCAAGTTATCAAGGTAATCTTATTCAAAAATTAATAAGGAAATTTTTGTGGTCAGATGGGAAAGGAAAAGGAAAAAGACATGTAGTTAGGTGGGAACGGTGGTATCTTGAAAAAGGTAAAGGTGGTCTAAGTCTCAAAGACCTAAAATGGCAGGGGGTGGCCTAGCTTCTAAATGGATTTTGAAAGCACATGAAGGCCAAGAGCCCTAGAAAGTACTTGTTAGAAGGAATATTTTGGATTTTCTCCCCAAAGAAGCTAAAAAATGGAAGAATTTACATCCCTAGGATATATTATTTGGAAATTTCAAGGTTAAGCCTTCTGGGTCAAAAATTTTCACTAGAATTTAGAGAGTTTGGGAGTATGCTAGAGAGTTGATTAAAAATAAGGATGATTTTGATACTAACAACAATGTCTTACATGGATAAAAATCTATGTGGTGGAACTTGAAACACAAAGGTAAATGTCTAGCACAGCTCCAAGGGTCCTCAACAAAAAAATGGAACTTACACTTGGCATTAATTTCATCAATGACATGTTGGTAAATTCTGAACTCATGCCTTGGAATCTCTTAAAAGAGAAATTTAAATTGCAAGACAGTAATCAAAGGACCTTCTTTGTTCTTGCAAAGTGTTGGAACAACTTGGGAATAGATGTAAAAGTGGTCTCAAAACCAATGGATTTCAATGATCTTAAATGGAGTGTTAACATTCCCCTCCTGAATATTAAACCTCTTAATCTATATATATACGATCCCCAAGATATTCTACGACAAGTAAACCGAACTTGGGGGCTAGATATGGAGAACCTAGAATGGAAAAAATTATCCAAAAAATTTGGACTAGCTTATCTAAACCTAAAAAGTGTTGTTTCAAATAGATTCTTCTTATTGGTAAATGTTGGTGTAATTAAATATTTAATTACACTTTAGCATAAGTTTACTTAGGATATTTTATTTCCTAGGATAATTATTATTTAATTATTATCCTTATCTTGTTGAGTTGTCTTTTTGCTCAAGATAATCAATTATGCTGATTTTTGCTTGCACACATTTGCTTTGAGAGTTTATAGAACTTTTGTTGTTTCGTTTTGAATATCTATTGCATGTGATAGGTGATTTCTTGTAGGTGATTCTTGGGGATTGTGAAGTTGGTTTTTCAACTTCTACATGGTATCAGAGCTCCAAACCTATTGCTTCCTGTTCGTGATTTGAAGATATTCTCTCACAACGTCTTTTTCTGTGCAAGGGTTTCAAGTCAAGTTGATTTTTGGTAGATCTGGGGGTACAAAAATTTTCAATGCATTTTTGGGCCAAACAGACGTCGCCATCACGATCAGAGCGTCCAAAAACCCCAGAAACGCCTTTCATTTCGTCGATTTAGGAGAAAGTTGAAAAAAAGGCAAAAAAAATTTAGCTCCAAGGCAGTACGGCCCCAGGGCACACAGATCGAGGCAATTTTTTTGAAAAACATGAATTTTTAAAAAATAAAAATAAAAAATCACAAGTTTTTTATTAAAAAATTGCGCTGCCAATAGAAATTCATCGCGCCACCCCAGCGCCACCAAGCGGCCACCAGGGTGCCGCCCGCCACCGGCCCCAACACCGTCACCTCCCACCGGCCACCCCTGCTCCACCGAGCTCTGCCATGCTCCGCCGAGATCTCAAGCCCCCGAGGGCTCCAATCCACCGCCAAAGCCTCCAGCTCGGTCTCGTGGGTGATTGAGCCCCTAGTGTTCAATGTCTCCGCCCTCTGCAAGCCCTGCCATTGGTCCTATTTACGACCTGGAGCTGTGCTAAACCCACCAACGAATTTTTTTAAAACTATGTAGCCTACGGTCATGTGCAAAACCAAGGGCCGAAAAGAAAGGGGGCTGAAATTTTGACCCTTGATAGTGCTAAAAGGCCTTTTTATAGGGATTTTTTTCATTTTTTTATAACTTGGGCAAATGGAGGTATTTTTTAAAAATTGAATAGTCACCGGAAAGATGATTCGACAATGGATTTGATGGTGGTGGTTTTATTTTCTGATTTTTCCATTTTGATGCTTTTTTCACCTATCAAAGCTAGAAGTTGTTGTTTTCACTCTGGGAGGCGTAACTTTTGCGTCCTGGCTTTGTTTTTCGAAAATGAATAGGCGTTGAAAATCTGGTTTAGTGCTCTACACAGATCTTAGACCTGTTTTTTCAAATTTTTTTACTAGGTATCTAATATTTCTGTTTGATCTCAGCCTTTACCTTTTCAGTTATTTTCTTGGGAAGCATGCAATTAAGCTATTTTTTTGAGATCAGCGAGCATTGTTTTTTATTTGAGAGTATATATTGCTGTTTTCTATCATGGATTTACACAATATTGCACCCCTTACTCCATTCAACTATTTTGGTTGGAAAAAACAAATAGAGGTTCACTTGAAACACAAAGGGTTGTATAGGGTAACCATGGGTACAAAAATTAAACCTATAGGTGCTACTGAAAAGAGAAAATGGTTTAATAGGTGTGATGAAGCTTATAGTACATTATGTCTGTCTCTTTCATCTAACCTTATTTTTCACATTGAGTCTTGCACTACACCAAATGAGATCTAGATTACTTTAGAGTCTTTGTTTGGGAAGCAAGATACTATGAGAGGGTTTCAGTTAGAGAATGAGCTTATTGGTTTAAATCCTAGGGATTTTGACAACATCCAGGAGTTTTTCACCAAACTCAAGTCTCTTAGATTACAATTGTCACAATGTGGTGTTCAGAAAGAAGACTCTCAGTTGATTTTGTCCATTCTTTCTAAGCTTGGACTAGATTATTTAGTTTTTGTATCTACCTTTTATGCCAATATGGATGCACTTGGTACCAGATTCACTATGCCATATCTTGATGAATTTGCTTCATCGCTCACTTGAGAGTAAGCTAAGTTAGCTAGCATGGGCATGGTGAAACCTTCTTCCTCTTCACAGAAACTTATTGCATCACAAGAGCCCAAATTATTGCATCACATGAGCCCAGAGATCAGAAGGCTTCTACAGGAAAAGGAAAGAAATAGAAACAAAAGGATTCCAAACATCATGAGCAGCAAAAGAAGTCCTTAGATTCATCCTCCTCTTCTAAGGGGAAATCATTTAGGAAGGAGAAGACTACATGTGCATATTGCAAGAGAGAAGGACATGCATAACATAATTGTTACAAGAAGGATATTTATGAGCTAAAACATCTTCTTTAGAAACATCAGATTGATTTTCCTTCTAGGATGTCTGCATCATATTCTTCTCCTCATTCTTCTTCTTCAGAGTAGCATAACACATGCACAATTGGTTTACATACTTCATCAGATATGAAGGGACATGCTCTTTGTGCTTCTTCAGGTATTGGATCAAGGAGATGGCTTCTAGATTCAGGAGCATCTCATCATATGGCATCTTCACAGACTATGTTAACTTCCTTTGAGCCTTGCAATATGTCTCCCATTTTGATGGGAAACAACACTTACATGAGTGTTACAGGGAAGGGGTCTATTAGTTTTGGGGATCATTCCTTTCAGGATGTCTTATGTGTCCCTCACTTGACAAACAACCTTCTTTCCATTTATCAGATCACACATGGAGGCAATGGGAGATCTGTGGAGTTCACACCTGATTTGGTTATCATTAGAGACTTGGAGAGTAGAGCAGTTATTGCTACTGGGATAGTGGATCACTCATCTTGGTTGTATTCCTTCATGATTTTTCTACTCGTGGTGCTTCTATTTCTACAGTTGTTCCTCACACTTCTAGTGTGCATCATCATTCAAAGGAGAGATTTGGCTTCTTGAACATTGGAGTTCTCACTTTGGATCTTGTTCTCGAGCCTTCCATTCCATCTCCTCCACCTCCTGTTGCTTCTTCTATTTTAGTGCAGCAAAATCCAGTTGATCATACATATTTGGAGGTTTCTATTGAGTCTTCACCTAGTTCGGATTCTTCATTTGTTGAGGTCACACCTGCTTCTGTGGAGACATCTTGGGCTACACCTATTCCACCTTTAGATATTTCTTTCATTCGGCCTCTTCCCTCTCACTTCTTTCTGGAGATGCAGTTTCTTCACTTCTTTTGGAGTTACTTCATTCTGGGGGGGATCTGTAGTCTCTTTCTTCCTCTCTTATGGGGGGATTCATTTATGTATCTTTGTAATGGATGGTGTCCTTGGGGGGTCTTATGGAGTCCTCCATCTTTCATCACTTAGTTATTTTATTGCATTCTATTTTGGGGAGGAGTTTTGTTCCCTTGTGGTTTTCTCCTTTACCCCATTTGATTTAGTTTGCATTGCATTTGTAAATGAGTACTTGATCAGGCCTTGTTGTTGGGACTCATCTTTGCATAATAATTTGCTTCTCCCTAAGTTGCACTTATGGGGGGTGTTGGTGTAATTAATTATTTAATTACACTTTAGCATAAGTTTACTTAGGATATTTTATTTCCTAGGATAATTATTATTTAATTATTATCCTTATCTTATTGAGCTATCTTTTTGCTCAAGATAAGATTAGGGTTGTGTTTTTCTTGCTTTATTGCATCATTTCCTTTTTGAAGGATTTTGTATTATTTGTAAAACAATTACATTAAATAATCAATTATGCTGATTTTTGCTTGCACACATTTGCTCTGAGAGTTTACAGAACTTCTGTTGTTTTGTTCTGAATATCTATTGCATGTGATAGGTGATTGCTTGCAGGTGATTCTTGGGGACTGTGAAGTTGGTTTTTCAAATTCTACAGTAAACTTGTCCAATTCATAACCATTTGGTTTGTAGCATTTGTAATTGTTCTAAAAATTTGAGGCATATTTTCTTTACTTGTAAATTTTCTCTTAAAGACTAATTTTTTTTATGGGAAATGTGTTGGGATGGGATTGTAGGGACACGTGTCTTGGGTTGAAATTTTAAGTGGTGTTTTCAAAGGTTTAGATATTAAAAAAATAGCATGGCTCATTTAGAAAATAGAAATTCAAAGACATGTACCAAGGTAAGATGAAGTGCCTTACTGAGTTTGATAGTCTCATTTTTCTCCTTGTTTTCGAATAGGTTATCTTCACCTTAAAGCTTTCTACAGTCAAGTTCATGAAAATTCTTGGTGAAGGATCAATAAATATTCATAAAGAGGACATCCGAGAATTAGACTTCTGGCTACAAGATATTAGGAAGATAGATGACAAATTTAAAGGGTAATATATTGACTTCCAAAAAAAATACTCCAATTTGTACCAACATGAATTGGATTTCAAAGATTTGAAAATCGCAACTACTAATTTTAAAAATAGTGATTGGAAAAGGATTTCCCCCCATCAGTGCTTTTTTAGGGATTGACCCCTTCAATCTCAGTAAGAACTACAATAGTAATCAGGTTGACAAGGGTAGTAATAGTAGTAGCAGATGATATATAGACTTCGCTATTGATATTGGTTGTAATTTTGTTTGTTTCACAATGGCTTAAATCAAATTGGTATTTTGCATAACTACCTCATTTTTGTACCCTATGGGGCAAGGGGTTAATATCTGATATGATTATCTTGATGTACTTAAACTCCTTATTTATAATAGATTTCCAATTTATATAATATTATACTATTATTAATTTTTTTTTTAAATATTATTATACTATATTTTAATATTTATTTGATTATATTATTAATTATTAATAATATGGTATTATTAAATTATTATTTATGAATATATCTTATTTAACTTTTAACTAGTATAAAGAAAATACTAGAATATTCACAAAAAAAGGAGGGTGGTAGGAGAGCACACCCACAAGTCTAACAAAAGGGTCAAGCCCTGAAATATTAAAACAATACATTAAGTAATCATGGCCATGCCAAGTAGAGGATAACATTTATCCTTAGAGTTCCCCCAAACATCAAGAGGGTTAGAATCATCAATTGGCTCCTAGCCAATGAGAGCATTGTTTTCAACATTCTCCTTCAAGGGCATTTGAGTGTGAATTGAATATATAGCAAGAAAAACACAAGAAAAATTGTTGATGTCTTGCTAGATAGAGTCTCACTGAGGAGATGGATGATTCAAAGGTGAGGTCATCCTCAACAAGAAGCATTATCAATAGAATTTTGTAGAGGACCACAAGATAAATATTTGTAGTCACCTCAATTTTCACTTCTAGAATAGTGGCTACATCGATATTGACACCCTTAAGGAGTGGAGTCGATAGGTACCCATGCCACTATGTAAGGAGAATTTAAGAAAAACCTTATTGAATTGCACTTGAATTTACATAAAAAATTTATAGAAAATCATAGATTTAGTGTATAGAGAAAATAATTTATCATCCATGTTGCGATTTAAAAATGCAACATTTTTATCCTTCCAAACACTAAATAAAATTTACATCTTAAAAGTTTGTCATATTTGGGTATACTTGTGAGGAAGATTAGGCCAATTTGTTGGGAATAGGATGCCATTTAATTACAATCCTAAACATTATTTCATGTATCTCCTAAGTCCTTGGAAAGTGTTCCCCAACACTAGGATTAGAAAGAGATTAACTTTGAATGAAATAAACATGTTAATTGACATTTGTAATTAATTCTAAATGATAGGAACATGTGGGGACACCCATGAAGAGATCCTACAAAATAGGAGCACATGGGACACCCACATGGAAGGTGGAACCCACCTTGAGTTAAGTTAACTATTTAGAGAAAAAGATAACACTTCAGTAATGCATGTAAAGATCCAAGAAGTTAGGGATTGATGTTTACATGCATGGAGTTCAGTTCAAATTAGTTCAGATTAGTTTAGTTTAGTTTAGTTAAGTTCAGTATCAGTTCAGTTCAATTTAGTTCAATTTAGTTTAATTTAGTTCAATTTAGTTCAATTTAGTTCAATTATGGTCTAGTTAACTTTAGTTGCATGTAGTTAGTTCAAGTCGCATGCTAGTTGACTTCAATTGACTTGAATTGCGTGCTAATGACTTGAGTTACATGACAGATAATAGGTGACTACTTACAATTAATAGGGGATGATCAATCATGCATGATATTTGCATGAGTGGTGGAGAGGTATGTTTCAATTAACAAAGATTGACTTGGACCCACCTTGGGCACCCAAGTTGGCATCTTGGAGTTAACACTTTTGCATGATAAGATATTTTATTTGGCTAAGTTAAGTTGACCCATTCTTGGGCGTCAAATTTGAGGATAAGCTTAAAAGATATCTTCAGAATCAATGTTGAGTTGTGACTTCAAATTGGGACACCCAAATGGATGAAGGACTTGTTTTGACATTGTTCCTCATAGTAGAACTCTACTTGTAAAGAATAGGCACACATTTTGTGAGATAAGCATTGAGCGTTGTAATTGTAAACTTTTTGGAGTTTACAAGGCTCATTATTGTCTATTTATTGCAGCAAGTTGAAGAGAGTTTATCAGATTTTATTGCAAGTTGTGAAGAATAATTGTTGAAGGAAAAAGAAGCATCTCAAGGAAGGATTGATAAATAATTATTGTAATCTTATTCTAAGGTTAAATAATACAAGCACTATTGATTCTTGGTGGATTTTTTTCCCAAAAGGGTTTCTCCATGGTATATGTTGTGTAACTTCTATCTTCTGGTCTTATTCTTCTACAATATTCTATCTACTTCTACAAATGGTAAAATGAATCTAAACAGATAATCATCCACAAAGAAATTGTAATAAGGAAACACTTAATTAGATCTACAATTTCATTGTTTTACAAAGTATTAAGCTACATAATTACCTCCATTTTTCAACATTTGGTATCAGAGCTAGCGGTTGGGGTAGAGTTTGGGATGCCTTTCTCTTAAAAGTTTGAAGGTTTTTTGGCTGCAGTGGGAGCTTTTACTATTGTGTTATTACTGATTTTGGAAAATAAGTTTGTTACAATGAGTTTTAATTCTCGTTTAGATATTGAAATATTCAATGAATCTAATTATGAGATGTGGAAACTAAAAATGGAGGATCTCCTTGAAGAGAGAGATCAATGGTTAGCTGTTGGTAATGAGACAAAGTCACCTACAACGATGTCAGATGAGGATTGGGATAAGCTTGATAAGAAGGAAAGAGGGACCATAAGATTATGTCTTGTTGATGTTGTTCTCTTGAATGTTTCAAAAGAAACTACTACATATAAATTATAGTGGAAGAGAATAGGTGATATTTATCAAACCAAAAGTCTTACTAATAAGTTGTATCTGAAAAGACAATTGTATTCTTTAAATATGAAAGATGGTGGTTCTGTTGCAAATCATTTGAATGCTTTTAATTTGATTTTAAGTCAGTTAGAATTTGTAGTTGTAGAGCTAGAAAATGAAGATAAATGCATTTTTTTACTTTGTTCTTTACTAGAATCTTGGGAAAATCTAATTGTTGCTATCAATGGTAGTGGTGCAGATTCGAAGATGGAAAATATAATTCCTACTCTCCTATCAGAGGAGATAAGGAGGAATTCTAGAACAAAAATACAATATGCCTTGTTTGTAAAAGGTAGGCCTGAGAAAAAGGAACCTAAGGGAGACAAGGAAGGGAAGGGTAAGTCAGAGGGATGGAGTAAGGTAAAGTGTTGGAATTGTGGGAAATAGGGACATGTGAAGAAGGATTGTAAGAGCAAGAAAAAGAGCTATGATTCTTCTATAGAGGAATCCTTAGATGACAGTAATAATTGAACCATAGAATTTAATGGTTAGGAATGCTAAGTCTCTTTTGCACAATTAGGGTCTTTCACCTAATGAAAAGAGATAGATCCCACACCCAAAACCTAGGTGGTTCACTCAAACTAAGATATGTATGATGAAGTTAAGATTAAATGAAATTATCTAAATGCAACTAGATGATGAAATTTATTGATTAAGTATGCAAAACCTACGAAATGTAACTTGCTTGAAAACACATTGTGTAATGCAAAAACACCTAGAAATGTATGCAAATTGCAACAAAAATTGACGAAACTGAAAGTGTGCACTTGGAATATGGATGGAGACTGGAAATGGCTTCTAGAATTCTATTGATGCTAATTTTTAAGCCTAGTGGGACTCATTCACCATTCTGGGCGAATCAGTCCTAGTTCTACAAAACTATTCTAGAACCCGTTTTAGACAAAAGTGTATCTAAAAATGCAAAAAACCAAAAATTGACCTGAAAGTGGGACTCATTCGCCACCCATGGTGAATGAGTCCACTTTTCAATTTATGAATATTGAAAGGTGGAATCCATTGATTTCAGTCGACACTTTCTAGTTCTACAAGTGTCCAGTTCTGAAATTGTTGGATTTAGGCCTGAAAGTCACTTTTTGTTGATATTTTTCCTTGAATAATGAAGAGAAGACTTAGAAAAATTTGCAATGTAATCTTCAATTATTTTTAAGCTTCCAAGATGCCTAAATCTACAAACACATAAGACAAGAAAGAGAAATGTTGGATGTTAGGGTATTGGGTTTGCCTTGGTCAAACCCCTTTTAGGTAATTAAACCAAAATGATGAGAGAATGTAATGAAACATGTAATAATGAAGTTTATTACCTTGCAATGATGATTGATCTTGAATGTCTGGTACAAAACATGAAGAATCTAGTCTTGAATGTCTAAAAATTGTTATCTTAATAACTTGAAATGATGAAACCATAACTTTTTTGACTTGAGATGGAAGAGTGATGGGTGAATAATGAAGAATTAATGTGATTTAGGTTTTAGAGAACTAATTTTATAGGAATTCACCTTATTAGCCCGTAAATTGGATCCCTAAGGCCAACATGTAAAAATAATAAACTTAAATTTCAATTTTTCTCGCTCAAAAGTCAAAATTAGCCCAAATGGGACTCATTCGCCACCCATAGCAAATGGGTCCCACTTGGATGGGACTGATTCGCTATGGATGGAAAATGGGTCCCACAAGGGCGATTTTTCCAACTAAGATGCTAGGAAGTTAAGAAATAAGGTTTATATTATGACTTTGTCAGTTATTTCATCAAGTTAAGCCTCGAGATGCACAATATGGGGTAATAGGGGCTTGTTAGTGATGATTTTAAGGTCAATTAGGGATTGGGACACAAAATTCAATGTGAAAGTGTGATTAGATACACTTTACAACACTAAAATGAGGTCCACATAGCCTAGGAAGGCACAAGAACCAATGTGAATGTGCAAGATGCATTACAACACTAGTTTAACATTAAGTTTATTTTACAAGCCTTCTAGATTGATGTAATAATGCTATTAAATACATTTTATAATGTTGAATTAGGGAGAAATGGGTTCATTAATTCTAGAAAAGTGTGAAAGTCTCTTACAACACTTTACAACACCTTTACAAGACATCGTTAAAAGCATGTTATTCAATTTACAAGTGTCCAAGACCTAGTGTGGATGCATAAAATTCCTCACAACACCTGAATCAAGGCTTCATGAAGTTCAATTTATCATGAATTATTCTCATGTCAAGCAAGTTGCATTTTTCTATGGTACATTTAGCCCCCACTTTAGTGAGAGGATGAACTTGCTTTAAACTCATACTAAAGTAGACATTCAAGAGAAATCTAAGTGCACAAATGACAAAGAATGACAAAGATCAAAGGAGGTGGCTAAGCCCCCAGGATCAAAGATCCTAATTCAAACCATCAAGATACAAAATCATGCAATGTCAAGAACTAGGAAGAAGAGAAAGATGACAGTACGGTGGATCATGCTTCAATCATTTGTCAAACTAGTTGTGGATCATACATAGGCTTGTTTGTTTGGAAAAAGAAATGTGTACTCACTCCAGGGAAATGAAACTCATGGTTGTCCACTAGGTGAGAAAGCTAAAAAGGTGAGAAACATACACTCATGGTTGGTATGTACTCACAAACAAACAGGTGGCTATGGGGAAATTCGTGCCTCGAAATGGGCTTCGTGCTCAACCATATCAAAGTTATACCTCATGATAACTTTAATAAGGCATCACAAAGGAAAATTATTTTTGAGCTCTATGAGGTAAGAAAAACTTCGTATGCTTGATACTCATAGACATTGTTAATGCAAAATAGTGTAAGGATTGTTCAAAGGGATTTTGCTTTGTTCATGCAAGGTCTCATCTTAGGGGACACTGTGCTTAACATCTCCAAGAGAGGATATGTCAAAAGAAATATCAAGATCTTGGAGGGAATCAAGCCCAATGATTCCACCAAGAAAAGGATGCATCCCAAGAAGAAAGAAATCGCTCAATGAAATGTGAGTGGTGATGTGTGCCCCCACTTTAAAATGGTTGCAAACACCAATACTGTGAGCAATTTCTTTAAAGTAGAAGGAGAACATGAGAGCTTATTCAGAAAGCCCTATTCCAAGTCATATATTTCCAATAAGCTACGTCATGAATGAGGGAAGTATGTCATATGTGAGCCAACTTAAGGCATGTTGTCCACATCTCAAGCTTGCTCTTAGGTATTCATGAAAGGTTAACAACTAGCCAAAGGAGGTGACAACAAGTGACATACGAGGACAAGGCTTGCTAAACCCCTTGCCCCCACTGAGTGCAGGACAAAGGTGAGCTAGAACAATTGATGAAATGTAGGCGAGAGTGAAAATTGGTATCAATTAGAGGAAGTAGGTTCCCCCATAGAGGGAAGCATACCAAACTCCTAAAAATGTTGGATTTTATGACTCAAAGCTTTACATTCATTAGTGGAGTGTCCATGAACTCTATGATATGCACAAAATGAAGTCTTGTAACAACATTTCTTTTGAGTTCTTGGAGGGAGAGAGATCAAGTGATCTTGGAGGAGTCTCGAAAAGATACCCTCTTGATCAATGGTAGAAGGTGGTCTTGTGGTTGGCATCAAAGATACATCTTGCTTAGTAGTAGATGTCATACTTACACAAGACTCTATAGATTGTGAGATTTTTTTCTCTCCATTATAGGAGGATATAAAATCTAACGAATTCAAATCATGAGCGTTTTGCAAGATGACATTGACATCAAGCAAAGGTGTAGCTGTGTGTTGCATGTTTGGTAAAGGATGATGTTCAAAACCACTAGTGTTGAGGTGTCCAGTTAAGAATAATTAAGGAGTATGTTTTGTGAGGGTGTTGATGTTAAGTGAAGGTTTGTTGATCTCAATCAAAGGACAATAACCTAAACCATGAGTTGTTTGTTTCATGATAGGGTTGATAGGGTTGTGGATACCTTGTTCGTTAGCACCACATCCTTTCCCACTATAGCCAAGTTGTTTCATAAGCTCATAACCTTTTCCATAAAGCTTTTTCATTGCTTTGGAATCAGGTGGTTGTTCTTTATTGTGTTCATGAAAGGTTGTTGTGTAGTTTGTGTCTTTGTCTAAAGTGGTTGAGGTGGATGCTTTCGAAAGGTCATCTGAATTTTTTGTTGACATTATTGTTGTGTCTTTTCCCTTATTGGAACCTTTGTGGATGATTTTGTATTCTCCCATGAAGTCATGCTCGAAATCCAAGGAACCCCAATCATCTTCTAATAGCATCGTGACTTGTTCAATATGTTGTTTGTATTTTTTTATGCAAGTTCCACTTGTGTGGTTGGTGTTAATGTGTTCAAGGGGTTCTATTTGATTTTCTTAAGTTGTAAGACACTATAAGGCTCATGATCAGTGTCAGGTATGCACACTTTGTTGTTGTAGATTTATTTCATTTTTCGATGAAGAGTGGAAGGCACACCATTCATTGCATGAATTGACAACCTGCCTAGAAGAAGGTTATATGAAAGATCATGAGGCATAACCTAGATCTGTGTGTTTAATGTGACTTCTCCAACTATAATAGGTAAAGTGATCACACCAAGTGGTGTCTTTTCAAAATTTTCAAATTCATTAATAGATAAAGATTCGGGTTGAATTTTTGACTTATCCACACGAAGCCTATCCAAACGGTTTACACTACACACATTAAGGGCTGAGCCATTTTCAATAAGGGTTCGCTTTATCCCTATCCGATTGTATTGAGCAATAATCATGAAAGTTTTGTTTTGTTTTTGCACTTCCAAAGGGGGGAGTTCACTTTGGTGGAAATCAATGTCAACATTTATTCCTTGGATCATGGTTGTTATGTCAGTTGGTTGTGCATTAGAAGGTACAGGAACTTGTTGCAAGGCTGATTGGATCATGTTGTAATAGTGAGGGGAGGCTTGAATAAGGTCCCATAATGAGATTTTATTAGGAGTATTCTTTAGTTTCTCAAAAATATTGTACTCCTTTCCATTAGGAAGACCTAGTAAGATAGGTTTGGATGGGATAGTGTTAGGCAAAGGTAAGGGTATTGGGGTTGGTTGTGGAGGTTGCAGATTATTGCGAGTGTTATATGTATGAGCAATGATATTATAACTCAGCTGTTGCGATACATTATTGTGAGGTGGCTAGATGATGAGGTCAGGTTTATTTTTAGTTTATTTGTGTGAAGGGGGTAAAGGATGAGTTGTGGTTGAATAATGTTGACATCCCTTAGCAAGTAATAGTCTATATTATTATTGTGGTTTGTGTCTTGCATCATGATATTGTTCCTAGGAGAAGGGTTTTGAGGAGAACTACAAACCGACTTTTCTTGACATTCTAAGGTTGGTTCTCCTAAAAGGACTTCATCCCAAGTATGAGAATGGTCAATGGTTGAATTTTCTTTCTCAATAAGGATTTTCTTAAGTGAAAGGGGATAACTAATATTCTCATGAATCTCATTGGTTGTGTTTTCTAACATCAAATAATCTTCCTTACAACTAGGGGAGATACTAGGAGAAGAACAAGTATGATTATCATGACCATTTACAATGTCATGCCTTTGTTCTTGAATGTCTTCCAAAATAGGATAGATAGGGGAAGGATCATAAAGAGGGTTGTTGTAGACCAACACATACTCATCATTTATAATCTTATCATCCTCAAAATTATCCTCACAATGGAAATTAGGTAAGGTGATGTTTAAGAATGTGTTTATGATTTCATTGTCTTGTGCTAAAATATCTTCCCAAAGGGGAGGAGTAGAAGGACAAACAAGATCCTCATGATTCTCAATGATTGTGTTTTCTTTTGCCAAGATACCTTCATCACTAAAAGGAGAGGTATTAGGAGAAGCACAATTATGATCATCATAAGTATCTATGTTTGTATGCTCTTCTATCACATTATCCACACAAATAGGGGAGGTAGGAGAGGGTGTGATTTTAAGGTTAACATTTTCATTTTTAGTTTCTTGTGCTAAGAGACTCTCGTAACTAGGACATGCATTGAATGAATGACGATCATGCTTATTGACTAACTTTTTCTTTCCAATTTTAGAGAAGATTGAAACTAACATTTGGAAAAAGTAAACTATGCAAACATGAAATGCAATGTAAGAATGTAAAATGAAATGAAATTTTTAGTATTCAAGCAAGATAATTTTCTAATTACACAATGCAATGATCTAAAAATGAAATGTTGTGAATGCAAAATTGAAATTAGGAAATGCATAAAATGAGCTAATTTAAGCTCAATTTAATGAAATGCAAGTTACAAAAAATCAACCAACTGATACAACTAGGTAATGGCACCAAACAGAAGCCTAAAAAGAGGATTTTCAACTCTGTAAAAGGCAATTTTAGGGTTGAAGAGGGACTAATTCGCCCAAGGTGGCGAATGAGTCATAGTATGGACTTTTTTCAAAAATTTTAGAAAAGTTTGAGTGATTTTTATGTTTTATGAGTTCTATGATGCAGACCTAAGTTTAAAATGTAGAATTTGAGAAAAAAATAATGAATTTGGATGCCAAAAATGCAACCTAAATACACTTTTTTGTGAATGCAATTTTTTGAAACCCTAGAATGCAAAACAATGCAAAATCTAATGCATGCAAGCTATTCCCAGGATGACAATGGACTCCAAATCAGAAAAGAAAGTATTGTAAAAGTAGGTTCACTAAAATGAACCATAGATTTTAATGGTTAGGAATGCTAAGTCTCTTTTGCACAATTAGGTTCTTTCACCTAATGAAAAGAGATAGACCCCACACCCAAAACCTAGGTGGTTCACTCAAACTAAGATATGTACGATGAAGTTAAGATTAATTGAAATGATCTAAATGCAACTAGATGATGAAATTTATTGATTAAGTATGCAAAACCTATGAAATGTAACTTGCTTGAAAACACATTGTGCAATGCAAAAACACCAAGAAATGTATGCAAATTGCAACAGAAATTGACGAAACTGAAAGTATGCACCTAGAATATGGATGGAGATTGGAAATGGCTTCTGGAATGCTGCTAATGCTGATTTTTTAGGACTGGTGGGACTCATCCTCCATTCTAGGTGAATCAGTCCCAATTCTACAAAACTGTTTTAGAACTCGTTTTAGACAAAAGTGTATCTAAAAATGCAGAAAACCAAAAACTAACCTAGAAGTGGGACTCATTTTCCACCCATGGTGAATGAGTCCACTTTTGAATTTCTGAGTATTCAAAGGTGGAATTTGGAGCTTTTAGTCTACACTTTCCACTTCTACAGGTGTCTAGTTTTGAAACTGTCAGATTTAGGCCTGAAGCACCATAAAAATCTGCAAATGAACCATCTCAAACACTCATTAGTGGGGTTAGTTTACACATGCAAATCTATGAATACCTCTATGGAATAACATGTCAATGTTTAAGAAATGCAACAATAACAAGGATCAAAAGACATTCAAAAATATGACATATACCTATTCCATATTGGATTGGTGTCAAATGTGCCAATGACCCTTTCCCAATCCTTGCTAAGACTGAAATGATGCAATGCAATGGTGATGAGGAAAATTAGTTCTCAATTTAAGAGAGTAACTTTGCATGAGATTGTAGTTGTGTTGATGGAGAATGAGGCCTTTCATTTATAGATTTTCAAGTTGGAAGAGAACTCAAAATAGAGCAATGTGGGATAATGATTTGGCCAATGAGATGAAGCCACTTGTTAACTTGTAATAGGTTGAGGAATGTGCAAGTTTTGGCCAATGTTCCCAAGAGAGGGAGATTCAAATTTGAAATTGTGAATTAAATGTTGAGAGGGGGACATGAAAGAGAGAATTTATTGCTATGTTGGAAGGGACAAGTCAACTTGTCTTCATATTTAAACTTGAGGGAATATTCCAAAAATGTGCTTTGTTGAGGGAAAATGATGATTTTATAAATGAATTAAAATGATTTATTGGTGCAAGTGAGAAAAGCTATAGGATGTGATGGGTGGTTAGGTTAGGCTAATTAGGATTAGATTAGCTTAAATGATTTTTAGGTGATTTTGACCCTTTTGACTTGAATATTTTGATTTATTTAAATCAAGAGGGAGAAATATGACTTTTGAGATTTAATTAAATAAAGACTGGTTTATTTAATTAAAAGGTTGATGTGAGACTTTGATTTATTTAATTTAAATGAATAACCTTAGGAATGAATTAAATAGTCCTGATTTACTTGGTGAATGGATTTGATGAGCTTGATTAATTTAATGAGTATATGAATATGAACTAAGTGCATAATGCTAATTTTGCATGTCTACATTTTCCCCCTCTTTGAAGCAATGTACTTTATGTGTTGGTTCAAAGAATAAACTTGCTGTGATCAAAATTCAAAATTCTATTTTTTTTTGGATGCCCCAGTGGAAAGAAGTACACTAGTACATTGCCCCGTCGAGAGATCAAGCGAAAAGAGTCCATATTAGGGTCAGCCTCGTGATAAAGAGGTTCAAAATGGATGGTTATGGATGATGATGTAAATGAGATGTTTTTAAGATGCTTAGAATAAAAAATCTATATTATCTTAAACAAGTTAAATGATGATATGATGTGATGATGGATGAGATGGGTCATGTGATATGCTATGATTATGAAAATGTATGATTTATGAAAATATATGATTTATGAGATGCTTAGACTAATAGATCTATATTATGATGATGATTATGTATGTGAGATGATATGCATAATACTGATGGTTTGTGGATGTAAGATGGATGCACTAGTGATTTAAACAACTTAAATGATGTATGATGTGAGATGGATGAGATCAATTATGTGATATGCTATGATTATGCAAATGTATGACTTTATGAGATGCTTAGACTAACAGATTTATATTATGATGATGATTATGTATGTGAGATGATATGCATAATACTGATGGTTTGTGGATGCAGGATGGATGCACTGGTGATGATGACTAATTATTCATGACGTGATGTTAGTGTGGAAAAGAAGACATTAGATGATGACAAGAGGATCCAACGAGCCAAATTTATGAGAGATGATGATAAGAAATGGTGATGAAAAATGGATGATTTGCTTGTCAAGGATTGGGATTTTAAAAGGGTCACTTACCTTATGTTTGATAACACGCATAAGTACGATGCATCGAGGTATAAAGGACCAAGATGGCATTGTACTTAGTGTGATGGAATTTGACTCAAAAAATAGATAGGAGTATTCTTGTTCACACCTGACATACAAAAACCTTTCTAGGATGCACTTTAGAAGTTTCAAACACCTCAGACCAAAACACGAAAAGGTACAACCAATCAATGCAATAGTCAACAAGCTGTCCAAAAAATCCTCCATACATATCTAATAGAGCAAGTATTTGCCAAGGTTATATTACAAGAAAACATCCAACAAGCACAACAGACAAAAGGATAATGATCGTTGCCCCATTCCTATCTCTCTAAATCCTTTGTTCAGATATCATCGAGAGGTCCTTGGACTGAGCGCAATAGGATAAGTTAAAAGACAAAGATAAAACACACAAACAAGTTGATGTTCTTCAATACCACTAACCAAAAGGGAATGTGTTTTTAAGGATAAGAACCAAAACTTATTGCCAAAAGATAATGCCCATTGTAGGAAGGATACATCCTAGGACATGTTAGTGGATGGTGGCACATCATTTCATTTATCCAAAGTGTTCTTTCTGATAAATAATGCCCATTGTAGGAAGGATTCATCCTAGGACATGATGTTATCATATGATTGATATGGGACTATTTGGATGATGGACTATCGACACAAATAATTGACCAACTTGTTTACGTACTGACTTAGACTTGAGACTTGACGCTTTTGAGTTTTACTTTTAACCTGCTAAACTTGCTTCTAATTGTTTCACCAAAGGTTGAGGATGACGATCAGTTTATTATGGATGGTGTTATTGCGGGTGCAAGCGAGATGGGGTGGATGGATTTTTTCAAATATTTGGATGTTTTTGATGTTTTACAATGTTTTGAGGCTATATTTGGTATTTTTTGAGATTTTCAAATGTTTTGATTTTCAAAGTTTCCACTATTTTTTGGGGTTTTCTAAGATTTTGACCAGACTAACCTAAGGACCTATCCTAGGGGCCTCGGGGGCTGATCAACAGATGAGCCTTGCCTACGGTATACACACAGAGACCACGTAGTTTGACTGATGACTTGATCGATTTATAGATGACGATATACATGATGAAATGTCAATTTATTATGACAGACTCTTAAAGGACTGACCTAAGTGTCTTGGGGGATGATCAAAGATCAATCTTGCCTATGTTCAAGGCTCAGAGACTCGTAGTCTGACAAGACAACTTTGTTTTTGACCTTTTGACTGACTTTTTGACTTGTTTTGGGATTTTGATATGTTTTGAATGTTTGTGGATTTTATGATGTTTTGGTGTTTTTGAATTTTCTAATTTTTTGATGTTTTTGGATTTTTTGATATTTTGATGCTTTTGGATTTTCTGATTTTTTGAGTTTTTTTGGATTTTCTGATTTTTTTATGTTTTTGGATTTTCTGATATTTAGTACTTTAAGAATATACATGAATTCGATACAATAAGAACATGCCCCTAGCGTGATGCAATAGACTACTTCAATAAAGGCGGGACAAAATGACCTTAAGGATGGGCCGAGTAGTACTAGGAGGGATCGTGATCTGAAAACAAGACCAAGCTATGGTGCGAATCTGGTGGTGAGTGATGGTTGCAGATCGAATGTGATGGATGATGGAAGAAAAATGGATGAATGATGCAACAAGCCAAAGATCGATGGATGGAAAGTGCTTATTTACACAAGGTGCCTATTTGCCAGTTTTCACCAAGGTACTTGTCCAAAGTGCCACCGAAGTGGTTTTCACTAGAGGACGATTTTTTCTCTTACTATTTTTGATCCTTTTTTTGAATTTTTTGAATTTTTTGCTTTGTTGATTTTTTTGTTGTTACCAAGACGCCTGTTTGCCAGGTTTTCGCTGAAGTAACCATTTTTTTAGGAATTTTTTTGATTTTTTTGGTTTTTTGGTTCTATACCTTGAAAGTTTTAGGCATAAAACTTTTTGAGATGAGAGCTATTCATGGGCTCTTGCAAAGGTTCCCGTTCAGGTGTTGATAACTGATATGCCCTTGACTTGTAACTTGTTGTGATGACAAATGGTCCCAACCAATTAGGTTCAAATTTTCCTTTATTGCTTGGGTTTGGGATATTCTTCTGATTTTCTTTTAAGACTAGTTCTCCGACTTTGAATGTCCTGCTTCTGATTTTCTTATTGTAGCTCCTTTTGAGTCTATTTTGATAGACTTGCAAATGATTCAAAGCATCTATACGTCACTCATCCAACAATTCCAGCTCATTCAATCTTGATACTTGGTACTCTTCATCTGTGATGAGGTTTTGAAATGATATCCTAAGTGATGGGAGCTTGATCTCAATGGGGAGTACTGCTTCTGATCCGTAGACCAGGGAGAAAGGGGTGGCACTGGTGGGTGTGCAGATACTAGTTTGATAGGCCAAGAGGGTGAGATTAAGCTGTAGATGCGAGTCACGACCTATGTCATTGACTATTTTCTTGAGAATTTTTAGAATGGTTTTGTTTGTAGCTTCTACTTGGCCATTGCCTTGGGGATAGTATGGGGTGGAGAAGTGATGTTGGATTTTGATTTTTTCACATAAGTCACGAACCTCTTGATTCTTGAATGGTGTCCCATTATCTAAGATAATAGCTTGTGGAACACCATATCGACAAATGAGATAGTTCAGGATGAATTTTGAAATCTACTTCCCAGTTATATATGTCATGGGTATGGCCTCCACCAACTTAGTAAAGTATTCCATTGCCGTTATGATGAATTTGTTGCCATTAGATGAAGTGGGTGTGATTTTTCCAATGAGATCAAGTCCCCACTGCGAAAAGGGCCATGGTGTGACGATAGGATGAAGCTCTTGAGCTGGAGCATGGATGAGGTCCCCATGCTGCTAACATTGTAGACACTTTCTAGCATAATCATGTGCTTCCCTTTCCATTGTGGGCCAATAATACCCCATCCTTAGCAGTTTCTTAGCTATGGTCATTCCGCTCGAGTGTGAACCACAAATACCATTATGTACTTCAGTTAGAGTGGTTAATTCCTCCTCAACATTTAGGTAGCGTAGTAGGGTTCCTTCTATGCTTCTATGATATAGGGTATCTCCTAGGATGACGAATCTAGATGCCTTTTTTTACAAAGGTTCATTTTAGGTTTGAAGGTAGGTTAGTAGGTATGACTCCTATTCGAAGGTATGTATAAATGTCGTGGTACCAAGGATCACTAGGACCAATGATTTCACACACAAATTCTGATTTTGGTACATCGAATGCAGGCACAAGAAGTTGCTCTATTAGGAATTCATATTTTGGAGAATTTTTGGGGATGTCCAGTAGGGACCCAATTGTTGCCATGGCATCTACTACTCTATTGTTGGCTCTAGGTATCTGCTCAAATGTAATTTCGATAAAGGATTCTTTGAGAGTCCACCAATTTCTTGTATGGAGTGATCTTTTCGTCCTTGGTCTAGTATTCATCATTCACTTGATTTATGATCAATTGGGAGTCTCCGTACACTTTGAGAGCCATGATGTTGCACTACACTGCTATTCTGAAACCTATGGTCAAAGCCTCATATTCCGCAATGTTATTGGTGCAAGGAAATTCCAGTTTGTAGGACCTTGGTATGCAATCCCCTTGTGGGGTGATGAAGAAGACACTAGCTCCTGATCCATGCTATGTGTATGATCCATCGAAGTATAGTTTCTAGTGGTCAGCTACGTTGAGGTTGAAAATAGATTCATCTAGAAACTCTGAGACAAGAGGATTCTCAGAATAGATAGGTGCTTTTGCTAGTTGATCTATGATGACTTGGCCTTTGATTGCTTTCCTCTCCACATATTCGATGTCGTATTCTGACAGTATCATCACCCATTTTTCCATTCTTCCTGTGAGCATTGCCTTTGATAGTAGATACTTGAGAGGATCAATTTTGGCGATGAGTTTTATTTTGTGTGCCAACATGTAATGTCTAAATTTCTAAGATGCAAACACTACTACTAGGCATGCTTTATCAATGAATGAATAGTTTAGCTCATGCCCCACCATTGTTCTACTGATGTAATGGCCCTTTCTGTTCCATTTTCATCATGCTAAGCTAGGAGAGCTCTGAGGGCTGCTGCTGTTGCTGACACGTATATAATCAATGGTTTCTTGGGATTGGTGGCATTAAGAATGGTGGTGTTAGTAGGTATTCCTTGATTTTGTTGAATGCCTCTTCACACTTGGTATCCCATTTGTAAGCTACTCCCTTGTGGATTAGGTGAGAGTATGGGTTATGTTTGTCCGCCAATTGTGCTATGAATCTTCAAATGGATTGTAGTCTGCCTTGGAGACCTCTCAGTTGCTTTAATGTTTTTGGTGCCTCCATCTCGAGGATTGCTTTTACTTTTTCTGGATCTACCTTGATACCCCTCATTGACACTATATATCCTAAGAGTTTTCTTGATTGTATGCCAAAGACACACTTCTTTGGGTTTAGTCTGACCTTGTACTCCTCCAGTCTGTCAAAGATGGCACTTAGGGTTGCTATGTGATATTTTCTCTTTCTGGACTTAGCTAGAATGTCATCAACATAGTCTTCAACCGTCTTATGAATCATGTTGTGGAATATTAATGTCATGGCCCTTTGATATGTTGCTCCTGCGTTATTTAAGCCGAATGGCATCATGTTCCAACAGCATATCCCCCATGGACAAGTGAAATTTGTTTTATGTTGGTCCTCTTTAGCTATCATGATCTGATTGTACCCTGAGAATCCATCCATTAGTGACAACATCTCATGTCTCGCTGTCATGTCTACTATCATGTCAATGTTGGGAAGCGGGAAGTAATCTTTTGGGCATGCCTTGTTCAAATCTCTGAAGTCTATGCAGATTCTAATATTTTCGTCAGGTTTTGAAATATGTACCAAGTTTGATACCCATTCTGGATAGTCTATTGGTCGGATGAATCCTGCATCTAATATCTTTTTTAGCACCATTTTGACTAGTAGGGCAATCTGAGGATGCATTTTTTGAAGCTTTTGTTTAACAGGATTTGCTTCGGGATATGCTGCTAAATGGTGAACTACGGTCTCCGAATCAAGTCCTCACATGTCAATATAGCTCCATGCGAATTTTATCTTTCTTTCCCTTAGGAATGTTGCTAGGAGCTCTTGCTCTTCTAATAGTAGTGATTCCGTGTAGAATGTGATATGTGGGGTCTCCCCTGTTCCTAGGTTGACCAGATTGCATTTTTTTGCCAAGACTGCTGACTTTTCCTGATGAATAGCTCATAAAGGAATATTGAATCCCCCATCCTCGGGTGCCTCAGAGAGGTTTTCACCATTGGATGCATCGTTTCTTTTTACTTTTTTCTTGTCAGAGAGTGCCATAGTGTGGTTTTCACTCAAGGACTTGGATATTATTCTTAATTTCTCACTTTTGTGACTAAAGGATTCAATCGTTTCCCCATAATAGGCATGTGTGTCCAACTCCATTATAAACCCTGCTTTGTGATCCCCATCTGGAATGTTGTCCCGCAATCCCATGAATTCTGAGAGCGCCTCATCGTTTTTGAATGTATCAAGAACCGGTGGTCCTCGTTGGTCGTAGTCGATGAGTTGGGGATATACTAGGTAGATCTCATGATTTTGGTGGTTTGTTTCAAAGGATAGGGTACTAATCATGCAAAGAGTGGTATCCTTAAATAGCCTAGGTAAATTAGGTGTGGGGTCCTCATCATCGCTACTACTACAGATGTCAGTTATCTCAAATGTAAAGTTATCTATGACTCTACCTGTAGACACTAGTAATTGTAGTTCTGCTAGGGTTGGCTGAGGAGGGTTGTTAACTGTTCTAACTAGAGGACTTCGACTCTATATGGTTATGCTTGGAGGGGTAGATCCAAGGCCAAGATTTTTTATTAGTCACATCTCTAGCATGATAGGTATTATGAGCCCATTGTTGTTTTGTCCTAGTCTTTGATTTCTGTCATAGCCCATTGTGAGCATCATTTGCCGACCCTTGCTTCTATCATCCATTGGTAAGTTAGCTACTGGTCTTTCATCTTTGTATAGCATATGAGATGGATCTGCCTCAATAAATTCTTGTCTAAGATCTCCCCAACTTGTAAAGGTGGGATATTTTTTTAGGAAACATTTGGGGTGTGGAGGCTTCATTTATTTGTGGTCATCCCCGTGATCTAAGAGATTGTGGTAACTCTCCTACCACAAAGGAATTATTAGGGAGCTTGTAGTTTCCACAACCATTATCTTGGATAATGAGCTTGATGTGAGAGATGGTGGGAATGGCGGGAGTGGCGGGTGTCTCTGTCACAGAAGTGGATGTGAGAGTGGCGGGATCGATGTATGGTGTGGATGGACCCTCATCATTTTTTGTACTTGGGGGATTTTGTAATACTTTGCTTCAAGATTTTTGAAATAGGAGAAGGGTTCAGGACATACATGTATGGTAACTTCTTGTCTGTTATGTGTTAATTTCACATATTGGTGGAAAGTTGATGCTACTACTTTCATTGCATGGATCCATGGATGTCCTAGGAGGATGTTATTCAGCTAGTCAAGGTCCAAGATCTGACAAGTGGTTTCCATGATGGTGGGCCCTACTTGAATAGGGAGTTTGATTGTGCCCTGAGACACTATTTCTTGGTCATCATATGCTCTTATCGTGATACCCTTTCCTTTGTCGATGGAATCCTCTGATATTTTTAATTGCTTGATGAGACTTAGGGAACAAATATTCAAACCCACACCTCCATCTACCAAGACCCTTTTAACTTTTCTTATGCACGATGGCTTCCAAGTGAAGTACTCAGTTGTGAGATGGTTGAGTGGGGAAATCTTGGTCAGAGAATGTAAGAAGATTAGGCGTACTGATATTTTTGACCATAGGTTGGAATTTCTCCGCATCAAGATCTATGGGGACAGTGGATGAGGCCAACGCTTCTTCAAGGATTTTCCTATGGGAAGATGAGATTTTTAGCAACTCCATGATGGAGATTTGCACTGACATTCTCTTGAGTTGATCTAGGACATTGTAGCCATTAGGGATAGATCTAGATCATGCAGGGACTTTGTTTGGCTGGGATGATCCTACGATGGTAACTTTGCTGCCTCTTGTGGTGACTCCACAATCTTCGGCATAAGCGCCCTTGATGGTGATGACCATGCAGTTTTCATCTAGGGAGGCGATGACTGTTTCATACACATGATTTACGTTTGAGTGGGTGCCCTTCCCTTTTTCATTATTATCCCCTTTGTTGCCATGATTAGGCATCAGATTCATATATATCTTAAGATCCTAATTTCCTGTAGGTTGTTCCACATTTATAATTCTTTTATCGATGAGATCTTGAACGATGTTTTTCAATCTCATGAAACTGTTTATGGTATGGCCTTTAATTTTATGGAATTTGCAAAGTTGATTCTCATTATACCAAGGAGGTTTCACATCCATTTCTTGGTAATTTTCAAAGGTAGGAGCCTTGATGAGTTTTTCATCTATCAGCTTTTTCATTATGTCTTCAAGTGGTTCCCCCAAAGTGGTGTACTTTCGCTTGGGATAACTCTTATTGCATGGTCCCATTTGATCATTGAGATTGTTGATTGTTGGATTGTTGTTCGATTGTTGTATTGTGTGATGATTGTTTTGGTGTTGGATTTAGAATTTTGGTGCGGGTGTGTTTTGGCGAGGGGCACTAATGACCACCTTGGCATTGACAACACCATCATTAGTAATGTTTTTGTTCCTTGCCCATGTGCGAGGTTTCATTGTAATTGGATGGTGGGCGGTTTTTTGTTATTCAGGGTATGAGGTTGATATTGCGGGTTGAGTCATAAGGGTTCTTTCGATGCTGAGCCTTGGGGATTAACTAATCATATGTGGCGATGCCCTGAACCTTGAGATGAAATGCCAAGAGGCCATCAAGGTTGGCGATGATGGTGCAAACTTGTTGTTCTTCTGGCATAGTCCACTTGCTTCGATTGGCCTTGGATCACCATTGTTGTAGGAATGAAGTGAAAGATTCACCCTTTCCTTGTTTTAGAGCTGAGAGTTCTTCTAGACTAACATCCATTACAATGTTGCATGCATAGTTCTTAATGAATGTGTCTATAATTTCTTGGAATGTTCTAATTCCTGAAGGTAGGCAAGAAAACCATTCCATAGCGTGGCCTACCAAACTCCTAGGAAATAGTCACATCAGATAAGTATCATCGTATGCGACTTCCATGCAATGAACCTGGAATTCCCTAATGTGATCTTCAGGGTTTCCTGTCCCTCGATATTTTTCAAACTTTGGGATCTCAAATCCCTTAGGGAACAGTTTCATTACTAGGCTCCTGTCAAATGGATATGGACACAAGTTGCTTGGTGTCTTTGTGGTTCGCCCTGATTGAAGATCAAGCACTTGTTGCGAGAGCAACCTGATTTGTGTCGTCACATCATTTTGTGGATCAGGGGGTGGGATGAAAGTGTTTTGCGGTGTTTCAATTGTGGGTTGGATGGGTGTGTTGGTCGGTGTGTTGTTTGATGGTATTTGTATGTTCTGCCGAGCTAGATAGGCTTCCACCTACTTTTGTATGAACAACGCCTGTTGTTGATCTTGTTGTTGCTGCGCTAAGATTTGTGCTTGTTGTTGTGCTTGTTGTTGTTCCAACAAGGCTTATTGTTGTTCCAACAAGGCTTGTTGTTGTGCTTGTTGTTGTTCCAACAACACTTGTTGTTGGGCTGCCAATTTGGCTGCTTCTTGCTACTCTTGATATTGCTTTATTGCTTGTTGATATGCTTGCAATTGCGCTACTTGTCTTTATGCAAGAAGTTGTGCCTATGATTGTGCTTGTTGTGCTTAGTATTAGGCATTTTCCTAAGCTTGAGCTTGTGCTTGCACTGCTTGTGCTTGGGCTTGTGCTTGTGCTGCTTGTTGTTGTAATAGAGCTTATGCTTGAGCAGTCTCTTGTGCTTGTAATGGTTGTAATGCTTGAGTGGCTTGGGTGGCTTGTTGTTGTTGTTGCAATAAAGCTTGGGCTTGTTGTGCTTGTAAGGCAGCTTGGGCTACTTGGGCAACTTGTGCAGCTTGAGTGGCTTGTTGAACAATTAGTTGTACGAATTTTTTTTTTTGCACTTGTTGGTATCCCCTTTGAAAAGTACCTTGTAATGTCGCATTGTATTGGCTTGATGTGGTGGAAGTTGGTGGTGGTGGATTCGGAATGGTGTTTGTGGTGGTGGTGAATGGTGATGTCATGTTAATGATTTGAGTGATGGATGGTGGTGTTGATGTGGTGGTTGGTCCTTGAGAGACCATGCTTTGTGATGTTAGGGGGTGTTTGATGACATTGCAATTGCTTGTGCATTTTTCATGTATTGTTACGATGTCGATGACAAGTTTCGAGCATTTGACTTAATGCTTTGGTTGATATTTGGGATGTTGTTTTGATCGATACTTGGTAAAGGGGGAAGCCCTAAGCCAAGGAGTGGTGTGGATGATGATGGAAAAAGTGGAAGTGGTGGAAATGTAAGGGATGTGAGTCCTTGCAAAAATGTTGTGGTGTCGAAAATTCCCCCTAGTCCAAACATATCTCCCTCCTCTTGCAAATTTGTGGAGAGAGAATTTTGAGGTGTTGCGTAAAAAAATGATAATGATGGATCATGATGGAAGGTGAGAGGAACATTCTTATGTAATGGGTTTTCGAGTATGTTTTGTTCCAAGGTGGTGTTTGCATCCAAGTTTTGATTATTAACAAGGGAGCGTGCTTGAATAGCATTGATAAATGCATTTCCCTTATTAATGTTAGGTTGGGTTGGAGCAAAAGATGTCGTGATTTGTGGAATGTTTTAAGTGATGTTTTGGGATGGTGTAGATGAGATGGGAATGGTGGATGAGATTGGAGGAAAAGATGTCTCCACTATGGTACTCACGTCAAAATCCGAAGGTAATTTGGCCCCTTTTTTTGCTAGTTCAAGCATGTATAATGAAGGGTTGAGCCTCATCATGATGTTGATGATTTTATGGTTCTCCAGATTTTGGAGCATTTCAATTATTTCTTTGTGGGACATCCTAGAATTAATATCTTCTCCTTGGTTTTCTTCTTGCGGATTTTGCGATGATGTTGGAAGGTTAACTGTGAGATTTCCAGACTCAATGGGATTCATTTCAAGAGTGGTTTGACGAAGATCACTTGAAGCGGGTGTTTCTTTGTTGGCTTCCATGCTCTTCTTGTATTGAGATCTAGTTTGAAACATAAAACAAGGATCAATTTTTAAGAATGGGAGACGAATCTCTTGATTCTTTGGATTGGTCTTTATTTTATGCCTCAAAGTAGAAAATTTTAGGATATCTTGAGGATCGAAAGGTGATATGATGATGATGCAAAAGATGGATGGTGTGGATGTTATGATATTTTGGTAAATCTTGAAGGAGATACTAGGTTTTTGGGACATTCAGATATGTTTCAGATTTTGATTTTGATTTTCCCTTGGGATTCGTCCTTGATTGATTTTGATTTTGATTTGTATTTTGAACAATTAGACCCTAAGATGTTTGGATGATTATCTAAGGGATAGATTTGATCAAAGGATGATAATTTGAATATGTGTGGGGAGAAGGATGCATCTACCCACACCTATTCAAACAAGATGATAGTTTCATTAAGCATATGAAGAAGGATTTATCTACATATACTAAGCTAAACAAGATGATTTTGATAACTTTGACTAATCATATGCAAAAGGATGCATCTACACATACCTAGCCAAAGGTGATTTTGATAATGTTTTCAAGGATTTAGTCTCAAGGATTTTGATGATTTTGATTTTACTAAAAAAGCCTAGCATTTAAAGATGATTTCAAGATTTTCCAAAAGGTGATTGTGAGATGATGTTTGCTTTGATATTTGAAGGATGGATGAAAAGATTTTTATTTTCCTTTGATCCTAAGATGAACCTAAAAAAGACACTTTGTTTGCCTAGACCTAGGTATTGAAGAGCATACAATGCTTCTATAGACCTTTGTAACCAAGAAATGATTCCATTTGGACATACATTTTCAGATTTTGAACCAATGGCTTTTGTTTTTGGATTTGGACTTTTTGAAAATCGTGAGTCTTCAATACACATGAAAGTTCATTTTGCTTAGCTTTGCTTAATGGATTTATTTTACCAAAAAACACTTTCTTTGATTAAGTTTTCAAACTAAGATGTCCAATGTCTTAATTTCTTCAAACCCCACAAGATATGTTATGTAGAAATTTGATGAGCTTAAGGCAAGGGTTTTCCTATTGTTTACTTAAGTAGAAAAATTGAGATGTAATCCAATGTTTAGAAACCTCTAAGGATGTAAATCCCAAGGGAAAGCAATAACATATGGATTGAGTGAATTGTATTTGTGTCCAAAAGGGTTTGAAGTTTGGATAATGATGTTAAGTGTTTGTTTTCAAGATGTTTTTGATTAAGCAATGCATTTTGTAACCTAAGAATAAGTACAACCCTATGGATGTGTAAGACAATATTTGTTGGATTCCCACTTGGACAAGTCCAACTACGCTTATCTTTAGTGAATGGTTAGATGCTTGACCCCATTGGCTCCTCTCCACATAACTCACTTATATGGGGCAGCCAAGCATCAACACCCATGAAACTCCCATGGCATGTTTTCCATTTCTACTAAAAGACCGTAAAAGTGTTGGGCGGCTTTAGAATGACCATTCTTGCACCAACAAATAGATTAAAGGATTTTGGAATATTCCAGCACATGGGTTTTAATAAGGACTTTGTGTTCGTGGAGATTGACCCATATGGCAAGAGTCCCCTTTTAGATCCATCTTGTCGAAATCAACCACGTGATATTGGAGTTTACTCCAATACCATTATTTATATACTGGTTGGAAATACTCTTGGCTTTAGAGTGTTACCAGTTGAGTCGTTCCCTTGGGTGAGTACTTTTTCCCCAAGGCAGGCCCTCTAGGATAAACAAAAGCAAGTAAAGACAAAATCTGCAACTCGATCAATCTTTGATGGCAACAAAGAGAGAGAATATACGCGATAATTCCCCCACTCACACTTGCACAAGATCTTGTTCAATTTTAAAACCAAATCGAAGTGTGGAGATGATTTCTTTATCTCACCCTAAAGTCATGAAAAAGGCCTTTTGATTCTCAAGATCACTATAAAGCATGAGAGAAGTGCATACATCCTTTTTCAATGCCTTTAGTTTAAGTAAGCCTTCACGAAAAACAAAGTTGCACTTGTTATTTTTAAATCCACAAAGCAAAATGTGAGTTCTTTTTAAGCACCAAAAGATGAGTGAGATACTTTGTTCAATTGTTAATCAAAGAAAAAAAATCTAGTAAGTTGCATTCCTAATGTTCATTTTAGCCTTTGCAAGAAGAAATTGAAAGATTATTTTTAAACCCAAACGACATTAGTGTTCTAAGAAAGAAAAGATAACAATTTCTTGAAGAAGTGTTAAACAAACACTTAAATTGTTAAACAAACACTTAAAGTGTTTTAAAAACACTTTGATCTTTCAAAATATCATCCTCATGCTTCTCCTCCTTTTGTTTTCCTTTCGCCTTCTTTGTTCTCCTTTGTTTTCCTTCGTTTTCACCTTTTACCAATTAACACAAAATACAATCTTAGAAATGAGACTTGTTTCAAAGAATCAATGAAACCTATAGCATTATCAAAATTTATACTTGTCATGCAACCCCAAGTTGGAAAACCAATTGGTTATGTAGAAAAAAGCTTTGAAGGTCCCTCCACTAAATTGTAGTTGACAACTTTATTGCACCAAACTATATGAAATTTGGAAAATAATTCAAATTTTAACAACGCAATCCATAAGATGCAAATTAAATTAAAAAAAAATGAAGTCAATAGTATTTTGTTAAATGCACGTGATAAATATAGCAAGGTTTGTATCAATGTGTGTGACTAGCAATTGATTTGATACAAAAAAAAAATGAAGATATTCTCGATGGATGTACCTTTCACTTTTATAGAGTACAAATTAAATTCTCTTCAACAAACTTTATAAAGTTTCAGTTCATTCGAAATCCCAAGCATATATTCGAATAAATGAATAGTGCATAATTTCTCAACACAGAAATTGAAGATTCAAAAGACATCACATTTATTAGTAGGCATATGACAAAAACAACAAATAAACTCTTTTGAAAACTTTCAAATAAATGCATTGGGTAGGTTCAAGGATGTGTCTAAAAAGTTTTTTGAACAGTTATCAAAATAAATGCAAATGGTAGGTGTAACATCACCCAACAATATCATTAGGAGGAGAAGACCATGTATCATCAGAATTTCCCCCTAAACCAGAAAACATAATTATCAATCAACATTCCATTGAATTTTTCAAAATTGTCTTTAAGATTATCATATGAGAACTGCTAAATACAGATGGGAGAAACATTGAAATGAAAAACTATAATGAATTTAAAAAAAGAAAAGAAAACTAGCTCTAGACTCTAGCTTTCCATACATACTTTGGCTTCAACTTTGAAATTACCACTTGAAGTATTTATTTCTCCATCCCTCTTTGACTACAAGAAATTACACGGCAATAACCATAAATGTTATTAAATGTTAATGACAGGTAGACAGCCAAATTCTCAGACTTTGCCAGCATCGACCTATTTATAAGACAAAAATGCAACTCTCTAAACAATAGCCGCTTTTGACAGGACATATTAAATCAGATGCTATCTCATGGAATGCAATGAGTGAACAGTTTGCATGGATGAAGTATAGGAAGCTCTTTAAGCTAGCGCTATTTAGCAGGTATAAATCCAGCGTCCAAATAGGAAGCATTGAGGGGGTACGCAGTCTATGGAGGGAATAAAGTAAAGAAGAATACACAGACAGTAAATGTCACTTTACCTTTACTTGTCTCTGCTAATGTACAATTCCCATGATAGTCATCCTCTGGTCATCCATCAGTGATTCAAGGAGTTCAAAACATGAATGAACAATAAGTGGCTGAGACTCATGGCTACTTGAATTTCCTGGGTAGTTAATATATCACTCCATGCTTTTTCTTCTCTCTTTTTTTTAAATAAACAATCAATATTAATGACAAGATAGACTAGGATAAGGGTGGAAGATTCTGAAGGACATAAATCACTGGCATCGAATAAGATTTGGAAGATTGTGATGGCTGCCAGAGAGTATCTAATCACTGCCAAATCGTATTAGCTTGAAAGATTCTTGAAAGAAATTTATTGCATGGCTATAACAAAATAGTCAAATCTCTTAATGAACTAAATTCGTTGGAGATTAAAGGAAGTAATGAATAAAAGGATGCCAGCAAATGAGCAATCAATTACAAATTTCCCAGATGAGAAAATGTTAGCACAAATAACAAAGTGATATCAATAAAGTCCTGAGAGATGAAAGTAGAGTGAACTGTAATATTTCAATGACTTGATTTCCCATTAATCTTAGCACTTTCCCCATTCTGTATCCAACGCCTTCTTTTAGAAATCACATCACAATTATAAGACAAAGTGTGTGCATTTAAGGAACCTTTTCAAGATTATAATAAGAAGACAACAAATAAGGGCAGTTTAAATGACAAAAGAGATGGTGCCTAAATCTATGAATAGATATTTTCACTTTCTCTCTTATGAAGCTCAAACTCTTTTATTCCAACTATTTCTGAAGATAGTTTAGAAAAGATATCAAAGAAAAATTAATGAAAAATAGAGATCATAAAGTCAGCCCTCCCTCTAGCGCCATGATGAAGCACCATAAAAATCTGCAAATGAACCATCTCAAACACTCATTAGTGGGGTTAGTTTACAAATGTAAATCTATGAATACCTCTATGGAATAACATGTCAATGTTTAAGAAATGCAACAATAACAAGGATCAAAAGACATTCAAAAACATGACATATACCTATTCCATATTGGATTGGTGTCAAATGTGCCAATGACCCTTTCCCAATCCTTGCTAAGACTGAAATGATGCAATGCAATGGTGATGAGCAAAATTAGTTCTCAATTTAAGAGAGTAACTTTGCATGAGATTGTAGATGTGTTGATGAAGAATGAGGCCTTTCATTTATCGATTTTCAAGTTGGAAGAGAGCTCAAAATAGAGTAATGTGGGATAATGATTTGGCCAATGAGATGAAGCCACTTGTCAACTTGTAATAGGTTGAGGAATGTGCAAGTTTTGGCCAATGTTCCCAAGAGAGGGAGATTCAAAATTGAAATTGCAAATTAAATGTTGAGAGGGGGACATGAAAGAGAGAATTTATTGCTATGTTGGAAGGGACAAGTCAACTTGTCTTCATATTCAAACTTGAGGGAATATTCCAAAAAGGTGCTTTGTTGAGGGAAAATGATGATTTTATAAATGAATTAAAATGATTTATTGGTGCAAGTGGGAAAAGCTAGAGGATGTGATGGGTGGTTAGGTTAGGCTAATTAGGATTAGATTAGCTTAAATGATTTTTAGGTGATTTTGACCCTTTTAACTTGAATATTTTGATTTATTTAAATCAAGAGGGAGAAATATGACTTTTGAGATTTAATTAAATAAAGTTTGGTTTATTTAATTAAAAGGTTGATGTGAGACTTTGATTTATTTAATTTAAATGAATAACCTTAGGAATGAATTAAATAGTCCTGATTTATTTGGTGAATGGATTTGATGAGCTTGATTAATTTAATGAGCAGATGAATATGAACTAAGTGCATAATGCTAATTTTGCATGTCTACAGGGCCTGAAAGTCACTTTTTGTTGATATTTTTCCTTGAATAATGAAGAGAGGACCTAGACAACTTTGTGATTTAATCTTCAATGATTTGTAGGCTTCCAAGATTCCTAAATCTGCAAACACACAAGACAAGAAAGAGAAATGTTAGATGTTAGGGCATGGGGGTTTGCCTTGGTCAAACCCCTTTTAGGTAATTAAACCAAAATGATGAGAGAATGTGATGAAACATGCAATAATGGAGTTGATTACCTTTCCATGATGATTGATCTTGAATTTCTACAACAAGGCATGAAAAATTTTCTCTTGAATGTTTGGAAATTGTTATCTTAATAACTTGAAATGATGAAACCCTAACTTGTTTGACTTGAGATGGAAGAATGATGGGTGCATAATGAAGAATTAATGTGATTTAGGTTTTAGAGACTTGATTTTATAGGAAATTCACCATATTAGCCTATAAATTGGATCCCTAAGGCCGACATGTAAAAATAATAAACTTAAATTTCAATTTTTCTTGCTCAAAAGTAAAAATTGGCCCAAATGGGACTCATTCACCACCCATCGTGAATGGGTCCCACCTGGATGGGACTTATTCTCCATGGATGGTGAATGGGTCCCACAGGGGCCATTTTTCCAACTAAGATGCCAGGAAGTTAAGAAATAAGGTTTATATTGTGACTTTGTCAGTTATTTCATCAAATTAAGCCTTGGGATGCACAATATGGGGTAATAGGGGCCTATTAGTGATGATTTGAAGGTCAATTAGGGATTGGGACACAAAATTCAATGTGAAAGTGTGATTAGATACATTTTACAACACTAAAATGAGGTCCACATAGCCTAGGAAGGCACAAGAACCAATGTGAATGTGCAAGACGCATTACAACACTAGTTTAACATTAAGTTTATTTTACAAGCCTTCTAGATTGATGTAATAATGCTATTAAATACATTTTTTAATGTTAAATTAGGGAGAATTGGGTTCATTAAGTGTAGAAAAGTGTGAAATTCTCTTACAACACTTTACATCACCTTTACAAGACATCATCAAAAGCATGTTAATAAATTTGCAAGGGTCCAAGACCTAGCGTGGATGAATAAAATGCCTCACAACACCTGAATCAAGGCCTCATTAGGTCCGATTTATCATGAATTATTCTCATGTCAAGCAAGTTTCCTTTTTTCTATGGTACAATAATGTATTGATAATTTCATGTAAAATGTTAATGATGACTCTTTGTTTGATGTTAAAGAGTGATTTTCATGAAGAGGATGGTAGTCATGATTCCATATGTAGCTTGTACATGGTTCAGTGGGATTTGTTGGCAGTGATGTGGATGCATCATTGGTAAGGTTATCTTCATGTGATTTTGGATATGTTTTTTTCTTGGTTTAGAGTGGTTGCTATTATGTCATGGTTTACTCTTGATATGCATTTAGAGTTTGGCATGGTACTTGTTCTCTTGAGACCATGATGTATATATGTTATGGTGCATGTGATATCCTAGTAGGATATGGTTAGATCATGTTGTAATGTTTATGTTCCCGATTCATGATTGGAGCTTTGACATTGATCTTGTGTAGTTCTCTTAAGTATTGGGTACATTAATCATTTTATTGATTATTTCATGATAGTGCTATGTTGCATTTGGAGTTTGGCATGGATTGGTTGGTTACAGGTCCTCATGGATACTTGGAGAAATAGGTGATGCTTGAGTTCTCTAATGGTAAGAGATATATGCTGGAATGGTTACTTGTAAGAAAATATTTTTCAACAGTAAAGACCAAGAAGCCTACACCTTGGTTGGACATGAGTTCAACACACTTGATAGTTTCACATGCCTCGAAAGAGATAGTTTGGATATAGAGACTTGGGAAAGGTGTTGATTTTAATTGCAAGTAAGTTAAACTTGAATGTGATAGTCAGAGTGCTATTTGTTTAGCCAAAAAATCCTATGTATAATGTCAAGTGGGAGAATGTTGGGAATAGGATGCCATTTAATTGTAATCCTAAACATTATTTCATGTATCTCCTAAGTACTTGGAAAGTGTTCCCCAACATTAGGATTAGAAAGAGATTATATTTGAATGAAATAAACATGTTAATTTAAATTTGTAATTAATTCTAAATGATAGGAACATGTGGGGACACCCATGAAGAGCTCCTACAAAATAGGAGCACATGGAGCACCCACATGGAAGGTGGAACCCTCCTTGAGTTAAGTTAACTATTTGGAGAAAAAGATAACACTTCAGTAATGCATTTAAAGATCCTAGAAGTTAGGGATTTATGTTTACATGCATGGAGTTCAGTTCATATTAGTTCAGTATCAGTTCAGTTCAGTTCAATTTAGTTCAATTCAATTCAGTTTAGTTCAATTATGGTTCAGTTATCTTCAGTTGCATGTAGTTAGTTTGATTTGCATGTTAGCTGACTTCAGTTGACTTGAATTGCATGCTAATGACTTGAGTTGAATGGCAGATAACAGGTGACTACTTATAGTTAACAGGGGATGATCAGTCATGCATGATATTTGCATGAATGGTGGAGAGATATGTTTCATTTAACAAAGATTGAACTAGACCCACCTTGGGCGCCCAAGTTGGCATCTTGGAGTTAACACTTTTGCATGATAAGATATTTTATAATGATGAGTTAAGTTGGCCCATTCTTGGGTGCCAAATTTGAGGATAAGCTTACAAGATATCTTTAGAATCAACATTGAGTTATGACTTCAGTTTGGGACACCCAAATGGATGAAGGACTTGTTTTGACATTGTTCTTCATGGTAGAACTCTACTTGCAAATAATAGGCATGGGTTTTGTGAGATAAGTATTGTGCCTTGTAATTGTAAAATTTTTTGGACTTTACAAGGCTTGTTATTGTCTATTTATTGCAGCAAGTTGAAGAGATTTTATCATGTTTTATTGCAGGTTGTGAAGAAGAAATGTTGAAGTCAAAAGAATCATCTCAAGGAAGGATTGATAAAGAATTATTGTAATCTTATTCTAAGGTTAAATAATACAAGCACTATTGATTCTTGGTGGAGTTTTTTCCCAAAAGGGTTTCTCCATGGTATATGTTGTGTAACTTCTATCTTTTGATCTTATTCTTCTACAATATTCTATCTCCTTCTACAAATGGTAAAATGAATCTAAATAGATAATCATCCACAAAGAATTGTAACAAAGAAACACTTAATTAGATCTACAATATCATAATTTTACAAAGTATTAAGCTACATAAATACCTCCATTTTCAACACAATCCCTAAGAAGAACCATGTGCTAAGAAAAGGGAGTGGGTCAAAAAGATTTAAATAAGTCATGAATCTAGTTCCAAGCTTCTTGATCTCGAGAACAAAACTAGAAGAGGCACTTGAGGGTCTCAATTAGGATATAAAATGGGTAATTAGGATTGGGGAAACCCATGTGAGTGAGTCTAGTTCCCATGGGAGGACCTTGGTATAATAGACACCAGGAAAAATGGTCCACCTTAGGCTCTAGAATATTTTTTAAATCCCTTGAGATGATTAAAGATACCAATGGAGACTAAGTTGATAAATCATATGCCAATGAGTAGAGAGCCAAGGGTAACCCTTAGAGGGCATATATCTCTAAAAAGGAGTGTCTATAAAATATTTTCAACCCTTCCACTATGGTTTGAAGCATTGAACACCCAACTTGTGAAGTGATTGAATAGGAATGGATGCAATGACAGTCTTGTAAGTTTCTTGATCTTGGTTGGAAGTCCAAATTTTTGTTTGAAATCTACCCAAGGAAGAAAATTATTAGTGGTTAGATGAATGAAGTTTGGAAAATTTCTAGATCCTTTTTTGAAGAATTTGAGAGCCTAGGTCTAGAGTAGGAGAGGTAGTGGCCTCTCCTGAGAGTTGAAGAGTTGAGACCACCAAAAACAAAATATTGATTAATGAAAAAACCATTATAAAAATAATGTCCTACCCACCAAAGCCATGGATTGATGGATTTTGAAGATTTTTAGATGCTCTTG
Source organism: Sequoia sempervirens (assembly GCA_007258455.2). Taxonomy (NCBI): domain Eukaryota; kingdom Viridiplantae; phylum Streptophyta; class Pinopsida; order Cupressales; family Cupressaceae; genus Sequoia; species Sequoia sempervirens. Next base: position 554,706,349 of record VDFB02193867.1, read on the forward strand.
ATCATAAAGGTGTATTTTATGTGAATTGGTTCCTTCATAGTCAAAAGAGTGCTAATATCCATACCCTTCTAGGATAGATGGCAATTAGGGATGTCATAACTAATTTAAAGGTGAAAAAGAAATTTTTAGGCCTCATTTCTAGTCGTAACCCTATTATTATCCACTTGGTACACAAGTCAATGCATTTTTGTGAAATTGAGATCAACCCAATACCTTGCCTCTCGTGGGGTGCTACCACAATAGTGTGTCCTACTTCTAGGACATCTTGATTTTTTTTCCTGAAATCACTATTTTTTTTAGAAAATTTAATGATTTAAGCCATGAGGGGTTCCAACTAAAGGGTTTTAATTGAAGAGGGTTACATAAGATTATTGGAAGAATAAAATCACTGAGGGGGGGGGGTGAATCAATGATTTATGAAAGTCACAAACTTTTTCAAAAAAACAAGACTTTGTGTTTGCTTTTGTACCAAGAAAACAAATGAAAAATATGTGAAGTGAACTTGACTTTTAAAATTGACTTATGGATGAACAATATTGTATTTGCATGAACCATAAATTAAACATGAAACATTAATAGAGGATGAACTTAATACTTTCAGATATATCAAAGCTCACATTAATAATAGAACCTTTTATGCATGAAATGTGCATTGACAGATATGAATGATTGATATGAAATGTAGCATAAAAATGACAAATATGGAAGGCTGATAATTAATCATTTGACAACATATCAAAAATAGACACATGAAATCACGACATAACACATAATTTTTTCCTGAGTGGAAAAACCCTCTTGGGGTATAAAAAACCACTCAAAAAATATTTTTGTTATTCATTTAGAGTACCAACTCTTTCAAATTTAGGAGCACCAACTCCTTTTACAAGATATTAGGAGCACCAAATCCTTTATAGATTTAGGAACACCCATTCCAAGGAGCACCAACCCCTTTTAACACATCATAGTTATAGCATCCTATCAGAACCCTAGAAGTGAAGATTTTGCAACTCTAGAATTACAATAGAAGACTATGAAAGATTTTCAATAAGCCCATTGAAGAATGTTGTATATCAACATCTTCTCAAATAATAAACAAATTTTCAATATAGAACAACTTTCTATTTCACTTAAAGAGTACTAATAAAATATCGTCTTATCTTCACCAATACATCATAAAAAACACACCAAAGAACCTTCTTCACATAATATCTGCATACAGTTTTTGTAACTATAAAAAAAAAGCATCTCGAGTTATTTTTTGAATAATAAACCCTTTTACCAATTTTCAAATAAAACCAGATAATTATTCAGTTATAGCCCGAGAGAAGAATCATCAGGAACCCTACAAAATTATTAACCAGCCTCTTCAAATAAATTCCTTAACAAAAACATTATCAACAAATTATTCACAAAATCAACATCATTAATCTTCTCTTTAACTAACAGGTCCAAAACCTGTATTAACAAAATTTGCAAATAAATGATGGAAGAAACTGAATTAGTAACATGATAACTTGTCAAGATGTTCCCAATGACCCAACATTGTGTTACCTGGTTCACGGTGGGTAGAAACCAAAAACTAACCAAAGAAATCTTTGAGTCATAACTCCTCAACTGTGTACTTCATTGAATGAGCTTCCATAACTACCTAGCAACACCATTCTTTCACACTCCCTCAGTTAAGCTATTCTCTAGCTCACAGTCGACTACATTGTAAATCCAACACTCCACACTATTCTCAAGTTCAAACTGACCACTTTCCTTGTTGGCTAGCTAAAGAAATAGGTATGCAAGTATTCTAATGGCGACTAGGGTTCCAAACCCTAAACATCATCATAATGAAACAAAAAGAATCTTTCTATTTCAAAGACTTTTCAAAAAATCATAATCATTTGAAATTTGAAGTATGCACAATGATTGAAAACATTTTTGAAGTCCATCAAAGACTATTTTTTAGTGAATACCATGATAGGCACTACCAAAAATTACCAAGAAAATAATGACTCAACATGCCACCAAATATAGCATATGAAACCTGATGTCTTTACCGCACTTTAATCACTGGCATATGAATTTATTCAAATTCAATTTCAATTTGAGTGCAAAGTAACCAATTACATATGTTCAATATGATTGAGTTTAGCAATACCAATCAATAATAATCCTGCCCGATACCATTGATCTTTAGAATATGCTTTATTAAATATATCAATAATATGCTGCTCGATGCCAAGGTAATCAACAATACAATGTGCCAAAAGGAACCAATTAAGGTTTATAATATATTCCAAATTAAATCAATCAAGATGCTTGTGAATACTTCAATATTGATTATCATAGCAAGATTCCAATAGAAATGTCACCTTATAATTCCCATGTAGAAACCATTGACACAATGATATTGCCAAGTCAAAAAGCCATGAGATATGCAATAGAAATGTGCATAATCAAACACATTAAAAAGTAACATGTAATACCAAATGACCTTAATCACCTAAGAAATGATTGTTTTTTCAAACTAAACCTGCAAATGATCAATCAGAATATGATCAAACAACCTGCAGCATGCAACCTCAAATAGAGCCTTCAAATGATCCTGAATAACCTGAGCCAAAGCCTAAATAACCTGGTTAGTCCAACATAATCATGAGCACTGAAAGAACATCATGTAGAGTAGATCCAAAACTGAAGATCATGTATATATCCTAAAACTCATGTCCACAAAAGGATTCCACAAAGTATCATTGCCAACATCAATAACACATATCAACATGTAAAACCTGACTTGTAGCACCCTAAAATGTAAACACTGTCAGTAACAATATGCATCAAGATCCCATCAAAATGATGTAAAAAAAATCATATGGCACAGAGATTAGATCATCCCAACTATATAAACCGTGTCCATGTATTATCCAAACTAGTTTTGTCATCAAGTACAAACATCAAGTACAAAGCACAAACAACTGAGAGTCAACAAAGACCCCTTGGATAGATCCCCTCTAGTATTAAATAATACATACAATAGAGTCTCCTTTGCACCTATCAAAATGTTGACAACAAACCACATTTTATTTACCTTTTGAGGGATCAAATAAATTCATTTAGAAATTGTGTTTTGTAAGTATGTAACCCTTATTATAAGCTTTCCAAAAAGTATAATTTTGAATATTTTTATTTTATTATTCTATTTATTTTTTATTTCTTGTGAATGTAGGTTTTTCACCAAACATCAAGCTATTTGTTTCACATAGATGAAAAAAAAAAAATAGAGAACAAATTCCAAAATATATTTGTGCTCTAGGTATTGATGTTCTTATTTCAGTGAAAAAATGAATTTTGATACATATGAAATAGGTTATGTGTTACAAAATACACCTATGTTCAAATTATAATTACTCTAACTTAAAAAATTAATTAAAAAAATATGCAACAAAAATTATGAAAAAATATCCATGCACTAGATGTTGATGTTACAAATCTATATTTTAAAAATTGTAGTTTTATCCTTTTGATAATAAAAGTTGTGTTATGACATAAACATCACTTTTTTAAAAATGTTGTTTACTATAAGAACAACAAGTTACTAAAAGTTACATAAAAAAAATCATAATTTTTTCTATTTTTTTAATTTATATTTACAATATACACACAAATCCTCACAAATCACAAGTTAACATCATCTCCAAATTATTACTAGTTTAGTTAATATAGGTTCCATATAGTAAAAATTTACTGAAAAATGTTGATTTCAATGTACTAGTTTGGTCAAAGGGTGGAACATAGAATTGTGGGTTGACCTTGTGGTAAACAAAAAAATTCCCAAGCCACTCTATGAAAGCCATGGTGTCCATTGCTAGACACCCAAAGAAAATAAACTTGAGGATTTTTTCCATCTTAAGGTATGAGGCCTTGGATGGAACCCAACAAGAAGAAAAGTAAACATGAGTGGCCACTTAAATCTTAGAAATTTTTTGAAACTTACATGCTATTGCGAGAGGCTTGGTGATCTAGTACTATACCTTTTCTTACTCTTGTTAGCACTTCTTGCCAAAGATTAGAAGGGTTGTGTGAAATGAATATGGTATGTCTAGGAATCAAAAATTCTCCATGGTCTCCTAATCAAAGGAAACTAATGAGGCATGCTTGGGAATGAAGGATTGTTTGTAACACTACTTGTATTGTGCAAATTGAATGTTGGAACTAGAGGCTTTGAAAAAAATTCATGGAACTTGAGGCCTTAGAGATATTCTCATATTTCTAGTGAAGTGTGAGGAAAGAATCATTGGAAAATGGCCATTGAGTAGCTATTGCTTCAATTTGGGAAGAACAACCCCCTTGACAAGAGAGTATGCCACAACTTGAGAAAGGAGGTAGACAAAACATAGATATCCAAGGTGAGAGATCATCCTTGTTGAATGGACCAGAATAGTCTAAAGGTAGGAGATTATTTTCCAAATATGGTTATACAAGTAGAAGCATCTACAAAGAGAATCTAGACTAAATGAAAAATTCATGGCCCAAATGTGATGCATGTCATTAGTTGGACATATAGACCTCATGTTTTGTTGTTACTCACACGACTATACTTGGATACATTTTACTTTTAATTTATATTTTATGATGCATAATTATGAACATTGGGCTTAATGGTTAATATGCATATATTAGATTAGTTATCTTATGAATCATAATTTTATGAGTATGCTAGTTAATCAAATTGATATATTTAATGCTAAGATAGTTGAAACAATATGCTTAGAATAGAATATGAGATATCGTTTTAATCAAAGTAATTTTTTTGAATTGCCATGCAATGTGATGCACATATGATATTGTTGTGATTTTAAAGCAAATATTTGAATTTCTATGCAATTGATTATAGACATCATGAATTAATGTTTTGGAAGTGATATTGGTATTGTTTTAAATTGCAACAACATAGTGTTTGAATGAGCTAGAAAGGAAAATGTGAACATGGATTATGCTTATATGTGTATTAAGTGTGAGAAACATGTATGTGTATTATACTTCATCCTATGTATAAGTTTTGATTTAACTATCTTGGTGGTTGGACTAATGTTTACGTGGAGTGTGTAGGTTACCTTTCCATAGCCATGGAAATCAAAGGCAATGAAAAAGACCCTTTGTGATTACTGTTTAAAGCCTGATTCAACCCATATGGAGGGGCTAGAGTCTTATATTGTTTGTGTAAATTATTATGTAATTTGTGTCATGCATGCTGGGGATTAAGGGTCTAAATGTTTAAAATTTTATTGAAGTTAAATGTAATCTTAAATTGTGAAATTCAAATTCCTTGTAATTTCTTACAATTTTAAAGAGTCAAATATGTCTTATTTTGGTTAATTATTGTTTTTAAGGACCCTAGGTATATTAATTAATGGTTTGGGATCAATTTTAGGCCATACCCTTGGCCATACCTTATTTATGACCCCTCTTAAATGGCTTGTAAGAGTGGTGATGAATTTGGGGTAAGGGGATGGACTTGACCCATCAACATCCCTATTTAGTCTCCCAATCTCATTAATGAGAAGGTAATTGGGAAGAATGGGAGTCCATGTGTGCACCATGCCTCTTAAATGTAAAATAGGATATGGTGGTTTTAGAGTTTTCTTGATGAGGATTTGAAATAAATTTTAAATATACATGAGGGATAGGGAAAAATTTCTAAGTTTTGATTTTGCTAAGTGTGGAAGAGGGATTACAAGAGATGGAAGGAGTTGGAAAGGAATTGGAGAATCAATCAACAAGTTTTATTTAGAGTTTTGAGGTAGGATATTCATTCTTCTACTTTTTTATGAATGTGTGAATGTTAATTTAGTGTTATGATGTGTAATTTATGGTTATTTTGTTTAAAATTTTTGTTGTGTGCAAGTGCATTGTGTGTGGGTTCATCTTGTTGGGTTGGCTCCCCAATTTTGGTTGTAAGCAACCCATGTGGGGAATGGAGGGGGAGAGATCCCCATGAGGGTCTTGTGTTTCAATTTTGGAAGTAATTGGTATGAGTACCCAAGGGTATAAGTACCCTTCTTGTGTAAAATGAGAATTTTTGGGTAAAGGGATGTTTTGGAAAAGGTTATTGGTTTGAAAAGTTAAATGAAATAGTTGTTACTAAAATTTCCCCCGTGGTTGTGATCCTCTTAGCTCTCCCCATAAAACCAATGGTTGGTTTTTGTGCTTTGTCATCACCTTGCCCAAATGAGTGTGTTGCAATGCATTTGTGTTCTTCTGAAAACAACTTCTTTTGGGTTTTAGGGATCAAATATGTTTAACCTGGTCTTTTTAGAAGCCTCCTAGCTTAGGGGGTGGCTAGCCTAAGGTTGGGTGGTGAGCACCCCATAGGCTTTGGAAAAAAAATATTTCTATATGCAGGTTGAAACTTGAGTAATTTGCAGATTTCGAAGAGTTCTTATTCTATGTGTAGGTTGAAAGTTAAAAAAAACTTGCAAGTTTTGAGGGATTTTCTATTTTGTGTGTAAGAAGCAAAGGACAAGTTGAGTCACAGATTGAATATTTAAGCTTCCTTCCATGTTGTTATGCCATGAGTTATGTAGTGTTTTGCTTAAACAAATGTTGTGTATAGTGTGGAAGTAAATTATGTATGTTGTGTACAACAAACAAAAAAACCCGTGTCAAGACCTACAACATTGTAATTTACCCTAATCTCATGCATGCAATGTATCTCTCAAATATTATAATTTCTACTTCTATCTATGTATGAAAGAAATTTATATTTCCAACTATGTATGAAGGAGACCACTATTAGTCATGAAGTTTGTTGTTATAAATAGTGGTTCTTTTCTATTATAAAAATAAGCAACCAAATGTGTTGGAAAAGTTGCAAACATTTGATATGATAAACTTTTGTTTTATTGAAAAAAAAGTGTTGACTCTATTTCCTTTGAAATGAAATGTATTTTGTTGGAATAAAAATATATTTTAGTAGAAGAAGACTATTATGTTTTTATTTCAAGTTCTAACATATTTTTTGTAAAAGGAAAGGATTTACTTATTATTTTAATCAAAACACATCACTCTAATTTTTTTAAAAAATGGAATTTAAGTTTACAAAATTAGTTAGCAAACAATAGTCTTGTTGTTTAAGATAACTTTGTGTAAATGTTTCAAAAGAAAATATGTACATTAAACAGTTATAGTTCTTTCTTATTGTGAAGAAGAATATAAATAAATATATATATATATGCACTTGAATAACATTATTTTCATACATTTATCAGGTGTTACAGTTTGTGAACTTTGTATGTCATTCTCCGATTTTTTGCTTTAATACTTATTTCTTTCACTGTCCCTAAAAGGACCAAAGGAATAGCTATATAGATAAGGAAGAACCCAACTTGGGGATTTATTAGTAAGTGTTGGTTTACCTATTGCAAATAAGGGTTCTGCCCTTGCAAAATGAGTTGGAGATTCCTTATAAATTTTACTTTTCCAAATATACCCAAGTTGCAGAGAGAATTTGGCTATATAATGTTCTCTCCTATTGTAGTCATCACTATTATATAGGAGTGAATAAATTTAATTGTAACATGATTATTATTTAATATCAAAATTAATAATGTCTAAACTATTGGGGTTAAAAAATGAATAAAAATAATAATAATAATTTGGGCAGTAAGGTAGGCACCCCTCCAAGCTAGCGGAGGGGATGTGGCAGTCTATGCCATAGTGACTAGTTTGAAGGGTGTTTGGGGGATGATGTTGGTTGGCCATCTTGGCAAGAGGTTGATAGGGGTTGTCTTGTCATTGTAGTACGAGAGTTGATGGGGGTAGCGTTGGATCCTTTTTCAAAGCTTAGTTATAACACATATTGCCTGAGGGATTTACTCCCCATGGTAAGGATTTGGCACATTTGGAGGCGCTTCATTTGTTTTGGGTGACGAAAGCTTAGTGAATGACGCTAGTACTTATGTTGGTTTGTTTCAAGGCCCAAGCAAGGCTCATTTTCATTTCTAATTTTCTTTCTCGTTGCAGATGGTGGTTATCTTCCTTTCATCTAGGTGTGGTTTATTCTTGGGCACCGATGGAAAAGTGTTTGAGGTTCATCATTGAAGTCTCAGTGGATGGGCTAGTGAGATTTGGGGTGGACACTCTGTTTTCCCTACAGTCATTGGCATGAAAAATTTCCTTCAAGGAAATTCCAGATCAAAGACTGAAGATAATATTGCTCAACAATGGTCCCTTGATTGTCATGGCTACCGAAATGATTTTGGGTTTCAGGAATTTGGAGAACAAGGAGTATGAAAGGGAAAATTTGCATGTTTTCTCACGTTTTCTGGCTTCCCTCCTGGATAACCATGTTGCCAAGGTTGAGGCGAAAGTGTTGCTTGAGAAGATGTTTAGGAAATATTTGGTGGAGGGGGTTGATGAGGTTTGTCGTGTAGTGGTAGAAGGTAAAGGTATTCTGAGACCCTACAACTTGGAGTTTCTTTGGTGTTCAGACGAGGCTGTGAAGCTTTATCCATTTCTTTTGCACTTGAGTGGTCCAACCCTCATGCAACACAAGATGATAGCGGCGGTGGTAGTGGAGTATTTGACGATATTTTTTGGGTTGATGGAGGCCGGTGGTGTTGAATGGGTAAAGGATTTTGAGGCCTTTGCAAGGGCCAATCGTTTCGTGTAAGTCTAGTTCTGGACAGTTTTTTGGTCTATGTAGGGTTTTTATTTTTTTATTTTTTTTTATCTTTGATGAATTATGGGTGGTGCCCTATTAGCGGAATCGACTTTTTAATGCCCATTTTGGTTTGCCTAGGTTATAGTCAGGTGTATTAGTTGGGATGGTTGGGCTAGTTGTTTCCTACTTATTGGCCTTAGTTGGCTATTTTTTTTGGCATGGTGGCTTTGAGTTTTTGATGATTGAAAATATTTTCGCTACGTTGCAGACGGTTGTAGCTTTGTTAATTTTCATATGAATAAAATATTAAACTTGCATATCAAATAATAATAATAATAATAATAATAATAATAATAATGAAATAAAAGATGATGAGTAATATTTATATTAAGGATTTTTACTATTAGTAATATAATTATCACAATAATTAAGTTATAAACACAGTATGATTCATAATTATAATATTATTTTGGATAATAATATTATATTGTAAATAATATTTCTAATAAGTATTGTTAAATTTAAGTGATTTAATATTTACAAACAAAAGGAATTCTTATTCATTGTTATAAATAACATTATTGTTGGTTGATTTAGTAGTAATAAAATTACTATTGTAATACAAGAGTAATTATTATTATTATTCAGAGGTTAATTTGAGAGTAAATGTTAATATTATTATTTGATTAAATGATAATTATATTATTAATGTTAACACGAGTTAGTTAGTGATGTTATTATTATTTTTATGTAGATGGAAGAAATTTTAGTAAGGTAAATTGACATTAAAAATAAAAATAAAATAAAATTTCTATTTAAAGTGAATCTTTTTCCTTGATAGAGATTAATGCCCAATCTATAAGCAATAACATTAGTGACCAATTTTAGTATAATTCCAACAAATAACCTTGTAATTTCCTTGATTTTAGATCTACCTTTGGGCTTAAATCCAAATTTATCATGTTGTTTATAATTCTTCTTATCACATTCATGTTTTCTTTCAAAAAAACTCAAAGCCTCTTGTTCACTTAAACATACTTTCCTCCGCATCTCTTTAAAAAATAAAGAAACAAAAATATCACCTACCTTCAAAGTGATATATATGTGCTCTCAACATGCATAAATAGACTATCTCATAAGCTTGCAATGAGCACAATAAAGTTTGACATCTTTCCTCCTCATCCATCTTTACACACACATAGTTGAATTGACCCAAAAACATGTTTATAATTATCACAAGTGGTTTACAATCCATTTACCTTTTACCATCCTCAAGGAATAATTATTTTTTCAAGAATTTATCCCCCAAATATTTGGCTTGATAAATCTCTCTTAACTTATTCTATAATGATTTTACAATGGATACCTCATAGACATTGATAAGAATAGAATTTGTAAGGAGCATCCTAATCAAACCCTTTGGTTTCCATTCCATTGCATCATGTTGAGATTATTGAGAAACATCCATAGGTTTTTGAATATTTGTATCAACATCCCATAGATTGCATTCTATCAACAAATCTTCTATTCTTAACATCCACATCTCAATGTTAATGCTTGAAAAAATAACCACCTTAATCCTCCCTAATGTGTTTACCATCTTTATTTTATATAATAAAAGATTTTGAAAAGTTATCTTTTTGCATAATCTCCTACTTAAATAATATTTAGCTAATAAATCCCTCTACTCAACAACTAGAATTAAAGGTGGTCATTCTCTATTAGCACATGTGAAAAAAAAAAGGCATGTGAAAAAAAACTTCATATACTAATCCTGAAGGGATTGTCATACTTAAAACATAAATATGGTCCAAACTTATTACAAAAATTAGAGAAACATATACATAAACAAATAAATAATAATCTATCATAACACAATGATGTACATGGAGAAAACCTTTTAATGAGAAAATTCATGCACATCAAAACCTACAAAATGATTATCAAATATGAAAGGAGATGAAAACACACTTGCAATGTAAGTCTTTACAAATATTTCACTAGCAATAAACTTGAACTAATTTTGGAAACATTCAAATATAATATATGTACTTGCAAATATTCATACATACACTATTGCATCACACACCAATTTATAAATAAATGAGAAAGATAAAAACACAAATAGTTTTCATGTTCCAAAAACCCCAAAGGACAATGTCCATGACATCTAATTTTTAATGCCACCCCTGAGGATTTCTAACAACCTAAGAAAAATATGTTAGAGTTATCATACATTAGCTAATAATTAAGTAATCTTTAATTGATTATTAGTCCAACTTATTCTCATTCACTTAAGCTAAACTTAGGAGTTCTTTATTTAGTTAATTGAAGTGAGTTATTATTAGATCGTTATGTCTCATCTCATGTGATGTTGACACTTGTCAAGATCTGACCCCTTTCTCATTTAGGGTTTTTCTCTTATAAGAAATCAACCCTCATTGTAATTATCTTGAGCTTCCATATCTTCTTGAGAGTCTCTAGCTTCTATAGCTTTTTCTTGTTGAGGAATATTGCATATATTGTTTGCAAATCTCTTGCGTAGAAGGTGTATTTGTTTGTTGTTTGATCTTGTGGCTCGTGGTTTTGTACTTGTTTCACAATTGTAACATGGTATCAGAGTGTGGATTCATCAAATCCCTTTTCAATTTATGAGGTTTTTTTCTTCAACAAGGGTTTCAAGCTTCAAATTTTATTTTTTGCAAATTTTGGAGGTGGGTGTTTTCTGGTTCAAAAAGGACCTCACTGTTGGATTCAGAGCTATCAAAATAGTTAAATTTGGCTTTTGTTTTGCCTAATTTTGACTCTTGACACCAGATCTACAAAGGTCTAAAGTGGTTGCTTTATTTCCAGATCTGGAGGGTAGCTACAATTTTGGTGAATTTTGAGCCAAAATGGGCATTACCATTGTGCTCAGAAGGCCCAAAAACCTTAAGATCGCCTATCAAATCACCAAAATTTGTGCCAAGTTTTTGAGGAAAATTTATTTTTCCAGGGAAGCCGTATGGCCTCCCCAACATGCAGGTCGAGGTGAAATTTTAAAAAAATAATATATTTATATTAATTTTCCTGCACAAAATTTTTCCAAAAAAATCAAAATAAAAAAATTTGAAAAACCTTTTTTAAAGAGGCGGTAGGTTTTTTTCATTTAAAAACTTATATTAAATTTTGTTTTTTGGAAAATGGGATGGTACCCAAGGTACCACCAACTTTCCATTAGGGCAGGTGGCGGCCCCTTGGGCCCCGCTCCCTTTGCAACAGGGTACCATGAGGGGTGTACCGCCCCCTACCACTTTGGTAGGGCGGCGGACCTTGCTCGATCTCCACGCAGGGAGGCGAGCTGCCCCTTTTTAAATATATATTTTTAATGACTTTATATATATATATTATAAAAAGATAATAACTTTTATTTCAATGTTTTTTAACTTAAAAATTAAACATTAGTTTTTTTGCAATTATTTTTTGCAGAATAATGTCCAATGCACTCTAATAGAGAACTTTTTTATTAGCACCTCTAAAATTGGCGGACCCCTATTTTTGGTGGTTTTTTGACGAATTTGACAGAGATCTTTTTTTCCCTACTCAGCCCCTCTTCATTGGGTTTTTTCAGTTTTGCACCCTATCTTCCAAGGCCATATCTCGATTGTACGACAATATTTTTTGGTGTAATTGTTTTTGAAATAGGGTGGAATTATGTTCTCTTTGTGGTGGTACATTTGTTTTCTAGGTTTGGCTTCTTTGTTTTTCCAAAATTCAGTTTTCTTAGTGTTATTGTTGTTCAATTCTCGTTTTGGAGAGTTCGACAGGCCATATCTTTTTCATTCAGACACATTTTTGTGTGTCATTTTTTTTTTAAGTGCATTTTTTCATTACTTTGTCATGGTGCTATCAGTTTCCTCTTTTTCTATCAAAGAATTGTATTTTTAGCATGTAGTCATTTTTTTGACATTATGGGCTCCCATTGTATGCACTTCCTATTATGTAGACGCATTGAGATAAAGTGCCATTCTAGTGCATATTTTTTTGGGAATTCACACATCTTGTTGTGCCTTTTGTATTTGCATTATGATATAAAGTGTCATGGGGGGTGTGCGAACCCCAATCCTAGTACCTGCAAAACAACAAGAATAAACAAGTTAAACAAGAGATTGCAAGCTAAAACAAGGATTCCCCATCAAATCCATTTACAACTCTAAACTAGGAAAGAAAACAAGAAAGAACACAATGAATCAAAGAAATATAGATTCAATCCTAATTTAAATGTGCAAACTCATGATCCCATGGGGGAATTGGTGCCAATTTGATGTGCAAATTGGCCCTTTCCCATTTCCTAAGATGCAAACTTGATATGTTGATGGAGATTGATCCACTTTGATGGTGAGGAATGAAAGCTCCAAGCTAAAATCTGCAAAAACCCTAGCTAAGAACTCAAGATTAGTGGATGGAAATGACTAAATATTTTAACATAATAACTTTGCATAATTTGTGGATGATCAAATGAGGATATAAGCTCTTTATTTATAGAATTCCAAAATGGATGAATGTCCAAATTTGAGCAATGTGGGACTAACATTCATCCAATGGAATGATGCCACTTGTCAATCTATGAATGGATGGAAGATGTGCAAGATTTGGGGATTGTGCCAATAAATGCTTATTTTTGAATTTCAAATTTGTTGAAATGACTTGTAAGAGGGAAGGGAAAATGCAATAAATGCCACTTGGCTCAAGGCAAAGGACATGTGAGATGAAGTTATTGCCTTGTTGGATGTACATGTTGACTTGGAATTTTTTAATTCAAATTGAGAGAATATTCCAAAAGATGCCTTGTGAGGAAAATAGAGATTTAATAAATGAATTAAATCTATTTTCATGTGCAACTTGCAAAACCTAGAGGATGGGACATGAGATGAGATTAAATTAATAAAGGGTTAATTAATTTAATAAGAAAGGTTAGATATTGTGACCTATTTGACTTAAGTTTATGGATTTATTTAAATCAAATAAGAGAGGAATATGATAATAGATTAATTAAATAAGGATTAATTAAATATGATAATAGATTAATTAATATGATAATATGATAATTTATTTATTTTAATGGATAGGCTTTAGAGATTTAATCAAATAAAATTAATTATTTAATTAAATAGGGATAATTAGATTAGAGGGATTGATTTAATTAACAAAAGAGATTGACTTAATTAGATAAAATGATTTATTCAATTAAGAGCGAAATATTGATGAATTTAATTAGATAAGGAGAATTGATTAAATGGTTAGACCGAGGGACGATTCAGGATGAAACAATGTTAGTAGTCAGGATCAGCTGCACAATGTCAATTGGTATATTTTACGTGTCTAAATTTTTCCCCTCTTTGAAGCAATGCACTTATTGCGTTGGTTCAAAGAATAAGCGATTTCGATCGAAGCAAAGATTTTTGATATTTAAAAACTTGCCCCACTGCTGCCTGGCGAGAGGAAACATGCCATTATAATGCCCCCTCAAGAGATTGGACAAAAATTTCAATTTTTTTGGGTGATCTCGCGAAAAAAAGAACAAAGTTCTCGATAGGTCCAAAAAAGGGCTCTGGGAGGCTAAAAATGCGTCTAAACGCAATAAAACGATGAAAAAAAAGCCTCGACCAGACAAAAATAGGTTCGGGGGTCCAAAACCCTAGTAGGACAGCCAATCATGGTGTAAAAACCCCTAATTTTAGGCTTAAAAGGGGCCCGAGGGGTCACTTTCAAGTCATTTTCAAACACCTCCGATAGTAACCTAGAGATTTGAGCTCAAACCTCCTGATGATATGGCGCAACGACAACTTCCCCTACACATTTTCGATCAAGTTCAGATGTACCAGCGGCCACTCGGCATCGGGGCACTGGTAAGTGGTCCTTACCCGAGCTTCATTTTTCATTTATTACTTCATTTAATGCTTTAAAGAGTCGGTCCTTCTGCAACGACGCTATATGGCACTGCTCAGAAATCAAACTGTGTCACTCAGTGTGATATAGCGTCACGGCGGTGCAGTTTGGAATTTAAAAACTCTGACGTTGAGCTTGGGGCTAGTGAAAGGATTCAAAAAGTATGACGCAACGATGTGATTTTTCCCAAAGTGCGTTGCTGACTGAGAAAGTGCACCGCGGCGGTGCGATATTGCTGTTTTAAGGCCTAGCGTCAAAGTCTGATTAGAAATCAAACTGCGATGCCATCATGAGCTGCACCGCTGGGAAGGTTTTTTTCACACCCAGCAAAGAATTTTTCAAAAATTTTAACCTGGTGACCTTCCTTGATGTAGGACGCAGTGAGGGAGCTCTACTCCCGAGAGCACAGATCGTGGGACCTGGCTGGCTATTTGCAAGACCTGAGCAACAAGGAGCAAGATCGACTCTGGATTGTGGGGTTCTGGCATATTGTGTATGCGACACCCATTCGTACTCACCTAGTGATGCTATCAGCATTGGTCGAGAGATGGCACAATGAGACCTCTTCATTTCATCTTCCCACTGGTGAGGCCACCGTCCCTCTAGAGGACATTTGGTGGATTTTACGATTGTCGATTCATGGTCATTGAGCGATTTTTGACATGGACAAGGGGCGTGAGGCCTGCTTTAGAGTCCTTGCCATAGATGAGATTGTCTTTTGCGAGGGGCAGATAGAGCTTGAGTGGCATAGGATCCTAGCACCTCCCTATCGCTGGGTGATTGCAGCCATCATTTCAGATCTTGTTGCCCCTGATAGATGAGGGCAATACTTCAGTCCTGATTGGGGATATTATTGGGAGTGGATGGTTCGAGACAGGCCAGTTCATTTTGCTTGGGGGCCTATTCTTCTAGCTTCACTTTACAGAGACCTCCATGAGTACGTCTACATGGACGACAGAGCGCTAGGAGTAGGGGTGACTCTACTTTACGTTTGGGCATGGGAGCACATTGCTGTGCTTCGGCCACACATTGTTTCAGTTCTGATGCCACTAGAAAATCCCCTTGTGTGTCGATACAGAGGCGGTGTGTCCTTTACACACACCGGTGAGCATGGGATCCCCTACTGGAGGCAGGTCTTGGATGAGATGCAAGTTTTTACCTGGCGACCCTACCTTAGTCGGCTTGGATGGGCTGACGATGCTAATCAGATGTTCTACTGCCATCAGGGCTGCTTTATGCAAGGGCAAGAGCATACTATGATTGAGAGGTACCTACCCAGACGCATGCAGTGTTAGTTTGGGGAGCCGCAGGATCAGCCAGATGATGACTACATAGTCGTGTTTTCCCACACCATGACAAGTATCACGGGGGTAGTACATTCCTGCTTCAGAGGTGGTCGAGAGTTTCAGGTAGCTAGTGGCCCATCCATGGGCCTATGATCAGGGGCTTGTAGATCCAGGCACCACTCAAGCCTACAGGGATTGGTTCTGAGTCTTCATTTGACAATTCTAGGTGCAGTTCTGGATTTGCAGAGAGTTAGAGGCAAAGGGGGAGGACGAGGACGGAGAGCTAACATTCGATAGGACCCACCATTTGTGCCTCCAGTCTAGTCGGATGAAGCAGATGTGCACATGCAAGACCAGCAGTAGGTGCCACCGGTTCCAGCACCATGAGCTTAGGGTGAGGATCAACCGCATGTGTAGCCCCAGGTACAACCACGGGTATAGCCAGTAGGACAGGCAGATGCTTGAGATGCGTTGATTGCACAATTACAGGCCCAAATCCAGGCCATGACCATTGAGAGATATCAAGCGAGGGTCGAGAGAGAGCAGCTTAGAGCTGAGAGAGATCAGGCTGTATAGCAGAGATAGGCTATAGAGCTATAGGCAGCCATAGAGCTAAGCAAGAGACAATAGCTTGAGAGCATGGTAGCCTCCTCTTCCCAGGGTACAGTGTTTGTTCGGTCCTATAAGAATGTCATCCGAGAGGCAGAGTACTATTGGAGGTTTTATCATGAGGCCGTACCCAGAGTAGAGTGGGTCCCAGAGTACTCAGAGCAGGCTAGCCACAGACCAGCACAGGGTCACGGTGATAGGGGTGAGGGCAGCATTCACAGGGACAGAGCTTGATCGAGATGCTAGGATACTTTTTGTGCCCTATGGGCTCATTTTTGATAGCCCGATGGGCCTTTTGTACTGATTGACATATATGTACAGTGATCCAATTTATTCTTTGTACTATGAAAGTTGCACTATTGATATATATATGTGATCCGATGATGATTTTGATGTGATGTGATGTGTACTCTTTATTTATGCATGGATGATTTTACTTCTATATGTTGTGCAATGATTCTTTTATGGATGCATTTATTTCTGATGATGTATGCATTATGATTATGACTAATAGATCTATATTATGTCACTTTATGATATGCAGATGTATTTTAATGATGTTTTCTATATGATGATCTATTTATGTTGATGCAAACTAGAATAATCTAATATGTGATATGGATTGTAATATGTAAAATGATATGATCTATGGTATATGCACGAAATGATGTGTGGAATATGCTTATATATGAGATGATTATGGATGGATGTATGTTTTGTATGTGATGGATTATTTTCTACTTATGCTTTATGTGGAATGGTTTATGCAATGAATGATTTGTGATGCTATTTATGAGATGACATGGATGATGTAATGTGAATGTGATGTTCGTGATATGATGCAAATGAGATGGTTTTATGTAATGCAAATGAGGTGGTTTTTAAAGATGCTTAGAATAACAAATATTATTATCCTAACCATATTAAATGATGATGTAATGTATGTGATGCATTTAATAGGATGCAATGATATGTTAATGCAAAGTGATATGATGATGTGTAGTGTAATATAAACGTGAAGTGATGAGATGATGTCATGATGTTATGCAAGTATGTATGCCAATGAATTAAATGCCTATATACTTATTGTTTATGATTATGCAAAAAATGATTATGAAATGCTCATGCACGTGTTTGTGTGATGATTTATGTGATAGGTGTAATGTGATGCAACGAAAGGGATGCTATGTAATAAAATGGATGCACTTTTATAATGTGGTGGAGATGCAATGCATGTGTTTCCTATATGATATGTTTATGTAATATGCTAATGATTTGTGGATGCAGGATCGATGACGATGATTATGATAATGATCAACTATCGTAGTACCTTGTTAGCACGATGAGCAAGATGAAAAGGATTCATTTCAACTAGACACAAGATGATGAAAATGCAAATGATGATGATGATGATGATGATGATGATGATTATTTGTCAAGGAATTGGGATTTTCAAAGGGCCAAATTTTCTTATGTTTGATAACACACGTGGTACAATGCATCGAGGTATAGAAAACCAGGATGGCGTTGTACCTAGTGTGATGGACTTTGACTTGACAAGCAGATAGGAGTATTCTTGCTCACACCTGACATACAGAAACCTTGCTGGGATGCACTTCAGAAGTTTCAAACACCTCGGACCAAAACACGGAAAGGTAAACCTATCCATGCAATACTCAACAAGTTTCCCTAGACCTCCTCCATACATACCTAACAAAGCAAGTATTCGCCTAGGTTATATTACAAGAGTGTCCAACAAGCATAACAGACAAAAAGATAATGATCGTTTCCCCATTCTTATTTCTCTAAATCCTCTGTTTGGGATATCATCGAGAAGTCCTTGGAATGAGCGCAATAAGATAAGTTTGAAGATAAAAGATAAAGTAAACAAACAAGCTGATGTTCTTCAATACCGCTAACCAAAAGGGAAAGTGTTTTTAAGGATAAGACCTGAAACTATTGCCAAAATATAATGCCCATTGTAGGAAGGATACATCCTAGAACATGTTAGTGGATGGCTACACGTCATTTCATTTATCCAAAGTGTTCTTTCTGATCAAATGATTGATATGGGACTAATTGGATGATGGGCTATCGACACAAAGAATTGACCAACTTGCTTACGTACTGACTTAAACCTGAGACTTGACGTTTTTGAGTTTTTACTTTTCACCTGCTAAACTTGTTTCTAACTATTTCACCAAAGGTTGAGGATGACGATCAATTTATTATGAGTGGTGTTTATTGCGGGTGCGAGTGAGATGAGATGGATGGATTTTTTCAAATATTTGGATGTTTTTGACATTTTGCAATGTTTTGAGGCTGTTTTTGGTATTTTTTGAGATTTTCAAATGTTTTGATTTTTGCTTTTCCAATGTTTTGGGATTTTTCTGAGATTTTGAGCAAGAGACTAACCTAAAGACCTATCCTAGGGGCCACAGGGGCTGATCAATAGATTAGCCTTGCCTACATTATACACGCAGAGACCACGTAGTTTGACAGACCACTTGACCGATTTACAGATGACAATATACATGATGAAATGTCAGTTTATTATGATAGACTCCTAAAGGACTAACCTAAGTGTCTCGGGGGATGATCAAAGATCAACCTTTCCTATGTTCAAGGCTCAGAGACCCGTAGTTCGACAAAACGACTTTATTTTTGACTTTTTGACTGACTTTTTGACTTGTTTTGGTATTTTGATATGTTCTAATTTTTTTTTGGATTTTCTGATGTTTTGATGTTTTTGAATTTTTTGATTTTCTAATGTTTTTGGATTTTCTAATTTTGTGATGTTTTTGGATTTTTTGATATTTAGGATTTTAATAATATACACAAATCGAATCCAATGAGAACATGCCCCTAGCGTGATGCACTAGACTACTCCGATAAAGGCAGGACAAACTGACCTTGAGGATGGGGCGAGTAGTACTAGGAGGGATCATTATACTAAAATAGGACCAAGCTATGGTGCAGATGCGAGTGGATGAGTGATGGATGGAGATCTAGATGTGATGGATGATGGATGGATGGAAAGTGCTTATTTACGCAAGTCGCCTATTTGCCAAGTTTTCACCAAGGTACTTGTCCAAAGTGCCACCGAAGTGGTTTTCACTAGAGGACAATTTTTTCTCTTTACTATTTTTTGATCCTTTTTCTAATTTTTTGGATTTTTTTGCTTTTTTTAAAAAAAATTTTTTTTTTCACCAAGACACCTATTTGCTAGGTTTTTGCCAAAGTAACCATTTTTTTATGACATTTTCTATTTTTTTTTGGATTTTTTTGGTTCTATACCTTGAAATATTTAGGCATTAAACTTTTTTAGATGAGAGCTATTCATTGGCTCTTGTAGAGGTTCCCCTTCAGATGTTGATAACTGATATGCCCCTAATTTGTAACTTGTTGTGATGATGAATGGTCCCAGCCAATTGGGTTCAAATTTTCCTTTGCTGCTTGGGTTTGGGAAATTCTTCTGATTTTCTTTTAAGACCAATTCTCAGACTTGGAACATTCTGATTTTGATTTTCTTATTGTAGCTCCTTTTGAGTCTATTCTGATAGACTTGCAAATGATTCAAAGCATCTATACGTTGATCATCCAATAGCTCCAGCTCATTTAATCTTGATACTCGGTACTCTTCATCTGTGATGAGGTTTGCAGTGATATCCTAAGTGGTGGGAGTTTGATCTCAATGGGGAGTACTATTTCTGATCCGTAGACCAGGGAGAAAGGGGTGGCGTTGATGGGTGTGCAGATACTAGTTCGATAGGCCTAGAGGGTGAGATTAAGCTGCAAATGCCAGTCACGACCTGCATCATTGATTTTTTTCTTGAGGATTTTTAGAATGGTCTTGTTTGTAGCTTCTGCTTGGCCATTTCCTTGGGGATAGTATGGGGTGGAGAAGCGATGTTGGATTTTGAAATTTTCATATAATTCACGAACCTCCTAATTCTTCAATGGTGTCCCATTATCTGAGATAATGGCTTGTGGAACACCATAGAGACAAATGAGATAGTTCAGGATGAACTTAGAAATATGCTTTCCAGTTATGTACGTCATGGGTATGGCCTCCACCCACTTAGTAAAGTACTTCATTGCAGTTATGATGAATTTGTGGCTGTTAGATGAAGTGGGTGTGATTTTTCCAATGAAATCAAGTCCCCGCTGCAACAAGGGCCATGGTGTGACAATAGGATGAAGCTCTTGAGCTAGAGCATGGATGAGGTCCCCATGCTGCTAACATTATAGACACTTTCTAACATGATAATGTGCTTCTCTTTCCATTGTGGGCCAATAATACCCCATCCTCAACAATTTCTTGGCTATGGTCATTGCACACGAGTGTGAACCATAGATACCGTTATATACTTTAGTTAGAGCAGTTAATGCATCCTCAGGGTTTAGGCAGCGTAGTAGGGTTCCTTCTATGCTCCTACGATATTAGGTATCACCTAGGATGACAAATCTAGATTCCTTTTTAACAAAGATTCATTTTAGGTTTGAAGGTAGGTCGGAGGGTATGACTCCTATATGAAGGTATGTGTAAATGTCGTGGTACCAAGGATCACCAAGACCAACGATTTTGCACACATATTCTGATTTTGGTACCTCGAATGCCAGCACAAGAAGCTGCTCAATCAGGAATTCATATTTTGGAATGTTTTGAGGGATATTGAGCAAGGATCCAATTGTTGCCATGGTGTTTCCTGCTTTGTTGTTGGTTCTAGGAATCTGCTCAAATGTTATTTCAATGAAAGATTCTTTGAGAGTCTCCACCAATTTTTTGTATGGAGTGAGCTTGTCATCCTTGGTTTGGTATTCATCGTTCACTTGATTTATGATCAATTGAGAGTCTCTGTACACTTTGAGAGCTATGATGTACCATTGCACTGCTATTTTGAGACCTATATTCAAAGCCTCGTATTCTGCGATGTTATTGGTGCAAGGAAATTCCAGATTGTAGGACCTTGGTATACAATCCCCTTGTGGGGTGATGAAGAAGACACCAGATCTTGATCCATGCTATGTGTATGAGCCATCAAAGTATAGTTTCCAGTGGTTAGCTATGTTAAGATTGAAAATGGATTCATCTGGAAACTCTGAGACAAGGGGGTTCTCAGAATAGATTGGTGCTTCTGCCAGTTGGTCTGTGATGACTTGGCCCTTGATTGCTTTCCTCTCCACATATTCGATTTCATATTATGATAATATCATCACCCATTTTTCCATTCTTCCTGTGAGCATTGCCTTTGATAATAGATACTTGAGAGGATCAATTTTGGCGATGAGTTTTATTTTATATGCCAACATGTAATGTCTAAATTTTTGTGATGCAAACACTACTGCTAGGCATACTTTCTCGATGAATGAATAGTTTAGCTCATGCCCAACCATTGTCCTGCTGATGTAATAAATGGCCCTTTCTGTTCCATTTTTGTCGTGTTGAGCCAAGAGAGCTCCAAGGGCTACTATTGTTGTTGACACGTATAGAATCAATGGCTTTCTTGGGATTGGTGGCATTAAGACTGGTGGTGTTAGTAGGTATTCCTTGATTTTTTCAAATTCCTCTTCACACTTGGTATCCAATTTTTACACTAATCCCTTGTGGAGTAGGTGAGAATATGGGTTTTGTTTGTCTGCCAGTTGTGCTATGAATCGTCGGATGGATTGGAGTCTGCCTTGTAGACCTCTTAGTTGTTTTAATTTTTTCGGTGCCTCCATCTCGAGGATTGCTTTTACTTTTGATGGATCCACCTTGATACCCCTCATTGACACTATATATCCTAAGAGATTTCCTGATTGTATGCCAAAGACACACTTCTTTGGGTTTAGTCTGACCTTGTACTCCTCCAGTCTGTGAAAGATGACACTTAGGGTTGCTATGTGATCTTTTCTCTTTCTGGACTTAGTTAGAATGTCATCAACATCGTCTTCAACTATTTTTTGAATCATGTCATGGAATATCAATGTCATAGCCCTTTGATATGTTGCTCCTGCATTCGTTAAGCCAAATGGCATCATGTTCCAACAATATGTCCCCCATGGACAAGTGAAAGTTGTTTTATGTTGGTCCTCTTTAGCTATCATGATTTGATTGTATCTTGAGAATTCGTCCATTAGCGACAACATTTCATGTAATGCTGTCATGTGTACTATCATATCAATGTTGGGAAGTGGGAAGTCATCCTTTGGACATGCCTTGTTCAAGTCCCTGAAGTCTGTGTAGATTCTTATATTTCCATGGGGTTTTGAAACAAGTACCAAATTTGACACCCATTCTGGATAATCTATTGGTCAGATGAATCCTGCATCTAATAGCTTTTTTAACTCCATTTTGACTAATAGAGCAATCTGAGGATGCATTTTTTGAAGATTTTGTTTGATAGTCTTTGCTTCTGAATACACTGCTAAGTGATGAACTAGAGTCTCTGGATCAAGCCCTGGCATGTCAGCATAACTCCATATGAAGTTTATCTATCTTTCCCTTAGGAATGCTGCTATGAGCTCTTTCTCTTCTAATAGTAGTGATTTTTCATAGAACGTGATATGCAGGGTCTCCTCTGTTCCTAGGTTGACTGGATTGCATTTTTTTGCCAAGACTGCTAACTTTTCTTGATGAATAGCCCTTAAAGGAAGATTGAATCCCCCATCCTTGGGCACCTCAGAGAGGTTTTCACCATTGGATGTGCCCTTTCTTCTTACTTTTTTCTTGTCAGAGAGTACAACATTGTGGTTTTCACTCAAGGACTTGGATATTAATCTTAATTATCTCACTTTTGCGACTGAAGGATTCAATCATTTTCCCATAATAGGCATGTGTGTCTAAATTGATTATAAACCTTGTTTTGTGATCCCCATCTAGAATGTTATCCCGCAGTCCCATGAATTCTGAGAGTGCCTCATCGTTTTTTAATGTATCAAGAACCAGTGGTCCTCGTTGGTCGTAGTCGATGAGTTGGGGATATATTAGGTGGATCTCATGATTTTGGTGGTCAGTTTCAAAAGATAGGGTGCTAATCATGCAAAGAGTGGTATCCTCAAGTAGCCTAGGTAAGTTAGTCAGGTGATCCTCATCATCACTACTACTACAGATGTTGGTTATATCAAATGTAAAGTTATCAATGACTCTATCGGTAGACACTGGTAAGCGTAGTTCTGCTGGGGTTGGTTGAGGAGGATTATTAACCATTCTAATTGGAGGACTTTAGCCTTGTATGGTTATGATCGAAGGGGTACATCCAAGGCCAATATTTGTTATCAGTCGCATCTCTCGCATGATAGGTATTATGAGACCATTGTCATTTTGTCGTAGCCCATCACGAGCATCATTTGTAGATCCTTGCTTCTATCATCCATTGGTAAATATGGTACTGGTCTTTCATATTTAAAAAGCATATGAGATGGCTCTACCTCAATAACTTCTTGGCCAAGGTCCCCCCAGCTTGTGAATTCAGGATAGTCTTCTTGAGACGTTTGAGACGTGGAAGCTTCGCTTATTTGCAGGCATCCCCGTGATCTGGGAGATTGTGGTAACTCTCCTACCACAAAAACATTATTAGGGAGCTTGTATATTCCACAACCATTATCTTGGATGATGAGCTTGATGTCATAAATGGTGGGAATGGTGGGCGTGGTGGGTGTCTCTGTCGTGGAAGTGGATGCGAGGGTAGCAGGATTGATGTAAGGTGTGGATGGGCCCTCATCATTTTTTGGTACTTGGGGGATTTTGTAATACTTTGCTTCAAGATTTTTGCAATATGAGAAAGGTTTGGGATCTCCATGGATGGTAATTTCTTGTCCCTTATGTGTGAATTTCACACATTGGTGGAAGGTTGATGCTACTTCTTTCATCGCATGAATCCATGGGCGTCCTAGGAGGATGTTATATGGCAAGTCGAGGTCCAAGACTTGACAAGTGGTTTCCATCAGAGCCAGCCCTACTTGAATAGGGAGTTTGATCATGCCTTGAGACACTCTTTCTTGATCGTTGTATACCCTTATTGTGATACCCTTCCCTTTGTCAATAGAATATTCTGATATTTTTGAAGTACCCTAAATCTGCATGTAAGACCAACTTCAAATACTTATTAGAAAGGTTAGTCTAAACACACAAATTTTCAAATACCTCCATGAAATAAAATATCTATGCTAAAGAAATGCCACAAGTAACAAAAACAACATCAAGAAGACATTTCAAAAGCAAGATAATCACCTATTCCATGTTGGATTGGTGTCACATGTGCTAGTGACCCTTTCCCAACCCTTGATCAATAGCTAAATGATGATGTATTGAAATGGAGATGAAGAACAAGATTATTTCTCAAACCAAGAGAGTAACCTTACATAAAATTGTGGATGCATGAATGAGAATGAAGGCCTTATTTTATAGATTTTCTTGATGATAGATTGGCCAAGATGGTGAATGTGGGACTAAAGATCCTCTAATGAGAAGATGACACTTGTCAAGTGGTGAGTGGTCAATGGTTGTGCAAGATTTGGGAAGAGTGCCCATGAGAGGGAGAATTTGAATTCAAATTTGCAATAAATTTTGAGAGGGGGACAAGAAAAACAGCAATAAATGCCATGTTGGACTTGTCATGTTGAGGGAAAATGAGGTTTTTTAAATAAATCAATAAAATTGATTTATTGTACAAGTGGAGATATCTAGAGAATGCAAGTGGGATGAGATTAACATTTAATCAGGGTTAGATTAAATAGATGATGATTATGCTGATTTAATGCTGATTAGGTGAGTTGACCTTTAGGATTTAAATATTTGATTTATTTAAATCAGAAAAGGATGAAATATGGATTTAATTAAATAAATGTTTGATCTATTTAATTAAAGTGATGATGTTTGATTTATTAAAAGGCTGATGATAATGTTTATTTGATAAAAGACCTTAGGAAATGAGATTATTTAATGAATGGATGAAAATGATGAATGGGCCTAATGTGAGACCTAATTTGACTGAATCTGATCAAATGCATAATGTTAATTTTGCATGTCTACATTTTTCCCCTCTTTGAAGCAATGTACTTGTTGCGTTGGTTCAAATAATAACTTGCCGCAATCAAAATTCAAATGTTTTTTGATTTTTTGGATGCCCCAGTGGAAAGTACACTGGTACTTTGCCCCCTCGAGAGATTGAGTGAAAAGATTCAATTTGAGGGTTGATCTCGCGATAAAGAGGTTCAAAATGGGTGTTTATGGATGACGATGCAAGTGAGATGATTTTAAGATGCTTAGAATAACAAATCTATATTATCCTAAACAACTTAAATGATGATATGATGTGATATGTTATGATTATGCGATGGATGTTTTATGCAGATGCTTAGACTAACAGATCTATATTATGATGATGATGCAAATGCAATGCATGTGAAATGATCAATGTTTCCTATTATGTATGATATGGATGATATGTGGTATGCTGAGACTAACAGATCTATATTATGATGATGAAGCATGTGAGATGATATGCAGAATTTTGATGATTTATGGATGCAAGATGAATGCATAATGGATGCATGATGGATGTATTGGTGATGATGATTAACTATTCATGATGTGATGTTAGTGCGAAAATGAGATGATGACAAGAGGATCCAACAAGCCAACATAATGAGAGATGATGATGAGAAATGATGATAAGAAATGAATGATAGATGGATGATTTGCTTATCAAGGATTGTGATTTTCAAAGGGTCACTTACTTTATGTTTGATAACATGCCTAAGTACAATGCATCAAGGTATGAAGGACGAGGATGGCATTGTACTTAGTGTGATGGACTTTGACTCGACAAATAGAGAGGAGTATTCTTGTCCACACCTAACATACGAAAACCTTGCTAGGATGAACTTTAGAAGTCTCAAACATCTCGGACCAAAACACGGAAAGGTATAACCAATCAATGCAATAGTCAACAAGCTATCTAAAACATCCTCCATACATATCTAACAAAGCAAGTATTCGCCAAGTTATTTTTCAAGAACGTCCAACAAGCACAGCAGACAAAAGATAATGATCGTTGCCCCATTCCTATCTCTCTAAATCCTTTGTTCGGATATCATTGAGAGGTCCTTGGACTGAACGCAATAAGATAAGTCAAAAGAAAAAGACCAAGTACACAAACAAGTTGATGTTCTTCAATACCACTAACCAAAAGGGAATGTGTTTTTAAGGATAAGAACCGAAACTTATTGCCAAAAGATAATGCCCATTGTAGGAAGGATACATCCTAGGACATGTTAGTGGATGGCGGCACGTCATTTCGTTTATCCAAAATGTTATTTCTGATAAATAATGCCCCTTGTAGGAAGGATTCATCCTAGACATGATGTTATCAGATGATTGATATGGACTGTTTGGATGATGGACTATCGACACAAAGACTTGACCAACTTGTTTACGTACTAACTTAGACTTGAGACTTGATGCTTTTGAGTTTTTTTTAACCTGCTAGACTTGTTTCTAACTGTTTCACCAAAGGTTGAGGATGACGATCAGTTTATTATGAATGGTGTTTATTGTGGGTGCAAGCGAGATGATGCGATGGATTTTTTCAAATATTTGGATGTTTTTTGGAATTTTGCAATGTTTTGAGGCTATTTTTGGTATTTTTTGAAGTTTTACAAATGTTTTGATTTTTGATTTTCAAATGTTTTTGGGATTTTCTAGATTTTGACCGAGAGACTAACCTAAAGACCTATCCTAGGGGCCTTGAGGGCTGATCAACAGATTAGCCTTGCCTATGTTATACACGCAGAGACCACGTAGTTCGACTGACGACTTGACCGATTTATAGATGATGATATACATGATGAGATGTCAGTTTATTATGATAGACTCCTATAGGACTGACCTAAATGTCTCGGGGGATGATCAAAGATCAACCTTGCCTACGTTCAAGCTCAGAGACGAGTTCGACAAGACAACCTTGTTTTTGACTTTTTGAGTGACTTTTGGATTTTGATATGTTTTGAATGTTTTGGATTTTCTGATGTTTTGATGTTTTTGGATTTTCTGATGTTTGATGTTTTGGATTTTCTGATTTGAGGATTTTAAGATCATACACGAATCCGATCCGATGAGAATGTGCCCCTAACGTGGATGCAATAGACTACTCTGATAAAGGCAGGATAAACTGACCTTGAGAATGGGTGAGTAGTACTAGGAGGGATCATGATACAAACACATGACCAAGCTATGGTGCAAATGTGAGTGGATGAGTGATGACTGGAGATATGGATGAGATGGATGATGGAAGCGAAATGGAGGGATAATGCACGGACAAGCTGTAAAGGTCCTGGTGGATGGAAAGTGCTTATTTACACAAGGCGCCAGTTTGCCAGGTTTTCACCAAGGTACTTGTCCAAAGTGCCATCGAAGTGGTTTTCACTAGAGGACAATTTTTTTGATCCTTTTTCTTTCTTTTTTTGGATTTTTTTCTTTTTTTAATTTTTTTGTTGTTACCAAGACACTTGTTTGCCAGGTTTTCACCAAAGTAACCATTTTTTCAGAACTTTTTCTAATTTTTTGGATTTTTTGGTTCTATACCTTGAAAGAATTAGGCATAAAACTATTTGAGATGGGAGCTATTCATGGGCTTCTACAGAGGTTCCCCTTCGGGTGTTGATAGCTGATATGCCCCTGATTTATAGCTTGTTGTGATGATGAAAGGCCCTAACCAATTGGGTTCGAACTTACCTTTGCTGCTGGGATTTGGGACATTCTTCTGATTTTCTTTTAAGACTAGTTCTCTGACTTGGAAAGTCCTGCTTCTGATCCTCTTGTTGTAGCTTCGTTTGAGTCTATTCTGATAGACTTGTAAGTGATTCAAAGCATCTATGCATCTCTCATCCAGTAACTCCAGCTAGTTTAATCTTGAAACCCGATATTCTTCATCAGTGATGAGATTTTGTAGTGATATTCTAAGGGATGGGAGCTCGATCTCAATTGGGAGTACAACCTCTGATCCGTAGACCAAGGAGAATGGGGTGGCACCAGTGGGTGTACAGATGCTAGTTCGATAAGCCCAGAGGGGGGGATTAAGCTGCAAGTGCCAGTCATGACCTGCATCATTGACTGTTTTCTTGAGGATTTTGAGGATGGTTTTGTTCGTGGCTTCTGCTTGGCCATTGCCTTAGGGATAATACGGGGTGGAGAAGCGATGCTAGATTTTGAATTTCTCACACAAGTCGCGAACCTCTTGGTTCTTGAATGGTGTCCCGTTATCTGAGATAATGGCTTGTGGGACACCATAACGACAGATGAGATAATTCAGGATGAATTTTGAGATTTGCTTCCCAATGATATAGGTCATGGGTATGGCTTTCACCCACTTTGTGAAGTACTCAGTTGCAGTTATAATGAATTTGTGGCCATTGGACAAGGTGGGTGAGATTTTCCCAATGAGATCGAGTCCCCACTGTGAGAAAGGCCATGGTGTAACGATCGGATGAAGCTCTTGAGCTAGAGCATGGATGAGGTCCCCATGCTACTGACATTGTAAACACCTTTTAGCGTGATCATGTGCTTCTCGCTCCATTGTGGGCCAATAATACCCTAGCCTCAATAGTTTCTTGGCTATGGTTATTCCACTCGAGTGTGAGCCACAAATACTGTTATGAACCTTGGTTAGAGTGGTTAATGCCTCCTCAGCATTTAGACAGCGTAGTAAGGTACCTTCTATGCTTCTACGATATGAGGTATCACCTAGGATGACAAATCTGGATGCCTTTTTGATAAAGGTTCATTTTAGGCTCGATGGTAGGTGAGAGGGTAAGACTCCTATTCAAAGATATGTATATATGTCATGATACCAAGGATCATGAGGACCAATGATTTCACACACATATTCTAATTCTAGTACCTCGAATGTGGGAACGAGAAGCTGCTCGATTAGAAATTCATATTTCGGCACATTGTGAGGGATGTCTACTAGAGACCCAATTGTAGCCATGGCGTCAGCAGCTCTGTTGTTGGTTCTTGGAATCTGCTCAAATGTTATGTCGATGAAGGATTCCTTTAGAGTATCCACCAATTTTTTGTATGGGGTTAGCTTGTCATCCTTAGTCTGATATTCATCATTAACTTGATTTATGATCACCTGAGAGTCTCTGTAGACTTTGAGGGCTATGATATTCCATTGCACTGCTAACCTGAGACCTATAGTCAAAGCCTCGTATTCCGCTATGTTGTTCATGCAAGGGAATGTTAGTTTGTATGACCATGGTATGCAGTCCCCTTGGGGGGTGATGAAGAAGATACCAGCTCCTGATCCGTGTTGTGTGTATGAGCCGTCGAAGTATAATTTCCAGTGATTGGCTACATTAAGGTTAAAGATGGATTCATCTGGAAAGTCAGATACAAGAGGATTCTTAGAATATATGGGTGCTTCTGCTAGTTGATCTTCAATAACTTGACCTTTAATGGCTTTTCTTTCCACATACTCAATGTCATACTCTGACAGCATCATCACCCATTTTTCCATTCTTCCCGTGAGCATTGCCTTGGATAAGAGATACTTGAGGGGATCAATTTTTGCAATGAGCCTGATCTTGTGTGCCAACATGTAGTGTCTGAATTTTTGGGATGCAAATACTACTGCAAGGCAAGATTTTTCAATGAAGGAGTAATTTAGCTCGTGACCGGCCATTGTCCTGCTGATATAGTAGATGGCCCTCTCTGTTCCGTTTTCATCATGTTGAGCAAGAAGAGCTCCTAGGGCTACTGCTGTTGCTGACACATATAAGATCAATGGCTTTCTTGGGATAGGTGGCATTAACACTGGAGGTGTCAATAGATATTCCTTTATCTTGTTGAATGCCTCTTCGTATTTTGTATCCCATTTGTATGATACCCCCTTGTGGAGAAGGTGCGAATATGGGTTTTTCTTGTCTACCAATTGTGCTATGAACCTTCTAATGGATTGGAGCTTGCCTTGGAGGCCTCTCAGTTGCTTTAAGTTCCTTGTTGCTTCCATCTCAAGGATTGCTTTGAATTTTGCTGGATCCACCTCAATACCCCTCATGGAGACGATGTATCCTAGCAGTTTACCTAATTGTACGCTGAAGACGCACTTCTTGGGATTTATTCTGACCTTGTATTCCTCCAATCTGTCAAAGATAGCACTTAGGGTTGCTATATGATCTTGTCTTTTTCTTGATTTAGCTAGGATGTCATCCACATAGTCTTTGACTATTTTGTGAATCATATCATGAAATATCAGTGTCATGGCCCTTTAATAGGTTGCTCCTGCATTCTTTAGGCTGAATGGCATCATGTTCCTGCAGTAGGTCCCCCACAGACAAGTGAAAGCCATCTTGTGTTGGTCTTCTTTTGCTATCATGATCTGGTTATATCCTAAAAGTCCGTCCATTAATGATAGCATCTCGTGCCCTGCCATCATGTCTACTATCATGTCAATGTTGGGGAGCAGGATATCATCCTTGGGACATGATTTGTTCAAATCTCTGAAATCTGTGCAAATTCTGATAGCTCCGTCAGGTTTTGAAATAGGTACCAAGTTCGATACCCATTCTGGATAATCAATTGGTCAGATGAATACAGCATCTAATAGCTTTTGGAGCTCCATTTTTACTAACAAAGCAATTTGAGGATGCATTTTGTGAAGCTTCTGTCTGACAGGTTTTGTATCTGGATACACTACTAGGTGGTGGACCACAATATTTGGATCAAGTCCTGGCATATCAGCATAACTCCATGTGAATTTTATTTGTCTTTCCCTTAGGAATGCTACAAGGAGTTCTTGCTCTTCTGATGATAGTGATTCTACATAGAATGTGATATGCGGGGTCTCCTATGTTCCTAGGTTGACTGGGTTGCATTTTTTGGCCAAAACTGCTGACTTCTCTTGATGAATAGCTCTTAGGGGAAGATTGAATCCTTCATCCTCAAGCGCCTCAGAGAGGTTTTCACCATTGGATACGTCCTTTATTTTTACTATTTTGTTGTCAGAGAGTGCCATGGTGTGGTTTTCACTCAAGGACTTGGATATGATTCTTAGTTTCTCACTTTTGCGACTAAAAGATTCAATCGTTTCCCCATAGTAGGCGTGTGTGTCCAACTCCATTATGAATCCTACCTTGTGATCTCCATCTGGAATGTTATCCCTCAACCCCATGAATTCTGAGAGTGCTTCATCATTTTTGAATATATCAAGAACTAGTGGTCCTCATTGGTCATAGTCGATCAGTTGGGGGTAGACTAAGTGAATCTCGTGATTTTGACTATCTAGTTCAAAGGATATGGTACTAATCATACACAAAGTGGTATCTTTGAATAACCTAGGGAGATTGGATATGATATCTTCATCATCGCTACTAATATAGGGTTTAGTGATAAATTTATGTGTGTCCCTACCTATGACTATTGGTGAGTGTAGTTGTACTATTACCGGCTGAGGAGAAACATTAGCAGCTCTAACTGGAGGACTTCAGCCACGTATGGTTATTCTCAGAGTGGCACATCCAAGACCAAGATTTTTTATAGGTCGTGTCTTAGGAATGATTGGTATTAAGAGCCCATTGTCATTTTGTCCCAATCTCTGGTTTCGGTCATAGCCCACTGCAAGAATCATGTGTAGGCCTCTGCTTCTTTCATCCATTGGTAATTTAGGTGTCGGTTTTTCATCTCGATACAACATGTTTGATGGATCTGCTTCAATTACCTCATGGCCAAGGTCTCCCCACCTTGTGAATTCAGGATAATTTTGAGGATAGGTTTGTGATGTGGGAACTTGATTTTCTTGTGGGCATCCTCATGATCTTGGAGATTGTGGTAACTCTCCTATCACAAAAGCATTGTTAGGGAGCCTATAACTTCCACAACTGTCCTCTTGGATGATGAGCTTGATATCGGATATGGTGGGAATGGCGGGTGTCTCTGTCACAGAAGTGGATGTGAGAGTGGTGGGATCAATGTATGATGTGGATGGGCCCTCATCATTTTTTAGCACTTGGGGGATTTTGTAATATTTGGCTTCAAGTTTCTTGCATTATGAAAACGGCTCAGGATCTCCATGGACGGTAACCTCTTGTCCATTATGTGTAAATTTTACACATTGGTGGAAGGTTGATGCTATGGCTTTCATTGCATGGATCCATGGGCGTCCCAGGAGAATATTGTATGGTAAGTCGAGGTCTAGGACTTGACAGGTGGTTTCCATAAGCGTTGGTCCTACTTGGATAGGGAGCTTAATCGTGCCTTGAGACACTCTTTCTTGGTCATCATATGCTCTAATTGTGATGCCTTTACCTTTGTCGATGGAGTCTTATGCTATTTTCAAGTGCTTAATGAGGCTAAGAGAACAAATGTTCAAACCTGCACCTCCATCCACCAGGACCCTTTTGATTTTGCTTTTATTTACGATGGCTTCTAAGTGAAGTGCACAATTATGAGATGGTTGGGTGGGAAAATCTTGGTCGGAAAATGTAGGGAGGTTAGGCATTATGATGTTTCTGACCATAGCTTGGAATTGCTCCACATCAAGATCTGCAGGGATGGTGGATGAGGCTAATGCTTCTTCGAGGATCTTTTTATGGGCCGATAATATTTTTAACAACTCCATGATGGAGATGTGTGCTGGCGTTCTCTTGAGTTGGTCTACGACATTGTAGCTATACGGAACGACTCTTGATGTAGGGACTCTATTGGGTTGGGATGACCCTACAATGGTGACTTTGCCGCCTCTTGTGGTGACTCCACAATCTTTGGCATGGGCGCCCTTGATGGTGATGACCATGCAGTTTTCATTGAGGTTGGAAATGACTGTTTCGTATACATGATTTACACTACCTTTTCCTTTGTCCTTGTTATTCCCTTTGTTGCCATGATTCGGCATCAGATTCGTGTAGATTTTAAGGTCCTGATTCCCTATAGGTGGTTCCACATTTATGATTCTTTTGTCGATGAGATCTTGGATAATGTTCTTAAGTCTCATACAATTGTTTGTGGTGTGGCCTTTGATTTTGTGGAACTCACATAGTTGATTTTCATTGTACCAAGGAGGTTTGACATTAGGTTCTTGATAATTCTCAAATGTAGGAGCTTGGATGAGTTTTTCGTCGATTAGCTTTTTCATGATGTCCTCAAGTGGTTCCCCCAAAGTAGTGTATTTTTGTTTGGGGTATGTTTTGTGTTGAGGTGGTCCTCTTTGGTCATTGATGTTATTGATGGTGGGATTATTGTTGGGTTGATATGTTGTGTGATGAGTGTTTTGGCATTGTGGTTGGATTTGCAGTGCGGGTGTATTTTGGCGTGGACCACTAATGACCACCTTGGCATCGACGACGCCATCATTAGTGATGTTGTTTCTCGCCCATGTACGAGGTTTATCATTGTAATTTGATGGTGGGCGATTATTTTGTGATTCGTGATATGATGTTGGTTCGACGGGTTGGGTCACAAGGGCTCTTTTGATGCTAAGCGCCTTGGAGATCAATTGATCATATGTGGTGATACCTTGAACTTTGAGATGGAATGATAGGTGACTTTCAAGGTTGGCTATGATTGTGTAGACTTGTTGTTCTTCTGGCATGGTCCACTTGCTCTGATTGGCCTTGGATCGCCATCGTTGAAGGAATGAAGCGAAAGATTCATTCTTCCCTTGTTTTAGAGCGTATAGTTCTTCGAGAGTAACATCCATTGCAATGTTACCTATGTAGTTCTTAATGAATGCACTTGTAATCTCTTGGAATGTTCTAATGCCTGTAGGTAAGCGAGAGAACCATTCTATAGTGGGACCCGCCAAGCTTCTAGGAAATAGTCGCATCAGATACATATCGTCATATGCGACTTCAATGCAATGAACCTGGAATTCCCTGATGTGATCTTTAGGGTTTCTTGTCCCTCGATATTTGTCAAATTTGGGGATTTCAAATCCCTTAGGGAATGGTTTCATTTCTAAGATCCTATCAAATGGATAGGGAGACAAGTTGCTTTGAATTTGGGTTGTTCACCTTGATTGAAGATCGAGCACTTGTTGCGAGAGTAACTTGAGTTGTGTTGTCACATCATCTTGTGGGTCAGGGGGTGGAATGAAGGTGTTTTGGGATATCGCGATCGTGGTTTGGATAGATGGATTGGTTGGTGCATTGTTCAATGGTATCGGTATGTTGTGGCGAGTGAAGTAGGCTTCTACTTGCTTTTGGATGAACAATGCTTGTTGTTTCTCTTGTTGTTGTTGAGCTAGGATTTTTGCTTGTTGTTGCACTTGTTGTTGATCTAACAATGCTTGTTTTTCTGCTTGTTATTGGGCTACCAATTTTGCTGCTTCTTGCTGATCTTGGTATTGCTTTAGTGCTTGTTGATACGCTTGCAATTGCGCTGCTTGTGCAAGAAGTTGTTCTTGTGCTTGTGCTTGTTGTGCTTGTGCTTGAGCTTGTGATTGGGCTTGCGCTTCTGCGGCTTGTTGCTGCAATAACAGTTGTGCTTGAGCGACACTTTGTGCTTGCAATGCTTGTGCGGCTTGGGTAGCTTGAGCAACTTGTTGTTGTTGTTGTTGTAATAATGCTTGAGCTTGTTGCACTTGTTGCGCTTGTATTGCAGCTTGTGCAGCTTGACCAGCTTGTTGCACGGCTTTTTGTTTCTACACTTGTTGGTATCCTCTTTGAAAAGTGGTTTGTAATGTTGCGTCGAATTGGTTTGATTTGGTGAACATTGGTGGTGGTGGAGGTGGTGGTGGATTTGGAATGGTGGTAGATGATGATGTTGTGTTGATTATTTGGTTGGTGGATGGTGTTGTCATGTTGATTACGTGATTGGTGGATGGTGTTGTTGATGTGGTAAGTGGCGTCATTGATGTGATTGGCCCTTGAGAGACCATGTTTTGCAATGTTGTGGGGGCGTTTGATGATGTTGCCATTGCTTGTGTGTTTGTCGTTTGTTGCTGTGATGTCAACAATAAGTTTTGAGCATTTGGAAAAATGTTTTGATTGATGGTTGGGATGTTGTTTTGATTGAAACTCGGTAAAGGGGGAAGCCCTAAACCAAGGAGTGGTGTTGATGACAATGGTGATGGTGGGAGAGGTGGAAATGTAAGGGGAGTGAATCCTTGCGAGAGTGTTGTGGTGTTGAAAATGCCCCCTGGTCCGAATATGTCTCCCTCCTCTTGTGAATTTGTGAGAAGAGGTGTTTGTGGTGCTCCGTGAAAAGATGTTGATGATGGGTCATAATGTAAAGTGAGAGGAAAATTTTGGTGTAATGGATTATGGGGGATGTTTTGTTCCAAGGTGGTATTTGCGTCCAAGTTTTTGTTATTCACAAGGGGATGCGATTGAAGTGCATTGAGGAATGTGTTTCCCTTGTTAACATTGGGTTGAGTTGGAGCAAATGATGTTGTGAGTTGCGGGATGTTTTGTGTGATGTTTTGAGATGGAGGTGTAGATGAAATGGGGATGGTGGATGAGATTGTTGGAAAAGATGTCTCTACTATAGTGGTCACATCAAAATCCGAAGGTAACTTGGCCCCTTGTTTTGCTAGTTCAAGCATGTACAATGAAGGGTTGAGTCTCATCATGATGTTGATGATTCCATGGTTGTCCAGATTTTAGAGCATTTCAGCTATTTCTTCGTGAGACATTCCAAAGGTGAGGTCCTCCCCTTGATTTTCTTCTTGTGAGTTTTTTGATGATGAGGGGATCAATGGATTGCTTGATTCTGCGAGATTCATTTCTGCATTTGTTTGGCTAAGGTCACTTGAAGTGGGAGTTTCTTTGTGGGCTTCCATACTCTTCTTGTATTCAGATCTCGTTTGAACCATAAAACAAGGATCAATCTTCGAGAATATGGGAGATGAATCTCTTGATTCTTTGGATTAATCTCTATTTTATGTCCCAAAGTGGAAGTTTTAGGATGTTTTTTAGGATCAAATGTGATGATGATATGATGAAAATATGGATGTTATGGATGTTTTTGGCTTTTGATAAATCTTGAATGAAATGCTAGGACTTTGGATTTTTTGATTGGTTTGATTTTTGGATTTTGAGATTTTGTCCTTGATCTTGATTTGGATTTTGATTTTGATTTTGAACAAAAAGACCCTAAGATGTTTGATAATGATCTAAAGGATAGTTGTGTTCAAAGGATGATGATTTGGATATGTGTGAGGAGAAGGATGCATCTACCCACACCTACCCAAACAAGATGATTGTTTCACTAAGTATATGGAGAAGGATTTATCTACATACACTAAGCTAGACAAGATGATTTGGATGACTTTGACTAAGGATATGCAAAAGGATGCATTTACACATTCCTAGCCAAAGGTGTTTTGATAAATGTTTTCAAGGACTTGGTCTCAATGATTTTGGTGTTTGCTTGATTTTGTCATAAAGCCTAGCACTTCAAGGATGATTTCAAGGTTTTCAAAAGATGATTTGTGAGATGATGTTTGATGTTTTGAAAGATGGATGAAAGAGGTTTGATTTTTTTTATCCCTAGATGAACCTAAAAAGACCACTTTGTTTTCCTAGACCTAGGTATTGAAGAGCATGCATATGCTTCCTAAAGACCTTTGTAACCAAGAAATGATTTGAACATTTTGGATTTCCAATCAATGATTTGTGCTTTTGGGATTTGGAGTCTTCAACACACATGAAAGTTCATTTTTCTTATCTTTGTTTAATGGCTTTATTTTACCAAAAACACTCTCTTTGATTAAAGTTTCAAACTAAGATGTCCAATGTCTTAATTTCTTTAAACCCCACAAGATATTTTATGTGGAAATTCAATGAACTCAAGGCAAGGGTTTTCCTATTGTTTACTCAAGAAGACAAATTGAGGTATAATCCAATGCTTAGGAACCTCTAAGGATGTGAATCCCCAGGGAAAGCAGTAACATATGGATTGAGTCAATGATATTTGTCTTCAAGAGGGTTTGAAATTTTGAGAATCATGTTGAATGTTTGTTTGCAAAATGTTTTCGAATACCACACTGTGTTTTCAAACAAAGAACAAGTACAAGCCCTATGGATGTGTAAGACAATATTTGTTGGATTCCTACTTGGAAAAGTCCAGCTACGCTTATCTCTAGCGGATGGTTAGATGCTTGACCCCACTGGCTCCCCTCCACGGCTCATTATCGTCAATCGGGGCAGCCAAGCATCAACACCCATGAAACTCCCATGGCATGCTTTCCATCTCTACTAGAAGACCGTAAGAGTGTGGGGTGGCTTCAGAATGACTATTCTTGCACCAACAAATAGATTAAGAATTTTGGAAAATTCTAGTACGTGGGTTCTAGTAAGGACTTTCCGTTCGTGGAGATTGACCCATTCGGCAAGAGTCCCCTTTCGGATCCATCTTGTTGGAGCCAACCATGTGATAATGGCGTTTAAACAATACCCACATTTATATCCCAGCTGGAAATAATCTTGGCTTTAGAGTGTTACCGATTGAGTCGTTCCCTTGGGTGAGTACTTTTTCCCCAAGGCAAGCCCTCTAAGATAAACAAAAGCAAGCAAAGACACAATCCGTAACTCGATCGATCTTTGATGGCACAAAGAAAGAGAATGTATGTGAAAATTCCCCTACTCACACTCGCACAAGATGTTCAAATTTTAAGCCCAAATCGAAGTGTTTCAAAGCAATAAAATGTATTTTGAGTGTTTATCTTGCACCCTAGATCGCACGAAGTGCAAGGGGAGAGGATACACACTCAAAAGACAAAATCACACAATTCAAGCACTTGTTCTTTTTATAGCCTTCAAAGAAATTGTGAGTTCGTTTTAAGCACCAAAATGAAGTGTGAGTTTTGATTGTTCAATTCTTAACCTCAAACAGAATCTAGTGAGTTTGTCCTAAGATTCATTTTAAGCCCTTTGCAATGAAAAATCAAATTGTTCTTTTTAGACCCAAAGGAAAATTAGTGTCCTAAAGCAAAAAGACAAACAATTTCATGGAAAAGTGTTGAACAAACACTTAAAGTGTTTAAAAAAACTTTGAGTTTTAAAAAAAATTCTCCTCCTTTCATTTTCCTTTGCTAGCTTTTGTATCTTTGTTGATTTTGAGCTTTGTACCTTTTCGCCTTCGCTTTTCCTTTGTTTTTACCTATAAACAAAAAGATGATTATGTGAGAATCCAATTTGTTTTAATTTAACTTCAATCAATAATATGATCTCAAATGAAAGGACAAATGATTTGGATGATTATGATAATAAAAGGAGGATTCCTAAATCAATCATGTTTTGATATTGATTTTGTTGTGAAGGTACCACACTTGTTAGATCCATTCTCTTCTTTATCAAAATTCACATGTATTGAGTCAATCAAATCGATCATAAAGAATAAATTTCTCAAAAGTATGCTTATGATTTCGAAATAACTATAATAATGTGGCAATTTAAACTTTTGAAAGTCAATGAATTGTTTTAATAAATCAGCCATACACAAAAGCCTCCTTGTATTCTCAAATGTTGGCTATCATAACAAATGTGATAATAACATTAGGACATTTATTATAATATGAGAGAATATTGAATAAAGATGCACTCAATCAAAATAAATCACTAAATATCTTCATCATGGTGCTATGATTATGGAGATATGAATTCCAAGTGGTCAGTTTAGAAAAGTTCACAGCCTCCCTGCAAGGCGTCATGGTCTGTGGTGAGGTTGTCATGATCTCCAATTGTTCACAACTATCACCTTAATCTATTCAAGCCACAATACCCAAGACAGTATGGTTAACATGAGCTGCTATCATCAAATGATTAGGTCATAATATTTCACAATCAATGGTAAAAAGTTAATAGTTCACAGATCAGACAAATATTTGAAGAGTCACATTTTAATACTGCACATGCTTCTTGAGTGCATTGTTGAGATGACTTTATGTGAGTGAATTTAGTGCTTCATTCAGCCCTCAATTTTTCCATCAATTTTGTCCTTCCCGCACAAGTTGCCACACACATCCAATTGCACTTAGATCCATGACTTTCATCCTCCAGATTTAGAGCCTTGGAATCACATTTAAATGTGCTGCACATGTATTAATGACAGAAGACAATGTAAGGGGAATGGATAAATACAAATCAGATTAGACAGCATACAATCTCCAAAATAAAGAAGAAAAAAAACTCAATGTGAAGAGATCATTAAGAAAATAGTCCACACGTCTCAATCATTGATCGGCGGGCAGGCAACTGATCCATCCTTATCTGACCAAACCAGGGAATCATAAATGATGCAATTTTAATTATGAGTAAGCAAAAGGACAGCGACTAAAGTGAGCTGGTTAAATCGATAGACAAGTGAGCTAATTCAGAGCAAAAACACCCTCTAGAGAAAATACAAAAAGGCATAGCGCGCAGGTTGAGACTGGAGTTGGAAAAGATAGGAGAGCAAGTCTTAAATCATAGAATCCAACAAAAGAAAACAAAGCACAAAAAAGAAAAAAAATATCTTGGCTTTTATTCCACACTCCTTAGCTCTGACCACAGTTGTTTCAAGCAGCGATGCAATTGAACCCAGAGACCTCAGCACACACAATATGACCATCACGAACTGTAGCCTCAAGCAAGGGATTGGAGTTACTGGTGAGGTTACAGAGGCATTTTCAATAACCAGTAAGCCTGAAGCATCAGTACGCAACTATCTTGGAGAATCAACACGTTCTAGGTTGCATTGTATGTCTAGAGGAGCGATATGACAATCCACGCTATAAAATGAGAACACTATAACAGATAACAATCCACTAGGGATTAACCCAAAGACATGGAAGCACACTTAGGCTTCTACATAAAATGATGTTTCAGACAAGATGCATGGCAGAGTACTTGAAGGCGGAGGTTAGTCTGATATCATTGATCATTGCATTCAAAAATTGGTTCAAAGCGCATACAAGACTTCATAAATTTCTAGTTAGGTCCAAAACGCCGAGCAAGGGAACTGAAAAACAAAGAGACAAGTTACAGTGATGAACAACAACCCACACATTATTGAACAGACTGTACTATTTATGAGTTTACACTAAGCCTTGATTACACGACTAATACAGAGTGTGTGACTCGCAAATGGTAGAGTCTATTTATCATTGACAAATCCTGGTGTTAATCGTAGTTTCGATAAAACAACATCAGTGGATCTATGGGTACAAAGTTCACGCTTCCCATAAATCTATTGCTGATTCAC
Organism: Sequoia sempervirens; assembly: GCA_007258455.2. NCBI lineage: Eukaryota > Viridiplantae > Streptophyta > Pinopsida > Cupressales > Cupressaceae > Sequoia > Sequoia sempervirens. The sequence goes on from VDFB02193867.1 coordinate 554,746,994, forward strand.
AGAACTTACCATCACTATATAAACACCATGAGTTCTATTTCTTAACTATCACTCCTAGATAAAAAAAATAAAGTGTAGCAACCATTTGATTGATGTGAGATTAATGCAGTGACAGACTCAATTCAGAAGCGTCTATGTTTTCAACTAAGTTTTTTAAAGGATAGTAAACAATGGTAGAACACACACAAAACTGACTTGTTTATCTTACCCCATACGTTGTTGGACCTCAAAGTGCTGCATGCCAAGAGCTTATACGTACTTTAAATAAAAGTGTAAATAGATATAATATCAACATTTAGCAAAAAGCTATATGGAATCAAATTAGAGAGTTGTGAAAAAATTGTGTATGAAATGCAATGAAATAGTTAATGGTGTTGTTAATCTTTAGAAATGCAATTTTTTTTTGAAGTGCCCTCCTTCTAGCACCATAATGAAGTACCCTAAATCTGCATGTAAGACCAACTTCAAATACTTATTAGAAAGGTTAGTCTAAACACACAAATTTGTAAATACCTCCATGAAATAAAATATCTATGCTAAAGAAATGCCACAAGTAACAAAAACAACATCAAGAAGACATTTCAAAAGCAAGATAATCACCTATTCCATGTTGGATTGGTGTCACATGTGCTAGTGACCCTTTCCCAACCCTTGATCAATAGCTAAATAATGATGTATTGCAATGGAGATGAAGAACAAGATTATTTCTCAAACCAAGAGAGTAACCTTACATAAAATTGTGGATGCATGAATGAGAATGAAGGTCTTATTTTATAGATTTTCTTGATGATAGATTGGCCAAGATGGTGAATGTGGGACTAAAGATCCTCTAATGAGAAGATGACACTTGTCAAGTGGTGAGTGGTCAATGGTTGTGCAAGATTTGGGAAGAGTGCCCATGAGAGGGAGAATTTGAATTCAAATTTGCAATAAATTTTGAGAGGGGGACAAGAAAAACAGCAATAAATGCCATGTTGGACTTGTCATGTTGAGGGAAAATGAGGTTTTTTAAATAAATCAATAAAATTGATTTATTGTGCAAGTGGAGATATCTAGAGAATGCAAGTGGGATGAGATTAACATTTAATCAGGGTTAGATTAAATAGATGATGATTATGTTGATTTAATGCTGATTAGGTGAGTTGACCTTTAGGATTTAAATATTTGATTTATTTAAATCAGAAAATGATGAAATATGGATTTAATTAAATAAATGTTTGATCTATTTAATTAAAGTGATGATGTTTGATTTATTATAAGGCTGATGATAATGTTTATTTGATAAAAGACCTTAGGAAATGAGATTATTTAATGAATGGATGAAAGTGATGAATGGGCCTAATGTGAGACCTAATTTGACTGAATCTGATCAAATGCATAATGTTAATTTTGCATGTCTACATTTTACCCCTCTTTGAAGCAATGCACTTGTTTCGTTGGTTCAAAGAATAACTTGCCGCGATCAAAATTCAAAAAAAATCTGATTTTTCGGATGCCCCAGTGGAAAGTACACTGGTAGAATTTTCAACTGCTTGATGAGGCTGAGAGAACAAATATTCAAACCTGCACCTCCATCCACCAAGACCCTTCTAATTTTTCTCTTATGTACTATGGCTTCCAAGTGAAGTGCACGATTGTGAGATGGTTGGCCAAGGAAATCTTGGTCAGAGAATGTAAGAAGATTAGGCATAATTATATTTCCAACCATAGCTTGGAATTGTTCTACATCAAGATCTGCGAGGACAGTGGATGAGGCCAATGCTTCTTGAAGAATTTTCCTATGGGAAGATGATATTTTTAGTAACTCCATGATGGATATTTGTGCTGGTGTTCTCTTGAGTTGATCTAGGACATTATAGCCATTAGGAACTGATCTAGATGGAGGGACTCTATTTGGCTGGGATGATCCTGTGATGGTTACTTTGCCACCTCTTGTGGCAACTCCACAATCTTCGGCATAGGTGCCCTTGATGGTAATGACAATGCAGTTTTTATCTAGGGAGGCGACGACTGTTTCATACACATGACTTATGTTTGAGTGGGTACCTTTCCCTTTATCTTTTTTATTGCTATTCCCTTTGTTGCCATGATTCGACATCGGATTTGTATATATCTAAAGATCCTAACTGTAGGTTGTTCCACATTTATGATTCTTTTATCGATGAGATCTTGGATTATGTTTTTTAATCTCATGCAACTATTCGTGGTATGGCCTTTGATTTTATGGAACTCGCAGAGGTTATTCTTGTTATACCAAGGAGGTTTCACATCTGGTTCTTGGTAAGTCTCAAAGGTAGGAGCCTTGATGAGTTTTTCGTCTATTAGCTTTTTCATGATGTTTTCAAGTGGTTCTCCCAAAGTGGTGTAATTTCTCTTGGGATAACTTTTGTTCCTTTGGGGTGGTCCCCTTTGCTCATTAAGATTATTGATTGTCAGATTTTTGTTCGGTTGTTGTGTTGCGTGATGATTGTTTTGATGTTGGATTCAGATTTGCGGTGTGGGTGTATTTTGGTGAGGAGCGCTAATCACCACCTTGGCATCGATGACACCATCATTAGTAATGTTTTTGTTTCTTTCCCATGTGCGAGGCTTATCATTATAATTGGATGGTGGGTGGTTGTTTTATTGTTCATGGTATGATGTTGATTCTGTGGGTTGAGTTATAAGGGCTCTTTCGATGCTGAGCACCTTGGGAATCAATTGATCATATGTGGTGATGCCCTGAACCTTGAGATGAAATGCCAAGCGGCCTTCAAGGTTGGCTATGATGGTGCAAACCTGTTGTTCTTCTGGCATGGTCCACTTGCTCCGATTGGCCTTGGATCACCATTGTTGTAGGAATGAAGCAAATGATTGACCTTTTCCTTGTTTCAGAGCTGAGAGTTCTTCTAGACTAACTTCCATTGCAATGTTGCATGCATAGTTTTTAATGAATGTGTCCATAATTTCTTGGAATGTTCTAATGCCTGAGGATAGTTGAGAAAAGCATTCCATAGCATGGCCTACCAAACTCCTAGGAAATAATTGCATCAAATAAGTATCGTCATATGCGAATTCCATGCAATGAACCTGGAATTCCCTAATATGATCTTCAGGGTTTCCCGTCCCTTGATATTTGTCAAACTTGGGAATCTCAAATCCCTTAGGGAACAGTTTCATACTAGGATCCTATCAAATGGATACAAACACAAGTTTCTTGGTGTCTTCGTTGTTCACCCTGATTGAAGATCAAGCACTTGTTGTGAGAGCAACCTGATTTGTGTCGTCACATCATTTTGCGGATTAGGGGGTGGGATGAAAGTGTTTTAGGGTGTTTCAATCATGGTTTGGATGGATGGGTTGGTTGGTGTGTTGTTTGATGGTATCTGTATGTTCTACCGAGCCAGGTAGGCTTGCACCTGTTGTTGTATGAGCAATGCTTGTTGTTAATCTTGTTGTTGCTGTGCTAAGATTTGTGCTTGCTGTTGTTCCAAAAATGCTTGTTGTTGGGCTGCCAATTTGGCTACTTCTTGCTACTCTTGATATTGCTTTATTGCTTGCTGATATGCTTGCAATTGCACTACTTGTCTTTGTGCAAGAAGTTGTGCTTGATATTGGGCTTGTTGTGCCTGATATTGAGCTTGCGCTTGAGCTTCTGCTTGAGCTTGCACTTGAGCTTGTGCTTGAGCTTGCACTTGTGCTTGTGCCGCTTGTTGTTGTAATAGAGCTTGTGCTTGAGTATCTTTTTGTGCTTGCAATGCTTGCACAGCTTGGGTGGCTCATTGTTGTAATAAAGCTTGAGCTTGTTGTGCTTGTAAGGTGACTTGGGCAGCTTGGGCAACTTGCACAGCTTGAGTGGCTTGTTGAGCAGCTAGTTGTATGACATTTTGTTTTTGCACTTGTTGGTACCCCCTTTGAAAAGTAGCTTGCAATGCCTCGTTGTATTGGCTTGATGTGGTGGAAGTTGGTGGTGGTGGTGGATTTGGAATGGTGTTTGATGATGTTGTGTTGATGCTTTGAGTGATGGGTGATGGTATTGATGTGGTAGTTTGAGTGATAAGTGGTGTCGTTGATGTGATTGGTCCTTGAGAGACCATGCTTTGCAATGTTATGGGGGTGTTTGATGATGTTGCAATTACTTGTGCATTTGCCATCTGTTGTTGCGATATCGACGACAAGTTTTGAGCATTTGTCATAATGCTTTCATTGATGCTTGGGATGTTTGTTTTATTGATACTTGGTAGAGGGGTAAGCCCTAAACCAAGGAGTGATGTCGATGATGATGAAAATGGTGGAAGCAGTGGAAATGTGAGGGGTGCGAGTTCTTGTGAGAATGTTGTGGTGTCGAAGATGTCCCCTGGTCTGAACATGTCTCCTTCCTCTTGGAAGTTTGTGAGAAGAGGGTTTTGATGTGTTGCATAAAAAAATGATGATGATGGATCATGATGGAAAGTGAGAGGAACATTCTTATGTAATGGGTTTTCGGGTATGTTTTGTTCCAAGGTAGTGTTTGTATCCAAGTTTTGATTATTAACAAGGGGGTGTGTTTGAATAGCATTGAGAAATGCATTTCCCTTATTAACGTTGGGTTGGGTTGGAGCAAATGATGTCGTGATTTGTGGAATGTTTTGGGTAATGTTTTGGGATGGGGGTGTAGATGAGATGGGAATGGTGGATGAAATTGGAGGAAAAGATGTCTCCACTATGGTACTCACGTCAAAATCTGAAGGTAACTTGGCCCCTTGTTTTGCTAGCTCAAGCATGTATAACGAAGGGTTAAGTCTCATCATGATGTTGATGATTTTATGGTTCTCCGAATTTTGGAGCATTTCAGTTATTTCTTCGTGATACATTCCAAAGGTAACATCCTCTCCTTGGTTTTCTTCTTGCAGATTTTTTGATGAGATGGTCAAAGGATTGCTTGATTCAATGGGATTCATTTCTACATTTGTTTGGCTAAGATCGCTTGAAGCCGGTGTTTCTTTGTTGGCTTCCATGCTCTTCTTGTATTGAGATCTAGTTTGAACCATAAAACAAGGATCAATTTTCAAGGATAGGAGAGATGAATTTCTTGAATCTTTGGATTGATCTTTACTTTATGTTCAAAGTAGAAAATTTAGGATATCTTAAGGATCAAGAGCTGTGATATGATGATGATGCAAGGGATGGATGATGTGGATGTTTTATTCTTTTGATAAATCTTGAAGGAGATACTAGGATTTTGGGACTTTCAGATATGTTTCATATTTTGATTTTAATTTTCCCTTGGGATTTGTCCTTGATTGATTTTTATTTTGATTTTGATTTTGAACAAATAGACCTAAGATGTTTGGATGATTATCTAAGGGATAGATTTGATCAAAGGATGATAATTTGAATATGTGTGGGGAGAAGGATGTATCTACCCACACCTATTCAAACAAGATGATAGTTTCACTAAGCATATGAAGAAGGATTCATCTACATATACTAAGCTAAACAAGATGATTTTGATAACTTTGACTAAGCATATGCAAAAGGATGCATCTACACATACCTAGCCACAGATGATTTTTATAATTTTTTCAAGGATTTAGTCTCAAGGATTTTGATTATTTTGATTTTTCCAAAAAAGCCTAGTATTTAAGGATGATTTCAAGATTTTCCAAAAGGTGATTGTGAGATGATGTTTGCTTTGATGTTTGAAGGATGGATGAAAAAGATTTTTATTTTCTTTTGATCCTAAGATGACACTAAAAAAGACAATTTTTTTGCCTAGACCTAGGTATTTAAGAACATGCAAATGCTTTATAGAGACCTTTATAACCAAAGAATGATTCAATTTGGACATACATTTTTGGATTTCCAACCAATGACCTTCGCTTTGGACTATTTCAAGAATCGTGAGGCTTCAACACACAAGAAAGTCCATTTTGCTTAGCTTTGCTTAATGGCTTTATTTTACCAAAAACACTTTCTTTGATTAAGTTTTCAAACTAAGATGTCCAATGTCTTAATTTCTTCAAACCCCACAAAGTATGTTATGTGGAAACTTGATGAACTCAAGGCAAGGGTTTACCTATTGTTTACTTAAGTTGACAAATCGAGATGTAGCCCAATGTTTAGAAACCTCTAAGGACGTCAATCCCAAGGGCAAGCAATAACATATGGATTGAGTCAATTGTATTTGTCTCCAAAAGGGTTTGAAATTTGGATGATGATGTTAAGTGTTTGTTTTCAAGAAGTTTTCGATCAAGCAATGCATTTTGTAACCCAAAAATAAGTACAACCCTATGGATGTGTAAGACAATATTTGTTGGATTCCCACTTGGACAAGTCTAGATACGCTTATCTCTAGTGAATGGTTAGATGCTTGACCCCACTGACTCCCCTCCACAACACTCACTTATACAGGGCAGCCAAGCATCAACACCCATGAAACTCCCATGGCATGTTTTCCATTTCTACTAAAAGACCGTAAAAGTGTGGGGTGGCTTTAGAACAACCGTTCTTGCACCAACAAATAGATTAAAGGATTTTGGAAAATTCTAGCACATGGGTTTTAATAAGGACTTTCCGTTCGTGGAGATTGACCCATACAGAAAGAGTCCCCTTTCAGATCCATCTTGTCAAAATCAACCGCGCGATATTGGCGTTTACTCCAATACCCACATTTATATATCAGTTGGAAATACTCTTGGCTTTAGAGTGTTACCGGTTGAGTCGTTCCCTTGGGTGAGTAATTTTTCCCAAAGGCAGGCCCTCTAGGATAAACAAAAGAGAATAAGGAACAATATTCGTAACTCGATCAATCCTTGTTGGCAACAAAGAGAGAGAATATATGCAACAATGCCCCCACTCACACTCGCACAAGATTTTTTTCAATTTAAAACCCAAATCGAAGTGTGGATGTGATTGCTTTATCTCAATCTAAAATCATGAAAAATGCCTTTTGATTCTCAAGATCGCTATAAAGCGCGAGAGAAGCGCATACGTCCTTTTTGAATGATGTTAGTTCAAGTAAGCTCTCACAAAAACAAAGTTGCACTTGTTCTTTTTTAAATCCACAAAGCAAAATATGAGTTCTTTTTAAGCACCAAAAGATAAATGAGACATACTTTGTTCAATTGTTAATCAAAGAAACAAAATCTAGTAAGTTACATTCCTAATGTTCATTTTAGCCTTTGCAAGAAGAAATTGAAAGATTCTTTTTAAACCCAAGAGACATTAGTGTTCTAAGAAAGAAAAGATAACAATTTCTTGAAGAAGTGTTAAAAAAACACTTAAAGTGTTTTAAAAAAACTTTGATCTTTCAAAATATAATCCTCATGCTTCTCCTCCTTTCGTTTTCCTTCTTTTTCCTACAAGAGAGAAAACCAGTTAGATTCTGGAAAATACAGAGATGAAAAAATAGAAAATAAAAGAAAAATTGATCATCAATCAAAAAGCACGTGCTAAAATTTTATTTCCACTTTCTACTCCCTGCCAATGGCGCAACTCGTGACTGCGTCGGAGTTTCTTTTCTGAGCGGTGCCCTCACAGCACCGCTTTGTGTCAGGATAGTAAGCTCAACTACATCACAGTTTTCTCCCAGTGTCGCTGTTTGGTTTTTTTTGTAAATTCCTACAAGTCAAATGGTCAAGTGGCAGAGTTAGAAGTTAAAATATTTTGGTGGGATGAGTCCAGCATCGCAGTTTGAATTTCAAGCAGTGCCATATAGCAATGCTGAAGAGACAGTGGTGCCAAAACAATGACGCTGAGCTCCTAGCATTAGAATTTTTCTATTTATGAACAAAAACGCAGAAATTTTAAGAAAAGATGATAAAGAATGATATCCAACCCTCCTTCTAGCGCCAAATGTGTGAACCCCAATCCTAGTACCTGCAAAACAACAAGAATAAACAAGTTAAACAATAGATTGCAAGCTGAAACAAGGATTCCCCATGAAATCCATTTACAACTCTAAACTAGGAAATAAAACAACAAAGAAAACAATGTAACAAAGAAATATAGATTCAATCCTAATTTAAATGTGCAAACTCATGTTCTCATGGGGGAATTGGTGCCAATTTGATGTGAAAATTGGCCCTTTCCCAATTCCTAAGATGCAAACTTGATATGTTGATGGAGATTGATCCACTTTGATGGTGAAGAATGAGAGCTCCAAGCTAAAATCTGCAAACACCCTAGCTAAGAACTCAAGATTAGTGGATGGAAATGACTAAATATTTTAGCATAATAACTTTGCATAATTTGTGGATATCAAATGAGGACATAAGCTCTTTATTTATAGAATGCCAAAATGGATGAATGTCCAAATTTGAGCAATGTGGGACTAACATTCATCCAATGGCATGATGCCACTTGTCAATCTATGAATGGATGGAGGATGTGCAAGATTTGGGGATTGTGCCAATAAATGCTTATTTTTGAATTTAAATTTGTTGAAATGACTTGTAAGAGGGAAGGAAAATGCAATAAATGCCACTTGGCTCAAGGCAAAGGACATGTAAGATGAAGTTATTGCCTTGTTGGATGTACATGTTGACTTGGAATTTTTCAATTCAAATTGAGAGAATATTCCAAAAGATGCCTTGTGAGGAAAATAGAGATTTAATAAATGAATTAAATCTATTTTCATGTGCAACTTGCAAAATCTATAGGATGGGACATGAGATGAGATTAAATTAATCAAGGGTTAATTAATTTAACGAGAGAGGTTAGATGATGTGACCTATTTGACTTAAGTTTATGGATTTATTTAAATCAAATAAGAGAGGAATATGATAATAGATTAATTAAATAAGGATTTTGACTTATTTAATTAAAAGAGATGGTGTTAGATTAAATCAAATAAGGTTTTAATTTATTTAATTTAATGGATAGGCTTTAGAGATTTAATCAAATAAAATTAATTATTTAATTAAATAGGGATAATTAGATTAGAGGGATTGATTTAATTAACAAAAGAGATTGACTTAATTAGATACAATGATTTATTCAATTAAGAGTGAAATATTGATGAATTTAATCAGATAAGGAGATTTGATTAAATGGTTTGACTGAGGGATGATTTAGGATGAAATGATGTTAGTAGTCAGGATCAGCTGCACAATGTCAATCAGTATATTTTACGTGTCTATAGGGGGGTTTATATTTACCTTTGGTTTTCCATCACACCTTTTTCAAGTGAGCGTCCCTTCCACGAAAGTAGTGAATCTTGTTGATTCTTGCCTCATGTGTTTGTGCCCTAGTTTACACACCCTTTTATTTGCAAGATTTTTTCTCCTACATGCACTTCTTGGTTTCACATAGTTTCAATGTTCTTGTCAGGGCTCTCCTTTTTCAGCTTTATGGGGGGTTACTACTACTGGTGTTAAGGCTTCCTTGGTTCACATTGGAGTGAGCTATGTATACAATGTTTGTTCCTATGTAATTTTAGATGAAATGTACATTAGTGGCTGGTTACTTGCATTTCAGTGAGATGGATCATTTACCATATGGACACTCTTGCAAACCTATTTTTTGAGGTTCTTCATTTTAGCACTCTATGAGTCATCTTTTGATAGTAGTCTATAGCTTTGTACTTCAGGATTTTCTACATGTTCCTATTTTTTAGGACATTTTCTTGTTTGGAGGGTTCTTCAGTCCTTCACATGGATTTCATTTGTTTTTGGAGTGGAGTTTTTCCCATGAGGTTTTCTTTGTTTCTCCACATTATAAAGATCTTTTGTTTGTACATGGGTACCTTACATGGCCTTGTTTGTCGAGACCCATCATGAATTATTTTTAGGGTTTTTAGCTACTCCCTAATTTCATCTATAGGGGGAGTGTTAGAGTTATCATACATTAGCTAATAATTAGTTAATCTTTAATTGTTTATTAGTCTATTTGTTCTCATGCACTTAATGTTTAATTGTTTAGGGTTTTTAGTTAACTGAAGTGAGCTATTATTAGATTGTTGTGTCTCATCTCATGTGATGTTGACACTTGTCATGATCTGATCCCTTTCTCATTTAGGGTTTTTCTCTTATAAGCACTCAACCCTTATTGTAATTATCTTGAGCTTTCATATCTTCTTGAGAGTCTCTAGCTTGTGTAAATTTTTCTTGTTGAGGAATATTGCATATATTGTTTCTAGATCTCTTACATAGGTGTATTTGTTTTTTTTTTGATCTTTTGGCTTGTGGTTTTGTGCTTGTTTCATAATTGTAACAAAATAGTTAATCATCATTGCATAAGTGACCTCTAGTTTGACACATCATGGATACCCAAATTTTCATTATTTCCTATCTCAAAACAAGCACTCTAATAAAAATAAAAAAGACTATTATAAGCTAGCTAATATTTCAAAGTAAATCCTCTTATTTTTTACTTTTACACATCATAAAATCTTGTCATAAGTTATCGTAAGATCTATCAAAAAGAAAAAGACCTAAAATGGATAAAATAATTAAGGAAAATAAAATAACAATGGTGATCTATTGATCATAAAACTAATAAATATGAAAAAGGCCCAAATTTCCTTGATGAAATGAGAGGCATGACATCTACTAAATAGATATTCAAAAGAGAGGTGACATTATGGCACACAACCATATTCACCAATAACTCAACTACAATATTTGTCACGCACAACAATATTTATAACATATATTAAAGTCAATAAAAACCACTCCAGTTGACATTATTTTTGTCATTCTCTCCCATAATGACCATTGGGAAGTACATGAAGTAGATCTATGAGTTTCTTGAACCTTTCATGAGGTAGAGACTTCATGAAAATATCTACTATATGATATTCTATACTATAGTACACAATCTCAATTAATCCTTGTTGAACCAATTCTCTAATATAGTGGCGTTGAATCTCAATATGTTTTTCATACTATGAAACATTGTATTCATTTTCATTTATGTTGTACTCTTGTTGTAACGATATAATAAGGTAGGTTCATTTTGTATTTGGTGTAAATCTTCTAGCAGTCTTCTCAACCACATAGTTTGGTAAGTTTCTAATGTTGTGCATCATTATATTCAACCTCAATTGTATAAAGTGAGATAGCTAGTCATTTATTGGACTTCTTAGAGAATAATGTTGAACCAAGATGATAAGTATAACTAGAAGTAGAATTTTGGTCATCTATGGAGCCTACCCATTTTGAATCTGTATACCCAACCAACTCGCTATCCTCTGAATACTCAAATTTGAGATCATAACTCAATGTCCCTTTGACATATCTAAGAATTCTCTTATATGCATTCCAATGTGTTTTCTTGGGCTCTAACATGAACCTAGATACCGATCTTATTGCATTTGCAATATCTATTCGAGTAGTAGCTTAGTAGATCAAACTTCCAAACAACTATCTATATAAATTGTGGTCCTAGATCTGACATATCTAAGCTAAACAGCTTGTGTCACCAAAAAATGTATAGTTGACATTTTTATTCTCACTTGAGTCTCTCTTATGGAATTTGACTTGATTTTACCTAGAATTAATGTTGTAATGTGGCTAACACATTCGCATTAGGTCTTGGACCCTTGTGAATCATTGAGACTTCTAGGATGTCTTGTAAAGGTGTTGTGAAGTGTTGTAACCCACTTTCACACTTTTCTAGGATCCTTTCCTTATAATTCATTTAAATAACCTTTTTTTATCACTTACCAAGTCTTATTTCAAGGTGTTGTAAAGAGTTATAAAAAATTCTCACACTTTTCTAGACTTGTCATCAATAATTCAACCCTTTCTCATGTTTAAATGACCCCTTTATGCACTTTTCAACCATAATTAAGTGTACTTTTTAGGATATTCCTGTTAAACATTATTCAATGCACTTTAATTTATGAAACATAGTAAAATTTCCCTGGTGGGACCAAGTCGCCACCTAGGGTGACTGAGTCCCACTAGGCACAAAAATAAAAATAATTTTAATTTCTTGGCGGGAGTTTATTCTCTTACCCTTGAGGTCGGCCTGTGATGTGTTATTTTTGGGAAATAATAGAAAATAAAGTATAAATAAGGGTTCTTCCTCTCATTTTCACCCTAATTCATCCACTCAAGCAATTCATCCATTCACTTAATAATTTTCAAGCATTCAAGCACTCTAAGCATAATCAAGTCATGCATTGGAGCACTTCATTGCATATCTTCTAATTTCTACATCAAGGGTTTCGTAAGTTTATGACATTGCATGTTCTTTATTTATCATTCTCTTCTCATTTCATTTCATTTCATAGGGTTTCATTACCAAAGTTGGGTTTGACAAAGGAAAACCCCTATACTATTTCCCCCTCTTTGCATATGTGTTTGCAAACCTTGTATGTAGATTTTTCAAAGAGTTTGGTGTCAAAAAGTGGTAAAAAATCCATAAAAGTCAACAAATCCCTAATTGAAGCTTGGAAACTCTTTTCATCCTATTTTCTGCAGAATCAGGATTATACACCTATTAGAAAAGCAAGTGCAAACTGAAAGCTACAAAATACTCATAAATTCCTAGGTGGACTAAGTCACCATCTATGGTGAATTAGTCTCACTACCAAGCCTGAAGATTGATTTTCATATTTCTAAGTACCCATTTGGCAAATTCCTGTTCTAACAGATTTTCCTCAAAACTGGACTAAGTCACCCTGCTTGGCGTAAGTGTCCCAATCAACATTTCCAATCAACTCTATAGGATTCCAAAGCCTATCTACATTATATTTCAAATTCCAGGTGCACCTCTCCAGTTCTATTTAATTATTTTATCATTTACTTGCATTCTTAGGTGTTTTTGCATACATCACTATGTTTTCTAACACTTTGCATTTCTTAGGTTTACCATCAATAAATCATTTCTTTTCAGTTTATTGCATTAGGAGATCAAATTTAGATACATTGAATCCCTTTTACATTAATCTTGAGTGTAGAAATTATGCATTTTGGGTCCATTTCTCTCCTTTTAGGTGAAAAACCCTAGAAGAGAAAGAGCATCTTGGACACCCAAAATCATTGTCCACATTTTGGTGAAGCCGACTTTAGAACATTTTACTTATGATTTCAAGTGCATTCACATCCTAGGAATAGCTTGCATCAACATCGCACTAGGTTTTTCATTGTTTTATTTGCATCCTAGGGTTTTAAAAATTGCATTAGTGAAAAGCTCATATAGCTTGCATTATTGCACTTCATTTCATTGAAAAATAGTAAAATTCTGCATTTTCACTTTACATCTGCATTATATAGTACAGAGACCATAAAAATCCATCATTTTTTTTTGAAAAATCTCAAAAAAATCCCTGTTGGGACTAATTTGCCACCTTGGGCATCTTAGTCCCTGTTCAACCCAGAAACTGCCATTTATAGAGCTAAAAACCCTATTTTTAGGCTTTTGTTTTCTGCCCTTACCTATCTGTATCAGTTGGTTGAGTTTCTATAACATGCATTTCATTAGATCTAGCTTAAATTATCTCATTTCATGCATGGCTTAAATTTAAAGTTTTCATTCTCATATTGTTACATAGCATAATTAGTCAATTGGCATCCTTCAAATCTAAAAAATCACATTCCTCTTTTGCATGTTTTCTTTAGCATGGTTACATTTCAAGTTTAATCATTACATCACATGTTTTCATAACAAAACTCTATAGTTATCATACTTCATGTTCTATTTTTTGATCTTATTGTGTGTTGTAAGAAATTTTTGTTAAGTGCATATGAATATGAGGTCCTTTCCCCTCTCTTTTTGTTCGTCATCGATCCCTCTCCTAATTTTCCTTATGTGGGTGAGGTTTGTCTAGTGAAAGAAACCTTGGATAATCATAGCAATCACATTTTTCTTCTCCTATTATCTCACACTTGTGAAAAATATATTATAGTGCTAGAAGAACAAATTTATGAGAGTTTTGACAACCCAAGTTCTTTCTCTCCTCTTAGCTCTCCTATTAGAAAAACCATTACTACAAAAGAGGACATAACCATAAGTAATCATAATGACCATATTACACAACAAGAGACCATTGAATCCTACCTATGTTCATCTCTTAACATCTCCTCCTCTTGTAATAGTGATGAGGATATGTTGGTGTTAGATAAGAAAAATTTCAAGATCTATGATAACCCTCTTTATGATCCTTCCCCTACCTCTCCTATTTTGGAAGACATTAGGGAATAAAGCAATGAAGTTATAGATGGCCATGATAATCATATTTTTTCTTCTCCTAGTATCTCCCCTAGTTGTAAGGGAGATGCTTTGATGTTAGAAAACACAACCAATAAGAGTCATGAGAATCTTAGTTATTCCCTTTCACCTAAGAAAATCCTTATTGAACAAAATAATTCAACCATTGATCATTCCCCTACATGCAGTGAAGTCATTTTAGAAGAAACAATTACTGAATGTTGAGAACATTTGATTAGTGGTTCTCCTAAAAACTCTCCTCCTAGGGAGAATATCATGGTTATAGCAAATGGAAACCATAGTAATGTGTCTTCCTAAGATAAACAGGTGATTCTAAATTTCCCTTTATTAGAGATACATCAAACCAATACCATTAAGGTTATGAATGAACAAGTTTCCAATAGATCCCCCTCAATCAATGGACCTCATACAGATCCCATGGTACATCATAAGAACCCTCTAATTCTCTACCCACCTTCACACATCCAACAAAATCCATGATAACCTGATCTCGTCCTTTACCTGTCATCACATTAACCTCCACCTAAACCTGAGTTTACCCTTTATCCACCTCAACATGTTGTTGTTGCTCACACACACTACACTAGAAACAATATGTGACCACAACAACCCACTCCAATAACATTACCTTTGCCTAATCCAATCTTTCCTAGTCCTCCTCGATTAAATCCTCAGGAGTATATGATCTTGTTGAAAAACTTAAAATTATTCCCACAAAGATATCCCTTTGGGATCTTCTTCAGAATTCACCTACCTATCACACTATGCTCCAAATGTCCTTACAACAAATTCCTATCCCTTGTAATGCACAACCAAATGACATACCATCCATAATTTAAGGATTGAATGCTGACATTGTTTTCCACCAAAGTGAAATCCCCCTTTTGGAAGTGAAAAAACAAAATGATGCTTTCATGATCATAGCTCAATAAAATATGATAGGGATAAAGAGAATCCTTCTTGACAATGGCTCCACTCTTCATGTGTGTAGTGTAAACCTCTTAGATGGGCTTCATGTGGATAGATCAAAAATTCAACCCAATTCTTTATGTATTAAGGGCTTTGACAATGAAGAAAAGAAACCATTCGGTGTGATCACTTTACCTATTATAGTCGGCATAGTCACATTGAACACCCTAATCCATGTCATTCCCCATAATATTTCATATAATATTCTTTTAGAAATACCATGGATTCATGAGATGAATGCAGTGCCTTCAATTCTTCATCGTAAAATTATGAAATATGTTTACAATAACATAGTCTACACAATTGATGTTGATCATGAGCCTTATAGTGTCTTACAACTTGAGAAAAACAAAGATAACCCCTTGAACACCTTAACCCCAAACACACAAGTGGAACCTATGTAAAAAAAATCCAAAACACAACATATTGAACAAGTCACAACGCTATTAGATGATGATTGGGGTTCCTTATATTTCACACCAACACTCATGGAAAACTACAAGCTTACAAAAAAAGACTCTGACATATTCATGACAATGCAAAACTTGGAAAATCCTTTAAAATCATCCACCTCGACCACTTTACACCAAAACATAACGAATTATGCAACAACCTTTGACGCACACAACAATGAACAACCACCCAATTCAAAAGAAATGAAAAATCTTTATGGTAAAGGTTATGAGCTCATGAAACAACTTGGATAAAGTGGGAAAGGATGTGGTGCTTGAGAAGAAGGTATCTATGTCTCCATCAATCCTAACATGCAAGAAACAACTCATGGTCTTGGCTATTGTCCTTTGATAAAAATTGCCAAGCCTTCACTCAACATCAACACTCTCACACAAAATTCTCCTAAACCAACCTTAATAGTTGTACATCCTAAACTCATCAACGCTAGTGGTCTTGCAAGTTATCCTTTCCAAAATATGAAACAAACAAAGCACTCTTTGGCTAATTTTAATGTCATCACGTAAAACACTAATGAATTGAATTCATTAGATTTTACACCCTCATGTAAAGGAGAGCCAAAAATCTCACAATCTAAATAGTCTTGTGTAAGTATGACATTTTGTACTAAGCAAGAGGCATCTTTGTCACAAATTACAGGACCACCTTCTCCCATTGATCAAGAGGGTATCTTGTCATGACACCTTCAATATCACTTGATCACCCTTCCTCCACGAACTCAAAATAAATATTATTACAATACTTCATTTTGTGCATATCATATAGTCATTCCACTAATGAATGTAAGGCTTTGAGTAGTAAATCCAGCATCTTAAGGATTTTGGTGTTATTCCTTCTATGGGGGCACCTAATTCCTCCAATTAATACTAATTTTCACTCTAGCATGCATTTCATTAGTCATTTCATCTCACCTTTTTCCTACACTAAGTGGGGGCAAGGGGTTAGGTAGCCTTGTCCTCGTATGTCACTTGTCATTGCCTCTTTTGACTAGTTGTTAACCTTTCATGAACATATAAGAGCAAGCTTGGGATGTGGACAACATGCCTTAAGTTGTCTCGCATGTGACATACTACCTTTTTCATGATGTAGCTTATAGGAAACATATGATTTGGCATATGGCTTTCCGAGTAAGCTCTCATGTATTCTTCTTCTACTTTAAAGCAATTTCTCATAGTAATGGTGTTAACAACTGCTTTAAAGTGGGCGCATACATCGACACTCACATTCCATTATGTGATTTCCTCTCTTGTTAACATTAGGTACAATGTTTCCCAGGATGAGACATTGCACTTGTCCTCTCTTGGAAACAAGACAAGACCATTTGCACTCTTCCTCTCTTGGAAACATTAGGCACAATGTTCCATAAGATGAGACCTTGCATGAACTAAGAAAAATCCCTTTGAATATTCCTTTCACTATTTTTCATTTACAATGTCTATGAATGTCAAGCATACAAAGTTTTTCCTACCTCATAGAAGTCAAAGATCATTTTTGTGTGGCACCTTATTAAAGTTATCAAGAGGTATAACTTTGGCATGGTTGAGCGGGAAGCCCATTCTAAGGCATAAATTTTCCCCATAGCCACCTACTTGTGTGTGTGAGTGCATACCAACCATGAGCGTATGTTCCTCACCTTTTGGGCCTTATCACCTCGTGGACAACCAGAAGTTTTGTGGCCCAAAGGTGAGTATACTAGGGCCTTCTCACCTAGCAGAAAGCCATGATTTCTATCACCCCAGAGTAAGTACACATTTCTTGTTTCAAACAAATAGCCTAGATCTGATCCACAATGGGATGGAAAAATGATTGAAGCTTTATCTCATCATTTTTATCACTTTCATTTGTGTTCCTTTGTGCCTATGTTTAGTTTTCCATGAGATATTAATCCTAGGGGCTTGATCATCTCTCTTGATTGTTATTGTCTCATCTTACCAACATGAGTGCATTTGGATCCATCTTGATGTGCATTTTGGGCTACTTTAGTGTGAGTTTGAAGCAATTTCATTCTCTCACTAAAGTGGCAGCTTAATGTTTCATGAAAAAATGTATAGTTGATATTCTTATGCTCACTTGAGTCTCTCTTATGGACTTTGGCTTGATCTTTCCTAAATTTAATGTTGTAATGTGGCTAACACATTCAAATTAGGTCTTGTACCCTTGTGAATCATTAAGACTTCTAGGATGTCTTGTAAAGGTGTTGTGAAGTGTTGTAAACCACTTCCACACTTTTCTAGGACCCTTTCATTATAATTCACTTAAATAACCTCTTTTTATCACTTACCAAGTCTTATTTCAAGGTGTTGTAAAGAGTTGTAACAAACTCTCACACTTTTCTAGACTTATCATCAATAATTCAACCCTTTCTCATGTTTAAATGATCCCTTTATGCACTTTCTGGCCATACTTAAGTGTATTTTTGAGGATATTCTCGTTGAACATTATTTAATGCACTTTAATTTTTGAAACC
This sequence comes from Sequoia sempervirens, assembly GCA_007258455.2. Lineage (NCBI taxonomy): Eukaryota > Viridiplantae > Streptophyta > Pinopsida > Cupressales > Cupressaceae > Sequoia > Sequoia sempervirens. The sequence goes on from VDFB02193867.1 coordinate 554,765,040, forward strand.
CAACAAAATTACCCTGGTGGGACCAAGTCGCCACCTGGGGAAACTTAGTCCCACTATGCACAAAAATAAAAATAATTTTAATTTCTTGGCTGGATTTTATTCTCTTACCCTTGAGGTTAGCCTGTGATGTGTTATTTTTGGGAAACAATGGAAAATAAAATATAAGTAAGGTTTTTTCCTCTCATTTTCACCCTAATTCATCCACTCAAGCAATTCATCCATTCACTTAATAATTTTCAAGCATTCAAGCATGCTAAGCATAATCAAGTCATCTGTTGGAGCACTTCATTGCATATCTTCTAATTTCTACAACAAGGGTTTGGTAAGTTTATGACATTGCATGTTGTTTATTTATCATTCTCTTCTCATTTCATTTCATTTCATAGGGTTTGATTACCAAAGTGGGGTTTGACCAAGGAAAACCCCTATACTCTAACCCTTACCCCTTTTCCCCCTCTTTGCATGTGTGTTTGCAGACCTTGTATGCAGGTTTGTCAAAGATTTTGGTGCCAAAAAGTGGTAAAAAATCCATCAAAGTCAACAAAGCCCTAATTGAAGCTTGGATACTCTTTTCATCTTGTTTTTTGCAGAATCATGATCAAACACCTATTAGAAAAGAAAGTGCAGACCGAAAGCTATAGAATCTTTTCCCAAAATTCCAAAAATTCCTAGGTGGACTAAGTTTCCATTTGTGGAAAATTAGTCCCACTGACAAGCCTAAAAATTGATTTTCACATTTTTGAGTACCCATTTGGCAAATTCCTGTTCCAGCAGATTTTTCGTGAAACTAGACTAAGTCACCCAGCTTGGCATAAGTGTCCCAGTCCACATTTTTAGTAAAATATGTAGGATTCCAGAGCCTCTCTACATTAGATTCCATATTCTAGGTGCACCTCTCCATTTCTATTTAATTATTTTATCATTTACTTGCATTCTTAGGTGTTTTTTGCATACATCACTATGCTTTCCAACACTTTGTATTTCTTAGGTTTAACATCAGTAAATAATTTTTTTTTCCTTTTATTGCATTAGGACATCACATTTAGATACATTGCATCCCTTTTACATTAATCTTGAGTGTAGAAACTACACATTTTTGGTCCATTTTTCTCCTTTTAGGTGAAAAACCCTAGAAGAGAAAGAGCATCTTGGACACCCAAAATCATTGTACACACAACCTAAGTCCAACTTCAATAGGTATTACAATTGGTTTAGAACTCTTGATGTAATTTTTTTAGGATATCAAACCATATTTTATTTGAGACATGAATATTTCATCTTTATTTTACCATACTTCTATACCAAGAAAATATTGCATTTGTCCCAAATTTGTCATTTCTAATTCAACAAACATAGTTTCTCCAAACTCTATGAATAAAGCTAAATTGTTTATAGTATAGATAATATCATCAACATAGAGAACTAAGAAAAAAATATCCTTAGTTGAACTCCTAATATAAAGATTTGGATCTAAACGACTACTTAGAAAAACTCTTTGTTAGAGATATGTGTCTATGCTTGAATATCACACTCTTGGTGCTTGGTTAAGACCATACAAGGCCTTCTTTAATTTGTAAACGTAATGTGCTTTCGATGATAATTAAAAACCTTTAGATTGTGAAACGTACACTATATCATCAATCTATCCATTCAAAAATGCACTCTTTACATCCATTTGATAAATTGTCCAACTCTATGAACTCCCAAAGCCACAACCAAATTGATAGTATCTATTCATGCTACAAGTGTGAATATTTCAATATAATTAATATCTTCTTGTTGAGTGTACTCTTTGGCTACTAATCTACCCTTATGCTTATCAATGCTTCCATCAAATTTAGACTTAGTTTTGTACACCCAACTTGTGCTAATAATTTTCTTACCAAGAGGTAGCTAAACTATATCCTATGTGTTATATTCCTTTCATTTTTTTATATTTCACTATTAATTGCTTCAATCCACTCTTCTTTCTCGTGAGCTTGTTCAAATGTGCGTGGCTCATTATTTTACACAATTTGATTCATCAATGCATAATTCAATTTTCTTTATGACCTTGTCATTTTTTCATAAAATTTGAATCTAACATAAGAGTTTATGGATGATTTTTTTATCCTTCTTTGATATTTTTGATATTTTCTTATTCTTGCATTAGATGATTTAGGTTCATTGTCTTCTTTTTCTCCCTCTTCAACTTCATCACTCACTATCTCTTTTCCCTTTGTTTTATTTTCTTTGGTATATTCCACTACTTCATTAAATACCGCAATCTTTTTTTACCTCAAGATTTTTCCCAACTAGATCATATAATCTATATGCTTTATTTTCTGATCCATAACAAATAAAAATCCATTTTTAGGCTTTTATCATGTCTAGCTTAGATCTTTCTTCTTTTGGTATGTGTGCATAAGCAACACAACCAAATACTCTCAAGTGATTAATGCTTGGCTTTATCCTAGACCATGCTTTTTTAGGAGTCATTCCTCTCACCACTTTTGTAGGACTTCTATTTAGAAGATACAGTTTTGTGCATACTACTTTTTCCCAATAAATTTTATCTAAATTATTCTCTTTCATTATAATCCTTGTAGAGTTTGGGTCTCTTATTATGATTCATGGATTTTTCTTGAACTGGGCTTGATACCAAATGACAGAAAATAAAACAACAATGGTGATCAGCTAATCATAAAACTAATCAATATGCAAAATCCCCAAATTGCTTTGATGAAAGAAGAGGAAAGACATCTAGTAAATAGATATTCAAAAGACAAGAAACATTATGGTACACAACCATGTTCACCAATAACTCAACTACAATATTTATCACACAAAAACATTATTTATAAAAAACAATAAATTCAATAAATATTGCTTCAATGGGAATTGTTGTTGTCAAATAAATCCTCTTACAACACATTACATAGTACCCACATATGACAAATGATGCCACAATAAAATACCATGTCTCATTTCTAATTAAGACTAATATAAATAATATAAAACATACAATTATGTAATTCATTTATGAAAAGAGTCAACTAATAAATAAATATAATTAATAAAAAACTTGTCAAGGTTGAGACATCTTAATCCTCAACACAAGCAGTAAGTGGAAATTAAGGTAAATGCATAAAGATGGATATCAAAAAGATTATTAAAAACCATTATTTATTGAATTCAAAAAATTCTTAACTTCAAAAAAAAATTGAAAATACCTATATCCATAATTTTAAAATATTTCACGAACAAGAAATGGCATTTTGAATCTAATTTCCAAACTACCATTATTTTTAACAATAAAATTTGGACACTTAAATAACATGAACACACCAGAATAATTTTATTTATATTAATAAATCTAACATAATTTGAACTTACTAATTCATTTTTTTATTCTATTAAATATATATTCTTATGTGGTTGGTGGTCTAGAACTGGTGTCTTACTTGGGATAACTTGTGCAAACGAGGGTTCCAGGGTCCCTCAATGTGTGTTTTGTGTTGTAATAGTGAGGAGAGTGTCCCTCATCTCTTCTTCCAATGTCCCTTCTCTAGGAAGCTTTGACACCTATGGTGGGGTGTGTGGAACCAGGCTTGTTGGCATGTCTCTTCTTTGGCAGAGTTATTTTCCTTGTGGGGGAAGGCTCGTATTGAGACCTATTTTCTTCAAGTTGCTTGGCCTCTTGGATTGACCTTTATTATTTGGCATATTTGGCTGGAGAGGAATCGCAAGATTTTTCAAGATGTGAAGTCGGTTGTCCAACATTTGTGGTGGGAAATTCTTCATTCTTTGGGAGAAACTATTTCGGCTAAGTATGACTTGGCTGAGGGTGTGGATCTAGGAGATGTTTCCTATTGCACTCATCTCAGCCCTCCATTTCAAAGGTGTGTTGCTTTGAGTGCTAGCCAGATCAAGAGAAATAGATGTTATCATCCTCAGGGTGTGCTGAAAATCAACATAGATGGCTCTTCTCATGAAAATTCTGGTCATGCTGGTATTGGGGGTGTTGGGCCGGATAGTTCTGGAACTGTTGAGTTTATCTTTTTTTTTTATAAGGGTTGGTATACTAACAATGTGATGGAGGATCTTTCCATTTTATGTGTTGTGGAGCATGGTTACACTCTTGGGTGGAGACAGATCATTTGTGAATATGGTTCTCAGGTGGTGGTGAACTTGTTGAAGAGGTAGGAGTTAGAGGATGTCAGTTGGCATTTGGCTATTATTATAAAAAAAATCTTAATCTGTGTGCTTCCTTGGAATTTGTTACTTTCTCACATTCCAAGAGAATGGAATGGGGTTGCAGATTGTTTGGCTAAATGGGCCTATGATCATTTGCAAAATTGGAATATTATGGAAAGGGGTCAATTACCCCCAAATTTGTCACAAAAGTTGGACCACTTAGTGGAGATAGACAAGAGCGTGTAATGCCCTTGCTTTGTACTGCTTTTTTTTTGTTTGAATAAATTTTTACCCCTCTTTTAGTCAAAATATATATTCTTAATTATTTTATTAAAAAATAATAAAATTAGCACATCCTAAAACATTAAACTAAATAAACGTGCTAATCTAATTTCAAAATGGAGAACCAAATATTAAATAATGATAGTAATCAAATCCTTCACCATTGATGAATACAATCAATAATAATATGGAATTTTCTTCTACTTTCATTCTTTGTTAAAATCTAAGATAGCAATAAATTCGAAGAAAATCGATTGACATGGGTCAAATTAGGCTCACTTTTCTGAATGTAATAGATTGAAAAGAAGACAACTTATTAAACATAGGCTTGAGAAAATTGGAAAGGAATACAAATTTTCAAGCATGGAAAAGAACAATGGAAATAAACTTCTTCTAACAAACTATAAAACTTAATCAAAAACCCATCTTCTAAACTCCCAAATTCTCCTTTTCCATGGATTTGAGCAAAGGGGAGCTTGATTTCCACTCTTCTGAGCATTGCATTTAAAACTCCCAATATTTTTTCCACCATATCATGAAGCTACCCTATTCAAGGAAAACCTCCTTGGAAATACTTTTCTCCTCAATCATGTTGGACACATAAGCTTCAAAAAATTTGAGGCTTTTCTTGAAATGGGCATTGATAGTTTGATGTTGCTCTTGCTCTTGCTGGAGATTTTTCAATTCTTTAGTAGCTTCTTCTATGTTAGCCAAAAAGAAAGAGTCCTCAGTTAAGGATGCATACATAGTGTGATCCTTTTTTCCCCATTTACCTCTATCAATACAAGTTTTATTTTGATCGTCCATCCATTTTTGCAGAACCCTATGATGGAGTAGCCTGCTCTCAAATGACAGATAGCTTTTGTGGCATAGAAAATTGGACACTCTTGAGAAAAGAGATAATTTCACACTTAATTTGGACCTACTTCTGAGTACTCTTGCATTAATAATTCTTCAAAACAACATTTATAGGCCCCTAAGACCCATTTTTTTTTTTATCTAGAGGCCCATTTCACTTAAAAATCATATAAATCTCGACAAACAACACTTAATTCATTCATATCCCGAAAAGCCATCTCCAAAAACCACTAGTGGGACCCATTCACCACCTTGGGTGAATAAGTCCACCTCTGGTGGGACCCATTTGCCAAGGGTGGTGAATGAGTCCCTTTTAGGGAAAAAATTAGTTTTGAGCGGGAATTTTACCAATTTAATTTAATTTTTCAGTGGATGTTAGCCTCTTAGGTCTAAATAATAGGAAAATTAGGTATTGATGCCTATAAATACACATTTTAGGTCATTTTTCACATCTCTTAGTCTTCAAAAAAGAAAATTCAAAAGTCAAGTATTAAGAGTCTTCCACAAGAAGTTTCATTAGCATTTTACAACAAAGTTGAAGCTTTAGGGCAGCAAACTAGGGCTTTTGCGGGTCTTCAAGCTCACTTTTTATTCAAGAACTTACATTGCAAATGGTTGTTCATGGATTCCTATGGAGAATCATGGAGAAATTTAGGTTCAAGAGAAGCAACAAGCCAGATCAAATCACACCTTATGACTTGTTTTCAAAGTGATTACATCTTCCATTTTCTCCCTATCTTCAAATTTAAGGTTTGCATTACATTTGCATGTCATTTACATTCATTTGTGATTTGGAGGATCTTTTCCAAAAATTGAAGTTCTCATTTTTCTCCAGAAACAACATCATCAGAAAGAGCTGGGAATCTTGAGCTATGGAGCTATGAAGCTCGAGTTATGCTCAGTCAAACATTGGTCAACTTAGGGCTCAGGTTAGAGGAAAAGGTGAAAATTCAAAGTCACTAAAATTGTTCAACACTCGTCTCAACACAAAGAGCTCATCGAGAGCTTTCCAACGATGTTTGTTTCACGTGAATCAGACTCTGTTTGCTCGAGTTACGAGTAGTCAAAGGTTTGGTAAAAATGTTGACCATGCTGACATCACCATTGGCCAATCACCACATGACACATGGAAACATAGTCAGCACCAAATCATTAGCATAGTCAAAAAACATGTCACCTTCAAGCACTTTGACCATTGAATGATAGCTCGCCATGTGGCACCTCCTTGGCATGCCACGTGGCCCTCCCTATTTCTCCGCTATGGAGATTGTGTTGTTTCGTAAAAGTTTGTTAGGGGGATTCGATTCCCCCACCTCATAAAAATAAGAAATGCCTCCTACCAATCCGCCTAGAATCTCCCCAAAGCATATATAGTGGAGATGTTTTTTTTAAACAAGTATAAATCGCAGATGCAAGGCCGAGTGGGTTGAACACGCAACCTCCGGCTCACAAGCCGACGGGTTCACCGCTAGGCCACACGCCTATATGTAGTTTGAACTCAATGGATTTTTGTTTTGATTAATCAAGGAAAACAAAAATTAAAGAATTAAGCCCTAAATAACTGATAGCTTGAAACTATAAGGGCTTAAAATAAATTTAAAAGATTATTTCAAAAGATTTTGAAGATTTTTGTAAGCTTTTAAAAGGGAAATCCCTAATTCAAAGGGGAAATTAACCCTTTTGAATTTAAATAAGCCAGTACATAATAACTAAAAGGGGGCTAAAAATAAATTAGTGGATTATATGACTATGGGAGAAATATTTTTGTAACCAAAGGGGTTTTTTTTGAAATTATTTACTTTGTAAGGGGGATTTTCAAAGATTTACTTGTAAAAAATGGGAGATATGGGAGATATTGTAAAATCATTTGGTTATACATGAAATTGAGAAAATTTCTTGTATAAAAATAGGGGTAGCTTAGGATTTTGGGTAAGTGGTGATTTGGAGAGAAAATATTTGGTGAAATTTTTCTCTCATCCTGTGCTTTCAAGGAGATTGTTCTTGCGCACTTTGGAGGAGATTTTCAAAATTTCCTTGTAAAATAGGGAGAAACCATGCTTGAGTTATGTACTGATTTTCTAGAGAATTAATTGGATCGGTTCACTCATTGGAGAGGGGCCCAAAGATGTAGTCATTTTTACGATGAACTTCGTTATCAACTTTGTTTGCATTTTCTCTCCTTTCTTTCACTTTGATTTCATCACTTTGTTATTTTCGTTTATTTAATTATGTTCACGTGCTAATTTCAATTAAGTAATTTGGATTTAAAATTGTAACAATAAGCATTCAATGTAATCATCATAGATCCAAAAAATAGATCAAGTTTGGTATCAGAGCTGTGTTTTGGCTAGTATTGCAGAATTGGATGCTAACACGTTCCAAGAAACATCAAGGTGAAGGCGAACTTGAAGAATACAATCCTGAGATCAGAAAACGAAGGACTTTTCTAACAATGGATGAAACTAAAGCTAGGAAAAGTACTGAGCAAGAGATTGATGATAAACCATTTCAGCGAGTCTTTCTTGACATGGAGGCTATGGTGGAAGAGCTTTATGTGGAAAATAAGAAGCGCAAAAAGGGAGGTTCATTGAAGTGAGAAAAGAAGGAAGATCAAAAGGAAAAAGAAGGAAAAGATCCAAAAGTTCCATCTTCTCCATATTCCCCTTCTTCTCCATCTTCCTCTTCTTCTTCTTCCTCTTCTACTACTGTTAATCCTTTCAAGAGCAAGTCTAAGTCTATTATTAAACTGGATGTAAAATTTGAATTGCCTAAATACTGTGGTGAGTTAAATACCAAAAAGTTAGATGATTAGATCTAGCAAGTAGAAGTGTATTGTAGGATTCAAGGCCTAACAGAAGATGCTTCTATGATCCAGTTAGCCACTCTCTAGTTGGGAGGTACAACTCTCACCTAGTGGGAGAGTAGGACTTGGGAGGAAATTGCTCGCCATGGTAAGGTCACTATGACTTGGATGGAATTTGTTGTTGCCATTGAAAAATAGTTTTATCCTTTAGGTTATATGCAACAATTAACAATGAATTGGAAAACCTTTAGGCAAGGTAAGGGTCAATCTTTCCAAGCTTACACCCATGAGTTTAGACAAAAGAATAGTGCTTTAAATGTTCCATTGTATACTTAGGATACACTACTTAAGTATATAGGTGGTTTGCATTCTTACCTAAGACATACTATTCTAATGTTGAGTCCTAGTAATCTGGATGAAGTGTTAGTCCAAGCTACTCATTTAGAGTCAAGGGGTAAGAACATTTTCAGTGGTAATTTCTCAAAGAAACCATCTAAGTCTAAGGGGAAGTCTAAGGGTAAAGAAAAAGACAAAGATAAAGGCAAAGGGAAGAAGAAAGCTGCAGTTAAGGAGGGTAATAAACCCACATGCTCCCATTGCAAGAAAGAGGGGCATGATGATTCAAAGTGTTGGAAACTACATCTTGAATTGAGGACGAAAAGATATAGATGCAATAAAGGCAAACAACAAACTGCTGCAGTGATTTAGCAAGATCTAGGATCCAACTCTAGAGATGAAACTCAAATTGTTGTTGTTGGTGTCCAAGGTAGAGGGAAAGGTATAATTATCTCTTCTAATGCAAATGTTTCTAATGAAAATGCAAGTACAAGTAAAGTATCTACTCCTCCTAAAGTTGATAAACAATGAAATGAATTGTTTCATATTCGAGTTGTAACTAAGCACACTAAGATTAACACACTATTTGATACGGGTTCTCAAGTCAACTTAATATCTGAAGAAGTGGTAAATAAACTCAATCTAGCTAAAACACCTCATCCAAAGCCATATCTGCTTGGATGGGTTTGCAATGACGCTCAACTACAAGTAACAAAATAGTGTAAATTGAAATTTGCTATCACTGCAAACTTTGGTGATGATGTAGAAGTAGATGTTGTTCCTTTGGATATTTGTGGGCTTGTGTTAGGGAGTCCTTATCTATATGAAAGAAAATCAATATTTTATAGGGGAGAATAAGTATCATCTCTTTAAGGATGGGATAGAATACATTGTACATGCACACAAAGTCAAGACTAATCATGCACTAGTTAATGCTGGTCAAATGAAAAGGTTGGTCAATTCTAGTAAGAACTTTGTGTTAATGATTGTAAAACCCAAAGAGGATGAAAAAGCTGAAGCATTTAAGGGGTGTGATCTAGAGCGTAAAAATGAGATGGTCAAAATAGTTTTTTCTTATGGGTATGTGCAGGATCATCATGGAAAAAACAGGCCCTTAAGTGGCAAAAAATTTAGAAAAATCAGAGTTAGTAAACTTGACATAAAAATTTGAATAATTTATCTATATTATTTCATAAATATGTAAGAATAGAATCTATAGAAAATTGAATGTATTTTCTAAACTACTAGCTTTATTTTAAAAAAAATAAAATCTATTTGGTGAAATTTAAAATTTCAATGTAGTAGTACTTAAATTTTAGGGAAAAATAAGAAGTAGGTGTCTGTCTGACCACCCTAACAATAATAAAATAATAATATTTTTTTATAATATTTTATATATAAGTAGAGGACTCATGTGCCGATGTGATGCATATTTTTTTATAATTTTTTTCAATGTAAATAAATAATATTATTTTTTTATTACAACTTTTAAAAATTATAAAAACTCATATGTCTAACCACCTTAACTTGGTCAAAAATTCATGAAATTCATTTCTTGTTTTTTTAATCCTATAGTATGCGAAGCATAGAATGTGACACATGTTTCAGATTCAAAAAATGTGATATCGTTTGAAATCTATATATATTTTTTTAATCAGCCTATCAATCAGGACTTTAGTCATAATTCAAATAGAAAATGAATAATAATTACTTTTTAAATTTAAAGTAAAGTATAATTTATATTGGTGGAAAGCTGAGAATCTCCTTTAAATTAAACCCTTTTCATTTCATAAATGTAGTCTAATTTCACTAAGTTAGACTGTTAAAGTAATGCACAAACTACATTTATGAGAGTCATGAATGATGTCTTTCATCCTTTTATTGATGATTTTGTCAGTCTATCTAGATGATAATTTTGTATTTAGTCAAACTTGGGAAGATCATGTAATTCATGTAAAGAAAGTTTTTGATGTATTGAGAAGAGAAAAACTCTTTGTAAAGATGTCTAAATGCGAATTTTCTAAGACATCCTTAGTGTACTTAGGCTATGTCGTAGGTGGTGGTCAATTGAAAGTAGACCCTATGAAGGTAGAAGCTATTTTAAAATGGCCTAAGCCAAGTACAGTCACTGAAGTCAGAAGTTTCTTAGGTGCAGTCTAGTACTAGAGGAAGTTCATTGCAAACTGTGAACCAAGATTCCCAACCTGCACAAACACAAGAAGCAATCATTATTAGATAAAATGCAAGTTAGTATCATGATTCCCCAAGAAATCCATTTAAATTGCAATGAAAAGGAGACAAAATGAAGAACATAAACAAAAATAAGCAAGAAATGCTAAATCCTATTCAAATCTAGTGCAAACTCTTGATCTCTTGGGGAAGTTGGTGCCAATTTGATGTGGAAATTGGCCCTTTCACAACTCGTATGCAAGCTTTGTTGATTGATGATGAAGAGTGATAAACTTTGATGAAGATTGATGAGTGCTCCAAGATAAAATCTGCATAACCTAGCTATAAACTCAATGATATGGATGAAGATTGCTATGGATTTGAGTATAGTAAGTTTACTCAAGTTGTGGATGATAGAATGAGGAATGAGACCTCTTATTTATAGAATGTTGAGATGGAAGAATTCCCAAAATGAAGCAATGTGGGACTAATCTTCAACCAATGGCAAGGTTCCACTTGTCAAGATGAGAATGGTTGAGGGATGTGCACATTTTGATGAATGTGCCCATAAATACAATTAGGTGATATTTGAAAATGGTGAAATGACATGTAAGAGGGAAAAGGAATGTCTTAAATGCCACTTGGGTCAAGAAAAAAGGAATTATTATGTGAATTTAATGTCTTGTTGGAAGGATAAAGTCCACTTGGATTTTGAATTCAAATTGGGGGAATATTCTCTATTTATGCCATGTTGAGAGAAAATGGAGATTTAATAAATGAATTAAATATATTTTCATGTGCAAGTGGAAAAAGATAGAGGATGGGACATGAAAGGAGATTAAATTAATCAAGGTTAATTAATTTAATGAGAGATTAGCTAATGTGACAAATTTGACTTAGATTTATGGATTGATTTAAATCAAATATGAGAAGAATATGATTATAGAGATAGTTAAATAAATATTTTTTATTTATTTAACTAAAGAAGGCGAATGTTAGATTAAATCAAATAAATGTTAATTTATTTAATTTAATAGGATGACTTTAGAGATTTAATCAAAAAATGAATTATTTAATTAAATAGAGATAATTAGATTAGGTTGATTGATTTAATTAACGAAAGAGGGTGACTTAATTAAATAAATAATTTATTCAATTAAGGGAAGAAAATTGATGAATATAATCAACTAGTGATATTTGATTAAATGGTTAGATTGAGGGATGATTTAGGATGAAATGGTGTTAGTAATCGAGATCAAGTATGTCGGTATATTTTCCATGTCTACACAAACTTCTGCTACATTGCATCACCATTGCATGCATTGACTAGTACAAAGAGAGATTTTTAGTGGGGAGGTCCACAAAAAAGGTCTTCAACACTTTGAAGGAAAGGTTGAGCACAACACCAGTTCTGGTTTTACTAGATTTACGCCAACTGTTTGAGATCAAGACAGATGAAAGTGGATTTTCCATGGGAGAAATGCTAATGCAAGAAGGTAAACCAATCTGCTATCACTCTGAATCCTTTTTGGGTGTAGTTATTAACTATCCTACTTATGATAAAGAACTTTATGCATTAGTTCAGAGTGTTAAAATGTGGAAACACTACTTAATAGGGAAATAAACTGTAATCCACACTAATCACTAGCCACTTTAGTATTTCCATTCACAGTCTAAACTGCAACAAAGTAGGCACTTTAGATGGATGGGTTTTCTTCAACAGTTTCATTTGGTAATTAAGTAAAAGAAAGGTGCCCATAACAAAGTAGCAGATATGTTATCTATGCATCCTATTATGAATGCTTTAACTATAATTAAAGGTAGTTCCATGGTACATGAAATTTTTCAGGAACAATATGGTAATGACAAAGACTTTAAGAAAATCTATTCAGCTCTAATTGCAGGCAAACATGTAGAAGAGAAAGATTACTATGTGCAGGTTAAACTCTTGTATCACTTGGGAAAGTTATGCATTCCAAAAGATGAACAAGCATAGGTAATCAAAGAAGCACATACCTCATTGATTGTAGGACACTTTGGGGTAAGAAAAATAATGACTAAATTGCAAAAATATTGTTACTGGCCTCATATGCAAGAAACTGTAAATAAGTATATTAGAGGTTGTGTCATGTGTGCAACAAGTAAACCTAGTAATAGGAAATTGGGGTTGTACACACCTCTACCTATACCATCCTATCCATGGGAAAGTGTTTCAATGGATTTTGTCAAGGGGTTACCTATGTCTAGGAAGGGACATGATTATCTGTATGTAGTAGTTGATCAGTTCAGCAAAATATGTATCTTAATGCCTTGTAAAAAATAGGTCACTACTAAACTGACAACTCAAATGTACTTTCAATTTGTATGGGTTCACTTTGGGTTACCTAATTCTATTGTATCAGATCGAGATTCTCGATTCCTAGGGGAATTTTGTATGCTTTGTGGGGACTCATGGACACCAAACTGAAGAATAGTATAGCCTTCCATCTCCAGACCGATGGTCAGATAGAGGTAGTAAACATGAAAATTGTGCATCTACTTAGAGGTTACTACAGCAAACATCCCAAGCTGTGGGATGAGAGTCTTCATTATGTGCAACATGCTTACAACTATGCAGCACACTCTTCTAGAAAGAGGTCTCCTTTTGAGACTTGCTTCAGTTATGTGCCCAAAACACCGATGTATTTTTCTTTTGGGAAGGACAATATTGGATATGGACACCATGATGCAGAGAAGGCTTTGAAGTTCATCTAAAAAGAAAGTAATTCATCTAGCATTGGAAGCACAGTTGGAGAAGATTCAGGGCAAATGCAAGGCTCACCATGATCAGCATCGCAGTGATCAACATTTCTAGGTTGGAGACAGAGTTTGGTTACATATCAGCAAGGAAAGAATGCAAGGAAAAGGAAGGAAGCTCAAGCTAATTTGGTATGGTCCCTTTGAGGTCTTGGAAAAGATCAGAACCAACGCCTTCTGCGTTAATCTTCCTCCATACATGCACATTTATTTAGTTGTCAATGTTGAGAATCTGAAGTTGTATGAACCTCCGATGATATTGGATGAGGACACTGATATTCAAGTTCCATTAGTTGATGAATTTTCACCAAAATACATGTTAGAATTACCTGAAGATGTCATCCTCGATAGGAATGTCAGAACTTCATGAAGAGGAGCAATTGAATACCTTAGAGTGGGATTGAAGGGGATGAATCCAAGCAAGGAAAAATGGATGGAGATTGGTAAAGTGAGGGAACTTTACCCTCCCTTAATTTCTAAGTAATCAAGCTTTCGGAGGTCCAAAAGCTCTCTAGTGGGGAGGACTAATCTGGAGGATCTTCGCCAAAAATTGAAGTTCCTCATTTTTCTCTAGAAATGACATCATCAGAAAGAGCTAGGAATCCTGAGCTATGAAGCTCAAGTTATGCTCAGTCAAACCTTGGTCAACTCAAGGCTTAGGTCAAAGAAAAAGGTGAAAATTCAAAGTCACCAAAAGTGGTCAACATCAGTCTCAACACTAAGAGCTCATTGAGAGCTTTCCGACAACTTTTGTTTCACGCGAAGCAGACTCTTTTTTCTTGAGTTACGAGCAGTCAAAGGTTGGGTAAAAATGTTAACCATGTTGACATCAACTTGGTACAATCAGCACCTAGTCATCACCATTGGCCAATCACCACATGACACATGGCAACATAGTTAATGCCACATCATCAACAGAGTTAGTGGACACATCACCTTCAAGCACTTTCACCAGCGAATGATAGCTCACCACGTGACACCTCCTCAGCATGCCACGTGGTCCTCTCTATTTCTCCTTCATGGTGGTTGCATCGTTTGGTAAAAGTTTGTTGGGGGGATTCGATCCCCCCACTTCATACAAAAAAGAAATACCTCCTACCAATCCCTCTATAATCTCGCCTTAGCATATATAGTGGAGATGTTTCTTTTAAACAAGTATAAATCGTGGATGCAAGGCTGAGTAGGTTGAACCCGCAACCTCCGGCTCACAAGTCGGCGGGTTCACCACTAGGCCACACCCCTATATGCAATTTGAACTCGACGTATTTTTGTTTTGATTAACCAAGGAAACTGAAAATCAAGTAATTAAGCCCTAAATAACTAATAGCCCAAAACTATAAGGGCTTAAAATAAATTTAAAAGATTATTTCAAAAGATTTTGAAGATTTTATTAAGTTTTAAAAAGGGAAATCCCTAATTTTGAATTTAAATAAGCCCATACATAATAACTAAAAGGGGAATAAAAATAAATTAGTGGCTTATATGAGTACGGGAGAAATATTTTTGTAACCAAAGGGGTTTTTTTGAAATTATTTACTTTGGAAGGAGATTTTCAAAGATTTACTTGTAAAAAATGGGAAATATGGGAGATATTGTAAAATTATTTGGTTATACACCAAATTGAGAAAATTTCTTGTATAAAAAGGGGGGTAGCTTAGGAGTTTGGGTAAGTGGTGATTTGGAGAGAAATTACTTGGTGAAATTTTTCTCTCATCTCGTGCTTTCAAGGAGATTGTTCTTGTACACTTTGGAGGAGTTTTTCAAAATTTCTTTGTAAAACAAGGAGAAACCATGTTGGAGTTGTGTACTGATTTTGTGGAGAATTAATCGGATCGTTTCACTCATTGGAGAGGGGCCCGAAGACATAGTCATTTTTATGACGAAATTCGTTATCAACTTTGTTTACATTTTCTCTCCTTTCTTTCATTCTGATTTCATCACTTTGTTATTTCTATTTATTTAATTATGTTCGCGTGCTAAATTCAATTAAGTAATTTGGATTTAAAATTGTAACATTAATCATTCAATGCAATCATCATAGATTCAAAAAATAGATCAAATTGAGATGTTGTAGGGTTTATAGGATTAAAGTCTTGCATCATTCAAATCTCATTTGTTCATCTTATTCTAGCACATTAGAATAGGGTTTTGTCTTACTTCAGATTTTCCTAGTCCTATACACATTGAAGGCTAGGGTTTTATGCAGATTTTTATCGATGCAAGGTTTAATTACCTAATTAGAGGTTTGACCAAGGAAAACCCCCCATTAGACAACAAATTTTTAGCTATTTTGTGGGATTTTTTTGAGATTTAGATCTAGGTTTCCATCAAGGAGTGTTATGTAGGTGACAAGGTACAGGTTTGAAACTTGAATTTGCAGAAAACTAAAAAAGGACTAATTCACCATGGGTGGTGAATGATTCCCACTAGAGGTTCCTATCACAGCTAAATGCAGATTCTAGTACACATTTGACATAAATTAGTTTGGGGTAGGAACCCTGACCTAGGACTGATTCGCCCAGGGTGGCGAATGAGTCCCAGTTAGCCAAAAAGTCAACATTTCCTGATTTTCAGAGTAGTTTCCAGTTTTCATTAGGCTTACAAGTGCATACATTCTGAGTTACAACTTTCTATTTGGTTCTATTTGCATTTTTGTTCATCTTTTTAAGTCTTTTGCAAACAACACTGTGTTTTCAAACATTTCATTTTTCTTAGGTTTTGCATAAATAATTAATCAATTTCATTATTTTTCTGCATCTAGATCATTGCATTTAGGCTTAATTCCATCTTTCATACATTATTTTGAGTGAACCACCTCAGTTTTTGGGTTTATCTCTCTCCTTTTAGGTGAAAAACCCTAAGAGTGCAAGAGAAGTACATAGCCCACCCAAAAGTTGATGGCTCATTTTGGTGAAACTACATATTGAACATTATATCTTTCTAATTTTCATTTGCATTTGCATCCTAGGACTCAATTGCATTGGATTTTGCATTATTTTTGCATCCTAGTGCTTACCAAAATTGCATTAGTGAAACTTTCATTTAGAAGTCATTATTGCATTTCATTTTACAACATCATTACAAAATTTTGCATTTCCAGTATTTCTCTACATTGTATAGACCTGAACACATAGAAAAAACTCAAAAAAAATAGAAAATCCTTAAAAATATCTCACCTGGGACTCATTCGCCACCTTGGTTAAATTAGTCCTAGTGCACTTTTTGCATCATTGTTTTCAGAATTTAGTTTCTTGTTTTACACTTTTATGTTTGCCACTATTCCTTTTTTTTCAGTTCAGTTATTTTCTATTATATTCAGTTTATTTGCATAAGCATCATTTCCTTTCATTGCATTTATGGATAGTATTAGATTTTTGCAAGTTTCATTTTTAGCATTAGTTCCTAGTGCTTTTAAATCAGATTCACTAGTCAATAAAAGCAAATAACTGCAAACATCAAACCAACCCTTCAAACAAATGATTCAATTTAGAAACACCATCTCATCCAAGCCTCTTAGTAGTGATGATGTAGACAAGTTAGATGAAGTGCTTCAGGACTTCTTCTCACTCATGTCATCCTCTAAAGCTTGCCATGAGAAGCCTAAACCAATTAATGATAGCTTACCTCTCAAATATTTTAGTCATGATGGTTTTGATATGTTAGATGAATCCCTTCAGGACTTCATCTCACCCACGTCATCCACTAAGGTTTGTTGTGAACAACCTACAACAAATAAAATTAATGTATCTAGATATTTCCATGAGAAACCTACACTAATTGATGATAACTTACCTTTCAAGCCTTTTAGTTGTAATGATTTTGATATGTTAGATGAATCCCTTCAGGATCATCGCACCTAAGTAATTCACTAAGGTTTGTTGTGAACAACCTAAAACTAAGGACATTAATGTGATTCAACCTCAAGTCATTATTTACCCACCCTCAAATAAAATTAATCCTTCCAATAAACCCATGTTTACTCTTTACCCACCTAAAACTGATGTGTTGCAGCAATCTAGTAACGCTAATGTTTCTCATACATATAATACCTAAAAAAATCTGCAACCACTGCAACCAACCCCACCCTCTTTACCTTTACCTAACTCGCCTAGTGCTCTTCATTTTTCTTCACACACAAAGGAGTATGATATTGTGGAACAACTCAAGAATACTCCTGTAAAGATTTCCCTTTGGGACTTACTTCAAAATTCACCAAATTATCACACTATCCTTCAAACAACATTACAACACATAGTGGTTCCTCCTCGTACAACTCCAAATGATGCGGCAGCTCTAATACATGGAATGAATAAAGTTAATATAGACATTACTTTCCATCAACATGACCTTCCTCCTTTAGAGTTGTGAAAACAAAATGAAGCCTTTATGATAATTGCTCAATTCAATCAAATAGGTATCAAAAGGACCCTCATTGATAATGGTCCTGCCCTTAATGTGTGTAGTGTGAATCTCCTTGATAGACTACATGTTGAAAAGTAAAAAATAAAACCTAATTCCTTATCCATTTGAGGATTTTACAATACAACAAAGCAACCACTCAGTGTAATCACTTTGCCTATTACAGTTTGTGTGGCTACTATGCAAACTCCTATCCATGTTATGCTTTATGATCTTTTGTATAATCTCCTTTTAGGTAGACCATGGATTCATGAGATGAATGTCATTCCTTTGACCCTTCATTGTATAATGCAATATGTCTATAACAACAACATTTATCAAGTTGAAATATACCCCGAGCCTAAAAGATGCTTACACCTTGAAAAAGGAACTACTAGTCCTCAAAATACATTAGTTCCAACATCCAATATAGAACACCTTGAATTGAAAAGCAAGATGAGGAATCGGTGTCTAAATTATTTGGTGATGATTGGGTATCCTTAGAATTCACACCTTCCTTTATGGGAGAATATATAATCACTCAAAAAAAGGATGAAACACAAGAACAACCAACTGTGATGTCAACTTAGAATTCAGAAAAATATTCTTAAGCATCTATCTCCTCTACTTTGGAAGAAACTACAATGTACACAACCATTTTTAATGAGATAGATTATCAACATTCACCTAATTCGAAGGAAATGGAAAGACTTTATGGGAAAGGCTATGAACTTGTGAAACAATTGGAATATAATAAAAAAGGATGTGGAAAGGATGAACAAGGTATTCATGCCCCTATAGAACCTAATACACGAGATGAAAATTAGGTTGGGATATTATTTTTCTAAGATGAAAAAAGCTACTCAACGACCATCTTTCAATATCAACACTATTATATGTCAACCAAAACACACTCTCACAGTAAAGCATCCTAAATTGCTTGATATGAACTTACAACCATCATGGGAGTACGTTGAAAATGATGATGCTTTAAAAAAAATGTTAGGAGGGCAAGTGCATGGAGATCGGTAGCCAATTTGTGGCCAATTTACTTTTACATCCTGAAATAGCAAAAATGTGAGCATGTTATAGTAAAACACGCTAGCGTTATGGCTTGGTAATGACCAAGCCTAGGATTGGTCATTATCAAGCCATAACACACTCGCTTTATGGTTTAAATTTCAAAAAACGTGCACATTTTGAGTTCAAAAAAATGTGCCCATTTTGAGTTCAAAAATGTGTGCATTTTGAGTTTTAAAAATGTGCATTTTTTGAAATCAAAAAAACATTTCAAAATGCGAGCATGTTATAATGCACTCACGTTTTGGTCTACATTGAAATTTTTTCCTTATCTTTTTCTTGTCTCTTTCTTGTTATCTTTTAGAGAAATTATATACATGAAATAAACATTTAAGTATAAGTTGACATTTACATATGGATGTTTACTTTCATATACTTTAAATTATATTTCATGTATATAGGCAGGATGTTTGAGAGTGGTTTCAGATCTCTAGGAGTTATAATGCAAATTCCAGTTTTTGGAAGATCTCAAAATTTTTAGACTTAGTCAAATTTTAGTAATTATCATGTCAAATTTCAATAATCAGGAGGTCAAATTTCAGTAATCAGCAAGTTGTATCATCTTTCTCTCTCTCTATCTCACTCATTTTTTATCCCTTATGCTCCAACCCTCTCTCTCACACTCTCTCCTTCCCTCTATACTTCCATTTATCTAACCTCTCTCCCCCTCCATCCCTCCCTCCTTTCCTCCTTCCCTCCTTCCCTATTTAATTTTATTTATCTCCCCCTCTCTCTCTCTTCCTCCCACCCACATTCCCTCTCTACTTCACTCTATCTAACCTATCCCTCTCTACCTCTCTCTCCCTTCATCCCAACCACCTTCCCTCTCTACTTCTCTCTATCTAACCTATCCATCTCTGCCTATCTCTCACCCTCCTTCCTCTCTCTCAATCTCTCCACCTTCCTCCTTCCCTCCTCTCTCTCTCATTCTTTTTATCATACTTCTCTCTCCCTCTATCCCTCCTTCCTCCCCTCTCTACTTCTCTCTATCTCTCTCCCTCCCTCCTCCCCCCTCTTTATCTCCTTCCCTATATAGTTCTCTCTACCTCTATCCATCTCTACCTCTCCCTCCCTCATTCCTTCTCACTCTCCCTCCCTCTCTACCTCTCTCTTAATCTCCCAACCTTCCTCCTTCCCTTTGTGTTTCTCTCTCTCACACACTATCTCCCCCCTATCTCTCTCTTTGGTTTAGGATTTATGGTTTAGGGTTTAGGTTTTAGTATTTAGGGTTTAGGCTTTATAGTTTATGGCTTAGGCTTTAGGTCCAACCTCCCCTCTATCCCCATCTCTCTCAAATCTATCCCTCCTTCTATCCCTCCCACCCCTCTCTCTCTTAGGTATATCTCTTACTCCCTCTATCTCTATCTCTCTTAGGTTTCTCCCTCCTAGGTCCCCTCTCCCTCTCTCAGGTCTCTCCCTACCATCCTAATGAGAGAACATACACACACACTCTCTCTCAGGTCTCTCCCTCCAACCCCCTTCCCCCTTCTCAAGTATCTCCCTCCCACCCTAACTAGAGAACACACAATCTCTCTGTCTCTCTCTTCCTCTCCCACTCCCTCTCTCCTAGTTCTCTCCCTCTTACCCCCTCTCCCTCCCACCCTAACTATAGAATCTCTCTCTCTTCCTCTCAACCCCTATATCTCAAGTTTCTCTCTACCACCCCCTCTCCCTCTCTCAAGTCTCTCCCTCCCACCCTAACTAGGGAACACTCTCTCTCTCTCAAGCCTCTCCCTCCCACCCTAACTAGAGAACTTTCTCTCTCAGGTCTCTCTCTCTCTCTCTCTCCCTCTCTTAAGTCTCTCCTCCAGCCCTAACTAAGGAACTCTCTCTCTCTCTCTCTCTCTCTCTCTCTCTCTCTCTCTCTCTCTCTCTCTCTCTCTCTCTCTCTCTCTCTCTCTCTCTCTCTCTCTCTCTCTCTCTCTCTCTCTCTCTCTCTCTCCCTCCTATCTCCCTCCTCTCTCCCCTCTCTCCTCTCTCTCAGTCTCATTGCCTCATTTCTCTCAACTCTCCCTCAACCCCTCCTTCTCTCAAGTCTCCTCCCTCTTTCTCAAGTCTCTCCCTCCCACCCCTCCCCCTCTCTCAAGTCTCTCCCTCCCATGGTAACTAGAGAACACACACACACACTCTCTGGTTTTTGGCTCACACCCCCTCACTCTCTCTCCATCTCTATCTCTCTATCTCTCTATCTCTCTCTTTATCCATCTCCCACTCCCTATTTGTCCCTCTCCCTCTCTCTCTCCATCCCACCCCCTCTCCATATATCAGGTCTCTCCCCCCCACCCTAACTAGAG
>VDFB02193867.1:554793923-554890969 GCA_007258455.2 Sequoia sempervirens
AATAAATCCTGATGATTGTGAGAACTTTAATCCTACAAGTGTACCCAATCTTTCTCAAGTAAAAGTCTTACCTTATTTTATAGTACTTTAAATGGTTAATTGAAGGTGCTTCTTTAGATCTGAGATAGTTGAACCTTGGATTAAAATATGTATTAGATGGGTAGTATAATGATAAAACTGAGGTCCATTGAATACAAATTATGAACATAATTTACTGGACTATGAATAGTGTTACAATTATAATTATTTCTCCTTTACCTACCTCTGCATTAATGAAAAAGATAGCAGATATTGGAAGTTCATTACATGTCTCATGTATGTGTTAGTATTTTAATTTTGTTTAAGTTGTTCAAGAGCTTGATTAGGTCAAGAATATGTTCTACAAGCTTTGTTCTCTTGACAATGCTCAACATTTTCCCTACACATTTTCTCTTCAATCCAGACATTTCTTAACTCCTTCCCTTATTAGCCCTTGTTTGTTCTCAAGTGTAATGCTTTTTCTATGCATCTTGTAGTATGTATATATGATCAGTCATCTCTTATGAAGCATGGATAACCTTTCATGGAATTGTTGTTGTAATTATACAATTACCATTGTGAGAATAATCATTTAATTTGTATAGAAGTACGTCTTTTTCATATTATTTGACTTGGGGGGAACAACAGAACTGTGATGATAGGTAGAGTTGTTTCTTAAATCCTTCCCTTGTTAGCCCTTGGTTGTTCTCAAGTGTAATGCTTTTTCTATGCATCTTGCAGTCTATATGTATGATCATTCATCTCAAGTGTAATGCTTTTTCTATGCATCTATGCATCTTGCAATCTGTATGTATGATCAGTCTCTACGATGGTACATTTCAACGAATATTTTTAAAAAAAAAAATTTGCATTGTTTCGTCGCAATTTCGACGAAAACCACCAATGAATCACCGAAAAGGTCCAACAAAGTTGCTATAGCTATGACAAAGGCTTCATCGTAACTCCTTGCCCATTTTGTCGCAATTTCGATGAACTTATGGTGTTTTTTCGATGCTACTCCTTGCCCATTTTGTTGAAATGGCGACAAACTTCTAGTGTTGTTTTGACGCTACTCCTTGCCCATTTCGTCGAAATGGCAACAAACTTCTGGTGTTGTTTCGACACTACTCCTTGCCCATTTCATCGAAATGGTGTTGAACTTTTGGTGTTGTTTCGACGCTACTCTTTGCATATTTCGTTGAAATGGTGATGAACTTCTAGTGTAATTCGTTAGTGGATACACGAAGTTTTCGTCGATATTCCAAAAAACATCTGATTCATTTTATGACGTCGACAATTGATGTATTTGGGCCATTATTTCGATGTTTAATTTGTTGTCGAAAAATTGATGAAAAAAATAGTGACGAATTTTTTTTCATCAATTCGTCAATTTTCTGACATGTTTGTCGAACAACCGATGAACGTTCATCAAAAAATGGAGTCAAATTCACTAGTGACAAATTGAATAGAACAACACCTAGTAGACTAGAGCACCTAAGGGTAGATGCTACTAGAGGGTAGTTAGTTCTTATGAGATAACTTGATGATGAAAGTTACCTTCCGAGACGAGTGTTGAGATGGAGTTTAGAGAGTATAGGTTTTCTTTACTATATTCTATTGTTTGTTATTGTAACAATATTTTTATGCTTGGCTAAGCAATTCAATTCATTATGTATGTATAGGCTATGCGATGACACTCTCTGTCATCCCTAGCGTAGATCTTGCATTCTCTTTTCTGACTTGTACATAGAAATGCATGTTGATGTATGGGCACACACTATATTCCACCTTGAAAATTGTTCTCTTAAACTTTTCATGCAAGGTCAAGTATTCTTCAAGTTGGAAGAATTTCAAAGAAGCGTAAGCTTCATGGTTGGGTGGTAAAGCACTTCAACCTTGTTCTTGTCCACCAGTGGAGGTGAGCTCGCGTCAAGAAGAACCTTGCAATTATGCAAGACTATATTAGTCTATGATGTAACCTTGTTGTAACCTTGATGTAACTTTGATGTAAAATTTGTACATTGTATTGACTTGTGGCCTTATAAGCCAAGTCAAACTAGATATTGTAATTGACTTTCAAATTGAATATATAAACCTGGACTCATTTTAATTAGACATGTGTTGCTATGATTCACTATAGCTTCTTATTTATTTCTTTTTAATCTGAATATATTAATATGTCATTTGCAATAATATTATTTAGTAATAATTTAGAATGGGTTATTACACTTGGTATCAGAGCTTAGGGTTCAACTCTAGGCCTTTTGAGTCTACCATAGTCTTGAATAGGGATAATTGACCCTTGACCAAATTTAGTTGTCCTGAGAATTGATCGAACCTGGATTGAAGGCAAGTATAGGAATGTCAAAGGTGGGATGAAGGAAAGGGAAAACCATTAGGACCTCAAATAAGAAAGTCATAGAAGAAGAAAGAACTAAGACTGAGGTTCAACCAGATATTCTCGACAACAAAACTCTAGCTCAAGCCCTTATACGACTTAAGCTAGAGAGAGGAAAGAAGATTGAGGAGAAGCAAGCACCTAAGATCAAAAATCTCTCTGCAATCAAGGACCGGGCTCTAGGGTGTGGACCCAATGCACCCTTGTTAACTAAAGAGAAAAAGGAGAGCTTGTGTGGTCAACCATCCTCTTCTATGAAACTTGATGTCAATTCAGATGAGGACCTAGAGGAATGTCCTCTTTTTGATGACGAGAAAACTAAATAATGTAATAAGAAGCCTTTGTAAATAAGGGTCTATTGACCCACCCTTATTATAAATAAAACAAGATGATATTTTTGGTGTGTTCAAATTAAGAACTCAAACATATTTTTTCAATGCATGAATGTGTATGTCCTTGATGAATGAGTGATATATGCACGTGTATGTAATGAAATGTAGAATCAGAATGTTTATTCATAGAACCCAGTGTTAAGATGTGATAGATGTGAAATGTTATGCAGGTTAAGTGTGATTCAACATGGTGACCACCAGGCAAGAGACGGGTGGTAGTGGGCCAAATAATAGACCTAACAAGAGGTTGGAATAGATTCTAGAGCTCTTGAACAGGCAAGAGGCTCACATGGACCACCTAGAACAAGATTCCCAAGTGGCATGCAAGGACCGGAACCACAGGAATACGAAATTCAATCAAGGAGACAGTGGTCCAGGAGCAGGCCCTCGAGGTAAAATTGAGGAAGAGGTTGGAAAAGATCTCAAAAGAGTGGCACCACCTAAGTTTGATGGTAAGGCTATCGGAGCAAGAGCAGAAGCATGGATTATTGAGATGGAAAAATACTTTGGGCTTCGTAACTTTTCCGACTAGACTAAAACGGCATGGGCTACATATCAACTCTTAGGTGAAGCAGCGACTTGGTGGGATAATGAGAAATTAGAAAGGAATCTTCAGCTTGTTGAGATTACTTGGGAACTCTTCCTTCAATCCTTTAGGAAGAGATGGTTACCACTATTTTTCTTTGACAAGAAGGTGGCATAATTCAAAAATTTAAATAAGGGGAACATGAAGGTGACCCAATATTGGGAAAATTTCACCAACCTATTGAAGTATGTGCCCCAACATCAGGGAGATGAATGTTTTCATAGCCAAAAATTCATATTGGGACTAAGACCCCACATTGGAGCTGAAGTGGATATGCATGATCCTCTTACCATGAATGAAGTTTTCCAAAAGCCAACCTGATAGGAACAAAAACTACAACAATTATCCAATTTTTGCAATAATCTGAATCCTAAGTCATGGTTTGGTAACAAGAAATTTCATAAAGGAGACAAGAATCATCAGATCCATAATCTCAAGAGGGGAAGTGAGTTGCAAGAGAAGGGTGAAGATGGTATTTGTGGAAAGAACAAGATAAACAAAAACAAGGGTAAAGATGATCAAAAGTATAATGGCTTCAGAGAGGACAAGCCAAGAGGTCACAAAGGGCCTCACAATGGGTGCTATACTTGTGGACACAATCGTTATGCTTCAAACTATCCTCAACGATCGAAGTTGTAGAAGAAAGGAAACTACCAGCAAACTCAACATCACCAAATCCACGTTGTAGTGGATAACAAATAGGAAGAGTATCAAGGTTCACCAATTCAAATAATGGGTAAGCTTTATGGCCAAACTGTCTCTATTCTAATTGATATCAGAGCTATTGAATGTTTTACAGATCCTAGAATAATTTCCAAGATACCAATTAGACTTGGATACATGGAAAACTCATGGACAGTCCAATATGGTAATCAAGCAGAGTGGAGAGAAGATGCATGTCTCTTTTGCAATGAGTTAGAGCTTCCAGCCTTCCAAACCTAGGTCAACCTGTATGTTGAACCCTTAGGCTCATATGATGTAATTTTTGAAATAAATTGGTTAACCAAGCATAAGGATATAATGAACTGTGAGGATAAGGTAGTCAATTGTCTGGATGATTATGGAAACCAAGTTGAGATTTGTGGAATGCAAAGACCCTTAGAGATTAGATATATTTCTACTATAGAACTCAAGAAGGCTCATCGAAATGGATGTGCGATCTACGTGGTGCATATCAGTAACCCTAACAACAAGGAACCGTATTTAGATGACTATCTTATTCTCAAGGAGTTCCAAGATGTATTCCCTGATGAACTCACGGAGTTGACTCCAAAATGAGAGTTTGACTTCTCTATTGACCTTATACCAAGAGTTGAGCCTCAATCTAAAGCACCTTATCGGATGACCACCACCGAGCTCTATGAGTTGAAAGCCCAGCTAATGGAATTGTTGAACAAAGGGCTCATTAGACCTAGCGTGTCTCCATGGGGAGCACCAGCTATATTTGTGAAAAAGAAGGATGGAATCTTGCATTTGTGTATAGACTATTGGATGTTGAACAAGGCAACCATCAAGAACCAATATCCACTCTCGAGTATCAATGAGTTGTTTGACGAAATGAAGGGAGCAAAAGTGTTCTTCAAAATTGACCTTGGGTCGGGGTACCATCAGTTAAGAATAGAGGAAGAAGATATTCCAAAGACCACTTTTCAAACTTGGTATGGACATTGTGAGTTCATTGTGGTACCTTTTGGATTGACTAATGCACCAGCAACTTTTATGAACCTCATGAATAGTGTATTCAGAGATTGTTTGGATGAATTTTTTCTAATATTAATTGATGAGATCCTAGTCTACTCAACATCCATTGAAGAGCATGATAGGAACTTGAGGATAGTTCTATAGTGGCTGAGAGAAAAAAAACTCTTTGGGAATCTATCCAAGTGTTTGTTTTATCAAGACAGGGTGCATTATTTAGGCTATATTATTTCAATTAAAGGAGTCTTTGTAGACCCTAAAAAGATCAAGGCAATCACGGAATGGTCGGTGCCTCAAAATGTGTCATGTGTTTGTGGTTTCATGGGCCTCAAAGGATATTATAGGAATTTTGTGCAAGGGTTCTCCTAGATTCAATCTCCTATTACATCACTCCAAGGAAAGGGAACATGGTTTGAATGGACCGATAAATGTGAGCAAGCATTCCAACTACTGAAGGAGAGGCTCATGATAGCACCAATGTTGACCATTCCTAATCCTAATGGAAAATTCACAGTAATCATAGATGCTTCAGGAGAGGGATTGGGAGAAGTATTAATGCAAGATGGACAAGTGGTAGCATATGAATCAAGGAAGCTTAAGCATCACGAGGAAAACTATGCACCGCACGATTTAGAATTGGTTGTAATAGTTCAAACCTTACAAATGTGGAGGAATTAGCTCTTGGGGAAGACTTTTGAACTCAAGACAAACCACTTGGGATTGAGATATATTTTTACTCAACCAAACCTTAATGCATGGTAGAGAAGGTGGTTGGAATTCCTTAGTGAGTATGACTTCGAGATTGAGTACATAAAAGGAAAAGAGAATAGAGTGGTTGATTCTCTTAGTAGATGAAAACATCTAGCAACCATGGTCTTGACAAGGTCTAACTTGAGACAATAGGTGATACAACATCTACCAAGGGATGAACACTATGAGAGAGTGAAGAGCCCCCTAGTAGAAAACCCATCAGATCATTTCTTTGATGGGTATGAGATTGAATCAAATGGAATTTTGTGATACCAGAGAAGAATGTATATTCTAGAATTTGGACAACTAAGGAAGTTGGTCTTAGAGGAGGTTCATAATGCACCTTATTCAGGACACCCCGGAGTATCCAAGATGATTGCAGAGTTGAAAACTTTGTACTTTTGGCCTAAGCTCAAGAAGGATGTAGCGGAGTACGTAGCTAGATGCTTAGAGTTCCAGTGAGTCAAGGCTGAGCATACTCATCCAATTGGGCTATTGTATCCTCATGACATACTTGAGTATAAATGGAAAGTGATCAGTATGGATTTTGTACAAGGGTTGTCGTTGAGAAAGAATTGGCATGATCTTATATTGGTTGTGATTGATAAGTTGACCAAGGTTGCATACTTTATTCCAGGAAACCTTAAGAATGGATCATTGATCCTAGACAAGAAATTTGTCTAGAAGATCTTCCATTTGCATGGAGTGCCAGAGACTATCATTTCTGATAGAGACACCTGAATGATCTCAAGATTTTGGATGATCCTGAATGTTACATTGGGAGACAAATTGAATTTTAGCTCGGCTTATCACCCTTAGACTAATGGACAAATAGAGAGGGTGAATCAGGTAGTCGAAGACCTCCTCTGAATGTATTGTATGAACCAATAGTATAAGTGGGAAGAATATTTACCATTGGTAGAGTTTTCTTACAACTCTTATCACACATCCCTAGGTATGGAACTGTTTGAAGCTCTTTATGGGAGAAAGTGTCATACACCCATTAGTTGGGATAGATTAGAGGACAGGATCATAGTAGGACCTAAAATGCTGAAGGAAATGGAAGAACAAATGAGAGTCATTAAGAGCAGAATGAAGGAGATGGCAGACCGACAGAAAAGTTATGCCGACAAGAACAAAACCCTTAGGTATTTTGCGAAAGGGGGAAAATTTTTCTTAAGAGTTAGACCTCATAAAAGTTCTATAGCCTTTAGAAAGTCTTCTAAGTTGGCCCCAAGATATTTGGGACTATTTGAAGTCTTGGAAGTGATTAACCCAGTTGCTTATAGAATAGGTCTACCACCTTTTTTGGATCGACTTCATAATGTATTTCATGTTTCTTTGCTTAAGCCATATCATCCTGATGTAGCTCATGTCCTTGATTGGAAATCATTGCAAGTACATGATCTAGGATTGGTGCAAGTGGAGCCCATTAGAGTCTTGGATAGACACAATGTTAAGTTGTGAAGTAGACATTTTACTCAGTTTAAGGTCCAATGGGACCAATACTCTGAAGACAGTGCTACTTGGAAGGATGCGGAAGAAATAGAAAGCTCATTTCCTTATTTTCTTTCTTGAGAAAGGGGCTTTGATAATTTTGCTTGAAAATTTTGGATTGAAATATTATGATGTTTTGACTTGGAACAATTTGATGTGATGTTGAAATAGACATATATGCTTTCATTTTTATTAAATAGACATCAGGATGATGTCTCTTCCAAGAGGGGAAGCATGTCATAACCCAAATTTATTGCAATTTTAATTAAATATGATAAATTGAATTATTGAGGATATTCAATATGTTGAATGGAATTTTTGATATTTATGAAAAGATTGAAAGAAGTTGATCATCGTTGACTGTGTGATCTTTCTGAATTATCCTATTTATTATTAAGATTTGAAAGTTACTGATTAATTTTGCAACTGAAAAATGTGTACAATTGCAAGGTGACAAGTTGAAGGATGAGAACACGATTGAAGTAGGATTGTTTAGTCGGATTGAACGATAAGCTAGATGGACTCTAGGTGCACACACCATAAATGGCATGATGATTTTCATTTAAACTTTTTGCATATCGAAGAACTTAATTACATGATTTGAATTGTTCCAATGATTGAAAATGATTGGCTTGTAAAAAAAGTAAACCCGCGATTTCATTGTTTACCTTAATTTTGGTGTTTTGAGAATTGGAAGAAAACTATATTACATATTCTAAACTATGATTAAAAAGGATAAGAATTTCATTATATGAAATTATGTGAAAGTCCCTTTTTGTTTATATATATTGATGCTCGAGATGAAATAAAATTTCTTTTATTTAATTAAATGTTGGTATATGGAACACATAAAACTCTTCAATATATATATATATATATATATATTCGCATATATATGCATACATGTATATATAGATATATATAAATATATATATATAAACCAAAAAACAAATATAAGTGAATTTGAATGAATGTCAAATATATATATATATATATATGCATACAAATGTACATATTTCTATTTCTTATCAATTGAATTTGAAAATTGATATTATCAATATCGGACTATTAGAATCTAAATGAAAATCATGAGGAAATTCCACAAAGGTCGTGGTCTGCCATCGACATTAAGGCAATATTCGAATTATGAGAGTGGGGTGGAAAAATAAGCAATGTCAATTATCATTCAAAAATAAACCCTTAGTGGAGGCATAGTGAAATGGAGGAAAGTTGCTAATTTTGAAGAATAACATCGACACAATAACACAATGACGGGTTGTTCGACCAAGCATCATGGGAAAAAGCTGAAGGAAATCCTTGATTTCAAAGATATTTAGTGTTTTCATTAAAAATGTTTTTTTTTCATTTCATTTTCCAGTTTTATTTATTATCTATGCACAATTCGAATCATTTCAATGTCAATTTTATTGATTTGAATGAAACTTGATCATGGAACTCCTTGTGCAAAATATATGAGTTGCATTTGAAATTTTGATTATAAGCATGGCTCTATTGGTTGTTCTATACCTAGATTTTCCTGCACATGTTTAACCCACAACTTGGAAGGCCAACTGTATAATACCTTGTAAGATTTTAATGTCGTCGACCTTGTGCATAGGTTGCATGTGTGCTATTTAGATAGCTCTTCACAGGGCTATCAAGGAAATCCCATAGGCCTGTGAATGGAGTGTTGATCTTTATAAATCATTGCCACCCTCTTAAGTGTAGGCCAAATCCTTACCAAAAATATTATGTTTTATATATTTTATTTTCGTATTATTATCCATTCAATAGTCACCCATTCGGTCTGAAGCCATCACCTTCGCATCTTGAATTGAAGGGTACTTCAAATGATCTTGGATGCCTTGTCACCATGGGTGATGGTGGGATTATGTCACCCATATTGAATATGTTTATTTGTTATTTCCTTGCAATTGCAAATATCAGTTATGTCATAGGGATTGCATGGTTTCATGTCACCTAGTCATTAAAGGACAAAGGTTGAATGATTAAGTCGTTCTCTTAGTTTGCTTGCATGTACATTATTGTAAACCATCATTTACCATGAACGACACCCAAACATCCTTGGTACAATTACCTTCTAGCCGAGGGTAGGCATTTATGCTATGGTCATGGCCACCCTATATTGAGCAACATTCAACAACTATGGGTCATTCTTAGAATGATAGAAGTATTTAAGTTAATATTGAATTAGGGTTTTCAACTCGAGCTTGGAAGAGATTTATTCTTGATTTTTGAACATTTTATCATTGTTGGTAAATGGTTATCATGTCATTTGAGCTCTTTTAAATACCTTTCAAAAGTTAATAACAACTTCATTGTGTTATCTTTTTACATGAAAGTTTGTATACAACTGTTTAAAATGATAAAGCTTGGATTAATGAAGCAATGGAAACTTGGAGTTGTAACTATAAACTATTGCAAACTACATTTTATTGTTATAAAGTGAAACTGTTAAGCTGTAAACAACATTGTATTAGTGTAAACAGTGATTGTTCTACTACAAATGACCTCATTTTGTTTAAAACTATAACTTTTTAGCTGTAAAAAATATTGTACTATTGTAAATAGTGATTGTTTTACTGTGAACGACATCATTTTGTTATAAAATATGAAATTTTTACTTGAAGCAACATCATTTTGTAATTGTTAAGTTGAAATAGCATAGTTTTGTAAATTGTTTAGCCAAAACAACAGTGTCCTATAATTGTTTATTTGAAACAATATTGTTCTATTATAAACATTGAATTTTTTACTTGAAACAACATCGTTTTGTAACTATTTAGTTGGAAACAACATCGTTATGTTATAAACAATATGTGTTCATTTGTAACAACATTACTTTATCATAAACTATGATTTTTTAACTGTATATAGCATCATTCTATTAAACGGTAACTCTGTGATTACATTAGAATAGTTTGTTATCATAGCATGGTTGGTAGAAGCGACATAACAATATGTAGGAAACTGTTCAATTAGCTTGTTCTTAAAATTCTTACTTCATGCAAACCGATAGACTGTATGATATTTTGAAACATTATTTGAATGATAGAAATCTAATCTATTGGTTTTAAATTGAGAATGTATGCACAAATTCATAACTTAAGTAGGAAAATATATGTGTATGCATGTAGACCTTTGTCTATGTACATACACATACGTGTGACATACTTTCTTTTGTTTCCTATTTTTCTTTATTCTTAAATGAATACTTAGTTAGGATGAAATTAATCTTGTGGCATGCACTTTAAATGGATGGATAATGTTTGATTAGTTTCCATTAGATTTATTTCTAAATTATAAATTGAATAGAACAACAACACCTAGTAGACTAGAGCACCTAAGGGTAGATGCTGCTAGAGGGTAGTTAGTTTCTATGAGATAACTTGATGTTGAAAGTTACCTTCTGGGATAGGTGCCAAGATGGAGTTTAGAGAGTATAAGTTTTCTTTACCAGAACCTATTGTTTGTTGTTGCAACATTATTTTTTATGCTTGGCCAAGCAATTCCTCTCATTATTTATGTATGGACTATGTGATGACACTCTCTACCATTCCTAGAATAGATCTTGCATTCTCTTTTCTAACTTGTAGATAGAAATGCATGTTGGTGTATGGGTATGCACCAAATTCTACCTTGTAGAGTGTTCTCTTGCTAAACTTTATGTACAAGGTCGAGTATTCTTCAAGTTGGAATAATTCTAGGGAAGCATAAGCTTTGTGGTTGGGCGGTAAAGCGCTTTAACCTTGTTCTTGTCCACTAGTAGAGGTGAGCATCAAGAGGAACCTTGCAAGTATGCAAGACTATATTATTCTATGATGTAACCTTGTTGTAACCTTGATGTAACTTTGATGTAAAATTTGTACATTGTATTGACTTGTGGCCTTATGAGCCAAGTCAAACTAGATATTGTAATTGACTTTCAAATTGAATATATAAATCTTGAGTCATTTTAATTAGACATGTATTGCTATGATTGACTATAGCTTCTTAGTTATGTACTTTTAATTTGAATATATTCATATTTCATTTAAAATAATATTATTTAAGTAATAATTTAGAATGGGTTTGTATAGGAGCGAATTTGCACCCTTTTTGTAAATTCCCCTTTGGCATCCCCTCACATTAGAAAATAAAACCTAAAGGTGAAATTCCACATCACCCACCTACCTTCCATCCACTTAGTGCATGTTGTGTGTGTTGATGGGGGAATTTTTGTTAGGGACACGAGCGCGGCACGTAGACGTTTACATAGTGTGTTGTTGTCCCTGATAGATTCTCACCTTTGGAGTCTATAGGGATGTTACACTCCTCATTGGGGATGAACTGTAATGCATCTAAGTGACCAATCAACCTAAAAATGGCTCCTTTTGGTCTTCAAATCCATCCATTTCACTATCACTTCATCTTTTTCACACTTCTTGATCTCTTGAGGAATTCTCTACACACTCATTCAATCTCTTCAACATTCTAGCAATTTTCACAACTCCATTGAAAATTGCAGTAGCTTGTTACTCCACTCATTCCATCTTTATCCGTGTGGTGCTACAATAGAGGTTGTGAGTTTGGTGTCTTGCAAGACCTCCCTTCGTCACTGTTGTAGTCGTGTCGACTTTTCTAAGCTTGTTTCTTGAATTCTCCCTTCATTGGCCTTGAGAGTCTTTGGGTGGAGGTGGTAACACTTCATTTTCCTTTTATGGTTTGATAGAGTAGTGTAGCATCTTTTGTAGTGTTCAATACTCTCTTTTCTTCTCTCCTTTATCATACTTTATTCTTCATGGCTTTTTTGTATGTCTGTGGAGGTGGAAACACCAAAACGAGGGTTTGACTAAGAAAAACCCCTATATAGCCCAACATTTTTTCCCTCTTGCTTGTGTGTAGGTGAGCGTGTGTATGGAGCTCACTAGTGAATTGGCGTTTTAGTGAGTTGATATTTTTCACCCTTGTATGCATCTACTTGTTTTATCATTTACATAATTATTTCTCATACTTTATAATTATGTTTATTTCATTAAATCTAGTTAGCTAGGCAGTTAAGTAGGTTTTTGGTATTTTACACTGTATTTTACATTTTTTGGCCGTACAGATGCCATCACACCAGAGAGATGCTAGCGCATTGTGTTGTCATCCCAAACACATGTTGTCATCCTCAAATAGAGAACTATCTGAGGTGCAGTTTAAACTCCAAAAACTAGCTCGTCTAGCCCCAACTAGATTTTCGAATCTATAGAGTGATAGAAGCACTTGAGAATGCTCTTCATTCTCGATTCCTATCCCAAACACCCATTAGCTTGAGGTAAGTTATCGCATCCCTCCGCTCTCAACTCTTCATGACCTAGAGCCTTAGGGTGGTTGGTCCTCTTCTCTTACAGGGTTATTACATAAAGCAAAAAGCATATCAAGGATAAAAGGCCATTCAATGTAGTCATAAGCTTTGGAAATATCAATATTTAAAAAAAAAAATTGATGTGAGCACCTAGCCCACCCCATACCTTCCCAAATGGATATGATGTTGTCTAAAATGAATTTGGATTTAATGAAACCAAGATCTGCTTTGGGCAAACAACTTGAGGGAGAAGGTTATATATTTTCAAAGAAAGGGCTTTAGTAATGATTTTGTAGGAGACATTGGGGAGCGTGATAAGCCGCCAATTTCAAATATCTTCAGGATCATCAAACTTAGGTATGAATTTTATATTTCCTTTGTTAATAATTTGGCCAAGGGATTTGAAATGGAATGATTCTAAGTAAACCTTATGAAGGTCTTCTTCCACATAGACCGAAAGAGATTTGTAAAATTCACAAGGGAAACCATCAATTCTTGGAGCTTTGTCATCATCCATAGTGTTCATAGCCTCCTTGAGATCTTCAATGGTGAATAATTGCTCACAGAAATCCTTCTAGGTGGAATAAAGTCTATAAGGCACAACTCTAAGGCATTCCTAGAGAGCATTGGTATGCTCTAGAGTGTATTCTTGGGTATTGAAATATTTTTCATAATTTCTAACAAAATCTTGGAGAATGTTAGGAAAATCTGTGAGAAAATAATTACCTTCTTTGATCTGTTTGATGCCAAGAAAATTATGTTTGACACGAAGAGCAAGAAAAAACTCTTTCGAGACATGATCCCTAATTTTAAGCTTATGAAGTGTAGACATCAAAAATATACAGATTGATATCGCACACTCAATCCTAATCTACTAACATCGCTTCATCCTAAAATATCCCTCTTTCTAACCATTTAATCGAATAGCCTTATTTGATTAAAGTCATCATAATTCTCCTTTTAATTAAATAAATCCCTTGATTTAATTAAATCATTGTCTCTATGTAATTAGATAGGTCATTTCATCTTCTTATCTTTATTTAATTAAATAATCCATATTATTTGATTAAATCTCAAAATTCATCTAATTAAATAAATAAAACATTTATCTAATTTAATCTAACATCACCCCCTTTGGTTAAATAAATAAAAAATATTTATTTAACTAAGTCTTAATCATTTTCATCTCTTTTTGATTTATTTCAATCCTAAAATCTAAATCAAATAGTCAAATCAAATAAATCTCCCCTTAAATTAATCAAATCCTGATTAATTTAATCATAATCACTCAAATCCTCTAGATTTTGCAACTTGCACATGAAAATCAATTTAATTGTTTTATAAATCACCTATTTTCATTCAAAAAAGGCATCCAAGTGGGAATATTCCTCAAATTTGAAATCTCCCCCCAAAAGGACTTGTCCCTTCCAACATGGCATTTAACATCTCTTACAAGTCCTTTTCTTGAGCCATGTGACATTAACTTCACCTTTTACCTCATCCTTCAAGCCATATTTTGAATTTGAATCTCCCCCCTCTTTGCACATTCTTCAAAACTTGCACATCCTCCATCCATTCACAAGTTGACAAGTGGCATTTTGTCATTGGCTCATTCTTAGTCCCACATTGCTCTATTTTGGGCATGCTTTCAACTTATCAATCTATAAATAAGAGGTTAATCTCCTCATCTCATCATCCACAATTTGAGTAAACTTACTATACTCAAATTTAGAGCAAATCTTCATCCATCTTATTGAGTTATATAGCTAGGTTTTTTGTAGATTTTGGCTTGGAGCTCTCATCTTTCACCATCAAAGTGGATCAATCATCAGCAACATATCAATCTTGCATCATTGGAGTTGGGAAAGGGCCAATTTTCACATCAAATTGGCACCAATTCCCTCAAGAGATTAGGAGTTTGTTGGCTTTAGAATAGGATTTGATATGCTTTGAAATCTCATTGTGTTCTTCATTTCATATTTTATCTCTTTTTCCATTCAAATGAATTTCTTGAGGAATCCTTGTTCTTACTTGCATTTGATCTTCTAATGTATTCATTTGTTATTTTTTGCAAGTATTTGGATTAGGGTTCACATTTTGGCACTAGAAGGAGGGCAAACCAAAGTTTAAATCACGTTTTTTCATCAAAATTATGTGTTTTTCTGGTTTCTTATGCATTTACAGGAAACAGAGCCACTGGCAGCCCAGCGGTTCCATATAGCACTACTTAAAACTCCAAACAGTGTCGCTTTTGGCTCTAGCGTCATTGTTTGAGCTCCAGCGTCGCTGTTTGAACCTAAACAGCGTCACTGTTTGAACCTAAACAGAGCCGCTTTTGGCTCTAGCGTCACTGTTTGACCTCTAGCGTCATTGTTTGAGCTCCAACATCGCTGTTTGAAGCTCCAACGTCGCTGTTTGAACCCCAAACAGCGCCGCCATCACAAACTGCACCGATGGGATTTTTTTTGCTTTTTCATGCAAATTTAAAATGGCCATATCTTGGTCATTTTTTGGTTTTTTTTCGAAGCTTTTTTTTTTGAAATGGGGTAGAATTTTATAAGCTATCCAATGGTGTAGGTTATTATCAATTTTAATAGAGTTTAAATTTTCAAATTTTTATTTAATGTCAAATCATAATGAAACTTGATCTAACTTTTAGGGTTTTTATGCTTAATAATTTATCTAACCCTCATATCTTCTTGTTTCTTGGTTTCATTTAACATTTAGAGCTTGTATTGCAGGTTTTTAAGGATAAGGGGGCATGGAAGTCAAAGAAAAATCATTATCACATCATTGTAACAAGTTTTTTTAAACACTATAGTGCTTTTTTAACACTAAGTTTTGAGGATTCATTATTCTTCTTAAGGAAAAGTTGTCATCCTTTTCATGCTTAGGATATAATAAATTTATTTGGGCTTTAAAAGAACTTTTGAATTCTTGTTGCAAAGGGTTTAAAATGAACATTAGGACTACAACTTACAAGAGTTTGTATTTTATGGTTAACAATTGAACAAGACAACTCTCATTTGTCCTTTGGTGCTTTAAAATGAATTCATTATTGCTTTGTGGGATCTAAAATGAACATGTGCTACATTGTTTTGTGAGAGCTTACTTGAACTAACTTCATTGAAAAAGGACGTATGCGCTTCTCTCACACTTTATAGCGATCTTGAGAATCAAAAGGCCTCTTTCATGATTTTAGGATAAGACAAAGTAATCACCTCCACACTTCATTTTGGGGTTTAAAATTGAACAAAATTTTGTGCGAGTGTGAATGAATTTATTGCATGTGTTCTCCCTTTGTTTCTAAACAAGGGTTGATCGAACTATGAATAAGTTTATTCACTTTTTTCTATCTTAGAGGGCCTGCCTTGGGGAAAAAGTACTCACCCAAGGGAACGACTCAACCGGTAACACTCTAAATCCAAGAGTATTTCTAGTCGGGATATAAATGTGGGTATTGGAAGAAATGCCACTATCACGCGGTTGATTCTGACAAGATGGATCTGAAAGGGGACTCTTGTCGTATGGGTCAATCTCCATGAATGGAAAGTCCAAAATAGAACCCTTGTTTTATAGTGACCAATTGATCCATTGAGTGAGTTTATAAAAGTGGTGCATTGGAACTTAGATTCCAAGAAGTTACTTGCCATGTCTGATCTTGGTTGAAATATAGAGGTTAAGACTTCATTCTTAACATACCTTTATATTTTTTCTTTGGTTGCATGTAAAATCATCTCTTCTATGAAGGGCATGTGGCAAGACCACCAAGAAAAATGTATCAATTGAGCTAGGATGTCATATTGCTTGTGGTTTGAAAACACAGTGCTTTTATTGAAAACATTTAAAAACCAACATTCAACGAATCATCAAAATTGCAAACCCTTTAGGAGAGGCAAATATCCTTGAACAAATTCACATGTTATTGCTTGCCCTTGGGATTCGTATCCTTAGAGGCATCTAAACATTTGGATTTCATCTCAATTTGCTTCTACTAAAGTCAAATTTAGGCAACCTTTGCCTTGATTTCCTTGATTTCTGTATAATGCACTTTGTGGGATGAAAGGGAATTAGGACATTGGACATTTAGTTGAAAACCTAATCAAGAATGTGTTTGTAGTAAAAATAATCCACTAAGCAAAGATTGAATCAATTAGACCCCACACATGTGCTTGATATCTTTTGGTCATATGATTTTCATGCAAAACATTGGTCTTTTGATTTTGAAATTACTCTTAGAGAAAAGTGTGTTTTTCAATGCCTTGGCCTAGTAAAAAAAGTCTCTCTAAGTCTCTTAGGACCAAAATCAAACACTTCATCCAAATTCCAAACATTTATCTTCTCATCCCGCAAACAACTTTAAGGCTTTGGAAACATCATTCTAGACTTGGGTACATCTTTAAATCAAATCAAAATCATTTGTTTAAGTTAGGTGTGTGGGAATGCATCCTTTCTCATACATTTAATTAAATCAGCAATCCTTTGAACAAATTCATCCTAAGATTGCATCCAAAATCTAGGGTTTACAAGTTCATTATCCAAATCAAACCAATCAAAATCAAACCCTAAGTCTAGCATTGATCCAAAGTTCCTAAACGTTCAACACTCATATCATTCACCTCTTTTCATCCTTCATCTCGTCATTGGTCCTAAGAACCCTAGAGGTCACTTTTTCAACAAGGTCAAAACACAAGAGGAACATGGAATACAAACTTGATCCATACATCATGAGTAATCCAAATCAATTGAACTTTCAAAGCCTTACAACGCCAATTGGTTATCAACACTCACACTTATACAATCCATACATAGGATCATTACCTTCTACAAATGTCAATTGCACAACAAGTGTGAGTATGCCCAAATCAAAGTTTGGGACACCTTTCCCA
This sequence comes from Sequoia sempervirens, assembly GCA_007258455.2. NCBI lineage: Eukaryota > Viridiplantae > Streptophyta > Pinopsida > Cupressales > Cupressaceae > Sequoia > Sequoia sempervirens. The sequence goes on from VDFB02193867.1 coordinate 554,811,502, forward strand.
ATGGTAGATATTAATCCAAACCTACAAATTTGTCAACCAAACTATCAAAGCATGAGCCTTCAAATGAACGTCATCCCACCAAATCCCTACAAGCCAAATAAGAATGTACCAATCACAAGTTTTCAAAACATGAATCCGGAAAACTTTGGGATGGATACATTTGAAAAACATACAAATATTCCAAACATGAACAATGGTCAATTTCAACCTATCATGCCAAATCTGAGTGTCATCCCAAATCAAAACATTGTCCAAAATCAAACACAAGTACACACTCCAAATCTACTTAAACACAAGCCAAATCAACTATATCAAGGGAGTCAAGATCAAAATCAAGAAAAAATTTGGCTAGATCAAATTGCTACACTTACCAAAATAGTTGAGTCATTACGCCAAGAGACATCTCCACCACCATTACCCATATCAACATCATTCCTTGGTTTAGGGCTTCCCCCTTTACCTAGCACCAATCACTCCATCCCAATAAATCCACCTAACACCAATCAAGTCATCACATCAAAACCTTTGAATATATCATCGACATCGCACCAACAGATGGTATCTAATCAAATGATAACATCAATCATGACAAATCAAAACATGGTCTCACAAGGACCTATCACCTCAATCACTCCATCCACCCCTATCACAACCATCATATCTCAACCCATCACTACCATGATCACTCCAAGTATATCCCAACCACTCATCACTACATCCAACATGATTTTGAATCCACCACCACTACCGCCAAAACCAAACGTAGCAAGACAATATGACATTGCGCTAAAAGCTCATCAGGCCTACCAAAAGGCCATCCAAAAATATCTAGCCACGCAACAAGCGAGACAAGCTCAACAAGTGCAACAAGCCTCTCAAGCTTCCCAAGCCTCTCAAGCTACCAAACAAACACAAGCACAAACACAAAAAATGATAACTATTGGGGACAATGACCAAGATCTATCCATCAATGAACACCTTGAAGATGTTTCCAACTCATCGAATGATCAAATTAACATACATCAAGATTCACTTTTCAATCATCATCAAAATCCACCAACAATACCCAATGATGATCCAATTCAAGAAATGTCAACATCATTTGACCCTATGGTTGAAACAATTGGAAATTCCTCCACCACAATTGTTGAAAACAATGATCAAGATCTCTCCATCGATGAGCACCTTGAAGATGTTTCCACCCCATTCGATGATCAACTCACCACACATCAAGAGCCACTTTTTAGTGATCTATTTCAAGGAGTGTTAGGACTATTTGATCCTATTAACATAATGCATGATCTATTGACCTATGATCATGTTGAAAATATCTCTACATCACCTTATGAGTTAGAGGACATATCTCAAGAATTTATTCCAAAGCATGATCAAAATCTTTCACCAAGGTCTAGCAATGGTCCCTTCCAAGACATGTTGACCCCCTTTGATCTCATGGTTGCAAATACTGAAAGAATCCTCAACTCGGCACTTGATCTAAGTCCACTCAAAGATCAAGAGGATATTGAACCATTCCCCATGCCTAATGATGACATCTAAGAACCCTTTGTAAGCAATCCATCCTTTGAAACTGACCCATGTCAAGAACTTGATCCAAAGCGTGTCAAAAGCAACTCCAAAATCATTCAAGATCAAGAATTTGTATCTTCAAGATACTACAATGATCTAATGGAAACTCTCCTATCTATGCAAGATGATCATATCCATGTAGCACATACCCCTCCATCCAACCATGAGATGCTTTCTATGGATGGACACGTAGATGATCTTCATCTAGAATAAAATTATGTTACACAAAAAGAGCAGATTATCAATTCCTACAGTCAAAATGAGTTATCAACATCAAGATTAGATATATCCTGAATTGAGACTGAGGACATAAGGTATGCAGATATCCAGCATTATCCACTCAAGGAAATGAGTCAGACAGAATAGTATAATTCAGAGTTAGCGGAGCAGCAAATTGAAACAACGTCACCTACGGTGGTCATTTATCAGAGAATGCACTCTAAACAGGAGCTCTCAGAATAGGCAGAATCAAAGCATAAAGGTACTACTACCACTATACTAGGAGCAACTTCATCTCAAGTAAACGTCAACATAGGAAGCATGAAGAATCCTTATGATGAAACCAATGCCAATACTACAACCAGCCATGTCATGAATCTTCATCCACCCATCACCCCATCCACGAATTGGGACCAACGTCAAAAGGAAGATTTGAATAAAAGTACAAAGAAAGTTATCAAAGCAAAAGAAGCTGAAAAGCATAATGGACAAATCAAATATAAATGGATACCAAAACATACAAAGAAAGATCATCCCTATCAAACTCCATTAGTCAAAGAAACTATGGGGAAAAATAAAAAAGGGAAAAGTATCCATCAAGGATGTCCACAAAAGCAGGCTTTTCAAGTGACGTACAAAGTGTATCAAGCAGTTGGTCCTAATTCCACGCACACTTTCATATCCACCCATCATTGCTCATCTTCCCAAGTTTGGAGAGTCAAAAGTTCCAAACTATCAACCAATCCATCTCTCATCCCTAAACACACTCCATCCACGCCTCCACGCATGATATCCAATTCTTGCATTGACCAGGTATTGGCAGTGACCCTTCATCATAAGGATTCAGAAGGCACTCTATCACGATGTGTGCATGGAGATAGTTAACCCCGGTATCAACGAAGCAGATCAGAAATCTCAAAAGTTGCATTCAAGTGCACGCATCTTAGCAAAGCAACTCCTTCAGGCAGGATATCGATGGCACATCATGATAGGGGCATCTACATCAGCAACACCTTGTGATTCAGCATGAGCTTAAAATCTTTCAAAAAAATAAAAATAAAATCAAAAAATATGAAAATCCAAAAAAATCAGAAAAAGGATCAAAAATAGTAAAGATAAAAAAATCGTCCTCTAGTGAAAACCACATGGGCAGCGCTTTGGGCAAGACCATGATGAAAACCTGGAAAATAGGCATCATGTGTAGAATCAAGCATCTACCTGCGCCAATTCAGGTGAAAGAATCTCATCTCATCTATAATAAATCGAGCATTCCATCCATCTTATCCATAATAAATCCATGCATCTATGAACCATTTATCCAATCCATTTTCATCCATCTGCATCCATACTCCAAGTTATCTTGATCTTGATGAAATTTTGGGACACACTTTACACTTGCTTATGGTAAACATATTGACATGGGTCATTTTCATTGATCCTATCCTATGCATCATTATCTGAGCCATGAAGCATTATCCAAATGAGCATTCTTTATCTAAACACCTTATCTTATCGCAAGATAATCCTTGGCATCCTTTGTGTGCTTACCATATCCATCCATCCACATGCCTATCCAAGCATCCATCCATGGCATTCCATACATTGCTAGATATTGGGGGAAAATATGTACATCTTGCTTCAAGAATAAGTCTTGATCTATATCCTCTAACTTATGAGGTGATCCGAACATTGGAAAATGTGAAATCAAATTGGTCAAATCACTTGTGAGCAAAAATCCAAATCACTGGCCCATGGCATATTTTGATGAGAAGATGTTCCTTATCAAGCTTCATCTTTCATAGAACATCAATCCAAACAATCGATATCAATCACATCTAACGCATCCTCCAAATGTCATATCAAATCATTCGAACAACTTTTGTTCCAAATCAAGCTTCATCAATCATGATCAATCAAATCCAATCAATCCATCATCTTGGGATATCCATCCTAATCCTTTTGTTTCTTAACACTATCCCTGCATTGTTGTGCATCCTCAACAATGTTATCATCATCAATCCCATCAACATCTCAATCGTTGTGTTGCTTAACACTATCCTTGCATTGTTGTGTATCCTCAACAATGTTATCATCATCAATCCACCGATCCAATCAATCAACCTCAGCTTGGTTTTCAACAAAATCCAAAACGGACACATCCATATCCAAATTGTCAAAATCATGCAAAAAATCCAAAAACAAAATATCCAAAACATATCAAAAATCCAAAAACACTCAAAAAATTAGAAAAATGTCAAAAACAATTGGAATTTGAACTACGTCATCTCTGAGCTTAAACGTAGGCAAGGCTAATCTTTGATTAGCCCCCGAGACATCAAAATCCAAAAACATTCCAAAAAAAAAATCAAAATCCAAAAACATTCAAAAAACACAAAACACCAAAACATCGCAAAAAAAACAAAAATCAAAACATTTGTAAAATCTTGAAAACACCAAAAGTAGCCTCAAACATTCCAAAAATGTCAAAAACATCCAAATATTTGAAAAAATCCATCCATCTCATCTCACTTGCACCCGCGATAATCAATCATCCATAATAAATTGATCATCACCTTCATCCTTTGGCAACACAAACAAAAACAACCACAGCAATTGGCAAAAGAAAACTTCAATCGTAAAATCTAAATGGAAGTAACAAACTATTAAAACAAAATCAAACTCTTGATCATTTTCAGACATGTCAATCTACCTTATATCAATAGCCTATCAAACCATCATCATCCTATACAATGAATGTCCTAGGATATATTGTTCCAACAATGGGCATCATTTTGGATATCACCTTGGATTCTTATCCTATCAAAACAAATCCCTTTGGCTATAGGTATGAAGAACAGGGGCTTGTTTGTGTACTTGATCTTTTCTTTTTGTTTATCTTATTGTGCTCATTCCAAGGACCTCTCAATGATGTCCCCAACAAAGGGATTTAGAGAGATAGGAATGGGGCAACGATCATTATCTTTTGTCTATTGTGCTTGTTGGATTTTCTTGTAATATAACTTGGTGAATACTTACTTTGTTAGGTACATCCTAGCAAGGTTTCTGTATGTCAAGTGTGAACAAGAATACTCCTATCTATTTTTTGATTCAAAGTCCATCACACTAGGTGCAATGCCATCCTGGTTCTTTATACCTTGATGCATCGTGCTTACGTGTGTTATCAAACATAAGGTAATTGGCCCTTTGAAAATCCCAACTCCTCAGCAAGTAATCATCATCATCATCATCATCATCATCATCTCATGTCTTGTTGGATTCTCTTTTTTTTCTTCTATCTCTTATTTTCCATGCTAACATGGTACCTGTAGACATGCAAAATTTACATTATGCATTCGATCGGATTCAGTCAAACTAGATGTTGCATTAGGTCCATTCATCACCTTTAAACCATTCATTAAATAATCTCATTTATCAAATAAACATTATCAGTCAACCTTCATTTTGCATCATCCATTTAATTAAATAAATCAGGACTTTATCTTAAATCATATTCCACCATTTTTTGATCTAAATAAATCAAGTATTTAAGTCCAAAAAGTCAAATCATCTAATCAGCATTTAATCAGCATAATCATCATCTAATCCTAATCTAATGCTAATCCCATCCCACTTGCATTATCTAGATCTAGCCACTTGCACAATAAATCAATTTTATTGATTTATTAAAACAATCATTTTCCCTCAACATGACAAGTCAAACATGGCATTTATTGCTATTTTTCCTTGTCCCCCTCTCAGCATTTATGGCAAAATTTGAATTCAAATTTTCCCCCTCTTGGGCACTCTTCCCAAATCTTGCACATGCATCAACTAATCACCACTTGACAAGTGTCCTTCTATCATTGGTAGAATCTTAGTCCCACATTGGTCCCTCTTCAACAATCTTAGCATTTGAAATCTTCAAATAGAGGCTTCAACATTGAGCAAATCCTTCACAATCTTTAAGCAAAGTCATTCTCTTCACATGGAGAACTGATTTTGTCCACTATCAATCCACAATCTTAGCATTTCATCTCCAAGATCATGCAAGGTCACTCTCTTCATTTGAGAAATGATCTTGTCCATCATTATCATTAGCTTATCTAAAGGGGTTGGGAAAGGGCTACTTTCCACATCAAAGTAGCACCAATCCCCCCATAAGATCATTTGTTTGCTTTGTTTAAGAATGAGGAATAGTTATTTTCGATTGTATTTGCTCAAGTATTTCATCTTTTTCCTTGTTTTCTAACAATGCAGATGGATTTTATGGGGAACTCATGTTTTAATCTTGCATTTCGATTTTACCATGACAGTTAATCATAAATCATCATTAATGCATCCATCTTGCATCCACAAACCATCGGCATATCACATCATATCATATAGAAAACATTAATCATACCATATGCGTTCATCCCCATCATTGCATAGTATAGATTGGTTATTCTAAACATCTCATAAACCATAGATCTATCACCATACACATAATCATAAAAGCATCATCATATCATATCATGTGCATCCATATCATCCATTCACCATCATATCATCCATTACATATAAACATCATAATCATATCATCATCAATAATGTCACTGTCATGGTACAAATTAGGATCAAGTGGGTGTAATATATCAAAATAGGCATGAGGCTAGCCATGGCTGATGACTATCTACATCATCAAATCTTTCTACATCAAAGATTCGAGTTGAACTGATCTTGAACCTCTTTGTCGAGAGATCGACCCTCAAATCAAACCTCTTCGCCCAATCTCTCGAGGGGGCAGTATACCAATGTAATTCTTCATTCACTGGGGTAGCAATGGGGCATCTGAAAAAAAAAATCAAAGAATTTTTTACTTTTGATCATGGCAAGGTTATTCTTTGAACCAACGCAACAAGTGCATCGCTTCAAAGAGGGGCAAAATGTAGACATCAAAAATATAAAAATTGATATCGCACACTCGATCCTGATCTACTAACATCACTTCATCCTAAATTATCCCTCTGTCTAACCATTTAATCGAATAGCATTATTTGATTAAAGTCATCATAATTCTCCTTTTAATTAAATAAATCCCTCGATTTAATTAAATCATTGTCTCTGTGTAATTAGCTAGGTCATTTCATCTTCTTATCTTTATTTAATTAAATAATCCATATTATTTGATTAAATCTCAAAATTCATCTAATTAAATAAATAAAACATTTATCTAATTTAATCTAACATCACCCCCTTTGGTTAAATAAATAAAAAATATTTATTTAACTAATTCTTAATCATTTTCATCTCTTTTTGATTTATTTCAATCCTAAAATCTAAATCAAATAGTCAAATCAGCTAAATCTCCCCTTAAATTAATCAAATCCTGATTAATTTAATCCTAATCACTCAAATCCTCTAGATTTTGCAACTTGCACATGAAAATCAATTTAATTGTTTTATAAATCACCTATTTTCATTCAAAAGGCATCCAAGTGGGAATATTCCTCAAATTTGAAATCTCCCCCCAAAAGGACTTGTCCCTTCCAACATGGCATTTAACATCTCTTACAAGTCCTTTTCTTGAGCCATGTGACATTAACTTCACCTTTCACCTCATCCTTCAAGCCATATTTTGAATTTGAATCTCCTCCCTCTTTGCACATTCTTCAAAACTTGCACATCCTCCATCCATTCACAAGCTGACAAGTGGCATTTTGTCATTGGCTCATTCTTAGTCCCACATTGCTCTATTTTGGGCATGCTTTCAACTTATCAAACTATAAATAAGAGGTTATCTCCTCATCTCATCATCCACAATTTGAGTAAACTTACTATATCAAATTTAGAGCAATCTTCATCCATCTTATTGAGTTCTATAGCTAGGTTTTTTCCATATTTTGGCTTGGAGCTCTCATCCTTCACCATCAAAGTGGATCAATCATCATCAACATATCAATCTTGCATCATTGGAGTTGGGAAAGGGCCAATTTTCACATCAAATCGGCACCAATTCCCTCAAGAGATTAGGAGTTTGTTGGCTTTAGAATAGGATTTGATATGCTTTGAAATCTCATTGTGTTCTTCATTTCATATTTTATCTCTTTTTCCATTCAAATGAATTTCTTAAGGAATCCTTGTTCTTACTTGCATTTGATCTTCTAATGTATTCATTTGTTGTGTTTTGCAGGTATTTGGATTAGGGTTCACATGAAGTATGACTTTGATTTGCACACCTCTCGTAGCATAAAAATTAGAAATTTGTTTCTATAGTGTAGAAAAATGTATCCCTTTACATTTTCACACTTGCTTGGGCCCTCCTTGCTAAAATTGGACTTCTTTATGCCTTAATTGGCCTTATTTTTCATCCACAAGCCTTAATTAATGCATCTTTCTGAGGATAATCTTGACATATATCAAGTGACCAATCAGAAATTAATGATTTTGGATTGTATGGCCAGATTTAGTGATTTGGGACTCATACACCACCTTGGGCGTATGGATCCCACCTAAGTTTCAGGGCCTAGATCTGAATTTAACATTAAACTAAGCATTTCTTGAAAAATGTGTCCCAAGTTTAGCCTAATGGGACTCATATGCCCCTACTGGCTTATGAGTCCCACCTAGCTTAGACCTAATTTAAATTCAAATTCTTGGTGGGATTTTATTCTCCTAGATCTAATGTCAGCTTGTAGTGTTGTAATTTCAAGAAATTTGGCATAAACAAGTATAAATACTAGGTTATTTCACATATTTTCTCCTAAGAAATTCAAGTATTCAAGAGCTATAGAAAATTTGAGATCACAAGATTTTACAAGAGCATTCAAGAGTGATTATCAAGAATTGTGGAGCATTATTCAAGATTCAAGCATCATGTCAAATTCATCATGCATCATGTTTTTTTTTAGCTAACTTTTGTGATGTAGTTATCTTATGATTCAAGCAAGAATTCAAGTCAAGATCCATAACCTACAAGAAAGATTCAATATCCACATTCATTTTAGCCATTACATACAAGTTTGCAATCTCTTATTCAAGGGTTTGGTGAGTTTCAACATTACATATGTGTTCATTCATCATTCCTTCATTCTATTTGAGTTTATTTCAAGGTTTGATTACAAAAATGGGGTTGACCAAGACAAACTCCTATATCCACTAACAAAACAAAATTTTCCCCTCTCTTTGATGTTTGATTATAGATTAGGTGGTTTAGGTTGAAGATCCATTAAAGAGAAAGATTGGAGAAAAGTTGTTAAGTTGTCAAAGTTATCACCTTGTTTCGCAAGATCATGAAAATTTACTTACAAAGCAAAATTCAATGTTTCAAAATCAAAGATTTGGTAGGAGGGAAGTTACAACAAATCAAGTTAGAGGATTCTAGATTTTCAGATCAACCCTAATAATAGGACTAAATTTCCACTTGTGGTGTATGAGTCCTATTATACACATTTTCAAGTTTTTTTTGTAGATCCTGATTCAGCAGTTCCATATTCTGGTTTTCGCCCAAAACCCTAAACTTGGACTAAATCACCCCTACTAATGTATAAGTCCCAATGTACAATAAAAGTTATTATTTTTAGGTTTTCAAACCCTCATTCAATCCTCTTCAGGTTTCTAGGTGTACCTTTGTACTTTCTCAGTTTACAGTTTTGATTTGAATCTGTTTCTAGGTCATTTACTTAAGTCTTGCACCTCATTTACATTTCTTGTCTTTCCAATCCCTAGCTTGGTGGTGAACCTCATTTTATCCTTCAATCACACCCTAGGACTTCTGATTGCAGATCTCTTTCCCTCATTTCATCCCTTGATTGAGATCTTTAAGGTTTCCTTGAATGAAACTTGTAGGAAATTGGTTGTTGTATCTCCTAAATCATACATTCATACATACAATGACTATTTTCAAGGTTTCATTTTGGTGAACTCGATGTGAATTATTGGACATAGCACCGATGAATTTCATTCTTTAAAATAAATATTGAAAAAGTTTGATATCATAGGAATAGTTCCTTAGAGCATTTCCTTTCGCTTCTTGCCATGTACTAGTTGTAGGATCATAACGTTCTCACTATTACATGCTTTACATTCATTGCAAATCATTTCAAAATGCAAGGATCACTTTCCCATCACCTATCCTGGCTCATTATTTTCTTGCACTTAGTGGGGGAAAGAATTAGATATTTTTGTCCTAGTACCGCATTTACTATTTTCCTTTTGGCTAGTTGTTCCTCTCTTGGAGACTTTAGGCATAATTTTCCCTAAGTTATAGACCTTACATGAACTAAGAAAAACTCCTTTGAACATACCTTACACTCTTTTATATTTTTGGTTATATGCCCACCTGCATAACACACTTTGCTTGCCTATGGAGCCATCTTGTTTGTTCATGAGTTTCAAGCATACGAAGTTTTTCTTTCCTCATGAAGCTCAAATTTCATTGTTGTGTGGCACCTTATCAAATATATCAAGAGGTATAGATTTGGTATAGTTGTACCTATGGGATCTGAACTTAGGTGTGACTTTCCCATAGCCACTTGCTTGTCTGTGTGAGCACATAACAACCACATGTGTATGTGTCTCTCTTGGGGCTCACCTAGTGGATAGCTTGAGGTTCAACTAGACCTTGTGAGCATGCGTTGGTTTGTGTAGTATAAATCATGTTCCACTTGCAAACATTTCTAGGAAAACAACTTAGATCTTATCCACAGTGTGCAGGACAAATGGTCGAAGCTTGATCCAACCCCCCTATTATTTTGTTTTTATTTTCTTCTCTTTGTCTTTGTCAATGTATCCTTGTGCATTTTTGCTGCTCCTTACATTATTTTTATGTTTTTTCTTTTGTGCCTATGTTGGTTTGCCATAGGATCTTGATCTCAGGGGCTTGAGCACCTCTTGGTCATTGTCATCCTATCTTACTAGCGTTGGTACACTTGAACCCCTCTTGATGCGAGTTTTTCTACTCTAGTGTGAGTTTGAAGCAAGTTCCTCCTCTCACTAAAGTGGGGGATAAATGTAGTATAGAAAGATGTATCCCTTTACATTTTCACACTTGTTTGGGCCCACCCTACTAAAATTAGGCTTCTTTATGCCTCAATTGACCTTATTTTGTATCCACAAGCCTTAATTAATGCATATTTTTTAGGATTATCCCAACATATATCAAGTGACCAATAAAAAATTAATAATTTTGGATTGTATGGCCCAAATTTAGTGATCTGGGACTCATATGCTACCTTGGGCATATGGGTCCACCCTAGGTTTCGGGGCCTAGATCTGAATTTAACATTAAACTAAGCATTTCTTGAAAAATGTGTCCCAAGCTTAGCCTAATGGGACTCATAAGCCCCTACTAACATATGAATCTCACTTATCTTAGACCTAATTTAAATTCAAATTCTTGGTAGGATTTTATTCTCCTAGATATGATGCTAATTTGTAGTGTTGTAATTTCAGGAAATTTGGTATAAACAAGTATAAATACTAGGTTATTTCACATATTTTCTCCTAAGCAATTCAAGTATTCAAGCACTATAAAAAAATTGAGATCACAAGATTTTACAAGATCATTCAAGATCATTCAAGAGTGATTATCAAGCATTGTGGGGCATTATTCAAGAATCAAGCATCGTGTCAAAGTCATCATGCATCATGTTTGTTTTTAGCTAACATTGTGATGTAGGAATCTTATGATTCAAGCAAGCATTCAAGTCAAGATCCATAACATACAAGTAAGAGTCAAGATTCACATTCATGTTGTAGACACACAAAATATGCATACAGGTCAATCCAATGGTTTAGTCAAATAATAACATTTCATCTCTCATAAATCATTCAACCTTTATCTTGCATCATCCATTTAATTAAATAAACTAGGACTTTATTTAATTAAGTCTCAAAATTCATATTTCTCCTTTTCTGATTTAAATAAATCAAATATTTAAGTCATAAAAGTCAAACTCACTTAATCATCATTAAGTTTATCTAAACCTGATTAAATCTTATATAATGCATGTCACATCCTCTAGATAATCCCACTTGCACAAATAAATCAATTTATTGATTTATTAAAATCAGAATTTTCACTCAACATGGCATCTTTGAGGAATATTCCATCAAGTTTGAATTCAAAACCAAGTGGGCATGTACATCCAACAAAGCAATTAATAAAATCTTACATGTCCCCCACTCAGCATTTACTCTCAAATTTGAATTTGAAATTTCCCCCTCTTGGGCACATTTCCCAAATCTTGCACATCCTCAAGCCTATCACAAGATGACAGGTGGCCTCTTTTCATTGGCCTATTTTTAGTCCCACATTGGTCCCTTTTCAACACTCTTATCATTTAAGAATCTACAAATAGAGGCATCATTCTTCAAGCAAATCCTCTGCAATCTTAGCATTTTGTCTACAATCATCATGCAAGGTCACTCTCTTCATTTGAGAATTGATCTTGCCCACACCATCTTCATATCATATTCATATCAATTTCATCATCAAGCTTAAGCAAGGATTGGGAAAGTGCTATTTTCTACAATAGCACCAATCCAATATGAGATAGATATGTTTCATGTTTTTTTATAGATGCTTTAGTTAACTTTTTATTATATTGCATTTTAAAAGCATGTTAGCTTATCTCATATGGATGTTAAAATCTTGCTTTGTTTTAAATGCTAACCATGTTAATGTGTGTTGGAGGTTTTAACCAATTTGCAAATTTTGACATCTACATTCATTGATGGAGAAGGTGGCGTGTTGTATTGCAGACCCAACATGACAAAGCAATCTCCTTCATTTTTGTGTAGGTCGCCATGGTGAAACCAGACCCGTGCTTGTGCCTTCATTTAACATAGAGAATCCCATACATCTTCAAAGGTTGATCTATTTTGTTTATTCGCAGCTTAGCAAGGAAGAAGGTACATGCCAATTCTGTGACAGAGGTGTTTCTCTTTCTCATAATAATCTTCATTGCAACGCTTCCTATCACACCATAACCTATTTATTATATGCGGTTGACCTATTATGAGGAATTGCTTTCATGCGCCTTTTCTATGCTTTGCATTTTACGTGTGGCCTACTAATTATGGTCGTAGAATTTAGTTTTACACCTACCATCTACACTTGTTCGAATATTCTACACGCAATTTTGTTAGACTTCCCCCCCATTGGTTATGCTTTGTTGGACGCTTGTACCTTGTTCCAAAGCTAGCATTTATTTTTGCACTGGCAGGGAAGACGCACTGTTTTTCTTTACGCCTGAGCTTGAAAGTTCCTAAATCGAATACCAGCATGACACAATTTATGTAGGATCCTAAAGATAAGTCACTCACCATTGATTCTATTTAGATTGATTTGAGGTTTACATGCTGTTCGATCTCTCTCATGGAATTTTTTCACTCTAAGGTAGTTGTTTTGTTAGCTGGTTAATAATGTTGTTGGTTTTAACGTGATCCTTTTACTACTGCCAGTCGCTTTTACTTGCCTTGACAAAGTTTGTGTTCCCAATGTTGTGGAATTTAGTTTTACACCTGCCATCTACCTTTGTCTGAATGTTTTACATGTAAATCACACATAGTCACTTACAGATTTTAGTCCCCTACCTCAGTCACTATTTTAAATGCGCACATGTTGCACACAGTCTACTTTACAATGCACTATTTTAGTGCACACAGTCTATTACAGCTGAATAATGATATCCTAGTCTTTCATTTGGTTTATGTGGGATGTGCTTTTGGTCAATCCCCGGTACGTTGTACCTCCATTCGCTAGGCTAGAAGTCCAATGAATCTAACATTTTAAGTCTAATCCATAATCAATATAAAACTGTTCAAATCTTGGTATAAATTTGTAGATCGGTTGAATGACTGAAAGGCGTAGACGGTGTGCAAAGCACTTTAGGAGCATTTAATTCAACTACTAGGTGGATTGAGAATAGGAGTAGGCGGTGTGAAACAACTTTATTGAACCTTAAGATCTTCCTATCCTATCGAGATAAATAAATCTCTTATTTACAAGTGGAGAAGTCTCTTTAGGAAAGTTGGATGTTTCTTTGGGTACTGCGATTAGTGTTGTTTGACATTAGAAAATCAGATCTCACAGGCAATTATTGATGCAGGACAGAGCTCTCTTTATTTGTTCATAATTAAAACTTGCTGATATTGAATGTTGGATATAGTGCTTTCAAATAAGTATATCATTTTATTTATTTCAGAGAGTTTTTTTTATCATGCATTTGTTTGACAAAGATATCAAAATCCTTACTTATTTGCTTTAAAATTTGGATTGCTAATAAGGGTTGTTTTGATCTTTTCTACATGATCAAATATTATTAATGCTTTGTCTTTCATCTAAAATCATTCTACTGTTTGAAATCAATTCTTAAAACAAAATTGCTTAAATAACTTGATCCTTGTATACTTGTCTTTTCTTTTCATAGGTACAACAAAAATGAGGTACAAAAGTAAACAAAGGCAAACGAAAGTGAACAAGGTACAAACGGAGGAAAGTGAAAGGAAAACGAAGGAGAGCAAGGAAAGTGAAGGTGATTCGAAGAAAGAAAATGATGGCTTGAGAATATTAAAGTGTTCTTTAACACTTTAGTGTTTACTTAAACGCTTTTGTGAAATTGTTACCTTTTCGCTCTTAGGACACTAATTTTCATTTGGGTTTAAAAGGAACACTTTGATTTTTCATTGCAAAGGGCTAAAATTGAAACTTAGATACCTACTAGATTTCAATTTTGGCTAAAAATGGATAAACAATCTTCATCTTTCCTTTGGTACTTAAAACGAATCAAATCATTGCTTTGAAGGATAAAATGAATGTGTGTCTTTATTGTTTTGTAATTATTTACACAAAGTAATATCACCAAAAGACGTATGCACTTCTCTCGGTGATCTTGAGAATCAAAAGGCTTTTGGTGACATTAATTTGCATAAATAATTTCCCATACACACTTCGATTTGTGTTTAAAATTGAACATCTTGTGCAAGTGTGAGTAGAGCATCATCGCGTATATTCTCTTTCTTTGAGTCATCAAAGATTGATCGAGTTACAGATTTTGTCTTTGCTTTCTTTTGTTTATCCTAGAGGGCCTACCTTGGGGAAAAAGTACTCACCCAAGGGAATGACTCAATCGGTAAAACTCTGAACCCGAGAGTATTTCCAGCCGGGATATAAATGTGGATATTGGACGAAATGCCAATATCACGCGGTTGATTCCGACAAGATGGATCCGAGAGGGGACTCTTGCCGTATCAGTCAATCTCCACGAATGGAAAGTCTGAAATAGAACCCTTGTTTTGTAGTGGCCTATTAACCCATTCACCGAGTTTATCAAAGTGGTGCATTGGAACTTAGATTTCAAGAAGTTACTTGCCATGTCTGATCTTGGTTGAAATATAGAGGTTAAGACTTCATTCTTAACATACCTTTATATTTTTTCCTTGGTTGCATGTAAAATTATCTCTTCTACGAAGGGCATGAGGCAAGCCCGCTATGAAAAATGTACCAATTGAGCTAGGACATCATATTGCTTATGGTTTGAAAACACAGTGCTTTTATCGAAAACATTTCAAAACCAACATTCAACGAATCATCAAAATTGCAAACCCTTTAGGAGAAGCAAATATCCTTGAACAAATTCACATGTTATTGCTTTCCCTTGGGATTCGTATCCTTAGAGGCTTTTGAACATTTGGATTTCATCTCAATTTGCTTCTACTAAAGTCAACTTTAGGCAACCTTTGCCTTGATTTCCTCGATTTCTGCATAATGCAGTTTGTGGGATGAAAGGGAATTAGGACATTGGACATTCAATTGAAAACCTAATCAAGAGTGTGTTTGTGGTAAAAAGAATCCATTAAGCAAAGATTAAATCAATTGGACCCCACATATGAGCTTGTCATCTTTTGGTCATATGGTTTTCATGCAAACATTGGTCTTTTGATTTTGAATTACTCTTAGAGAAAGGCATGTTATTCACTATCTTGGCCTAGTAAACAAGTCCTTCCTAGATTCATTTAGGACAAAAATCAAACACTTCATCCATCCAAACATTTATCATCCCATCCCAAACAACTTTAGAGCTTTGAAAACATCAGTCTAGACTTGGGTAAATCCTCAAAACCAAAAATCACCTTGTTTAGTTAGGTGTAGGGGAATGCATCCTTTCTCATACATTTAATTGAATTAGCAATCCTTTGAGAAAATTCATCCTAAGGTCACATCCAACATCTTAGGGTTTACAAGTTCATTATCCAAATCAAACCAATCAAAATCAAACCCTAAGTCTAGCATTGATCCAAAGTTCCTAAACGTTCATCACTCATATCATTTACACCTTTCGTCCTTCATCTCGTCATTATTCCTAAGAATCATAGAGATCACTTTTGCAACAAGGTCAAAACACAAGGAGAACGTGGAATACAAATTTGATCCATACATCATGAGTAATCCAAATCAATTTAACTTTCAAAGCCTTACAACGCCAATTGATTATCAACACTCACACTTATACAATCCATACATGGGCTCATTACCTTCTACAAATTTCAAAAGTACAACAAGTGTGAGTATGCCCAAATCAAAGATTGGAACACGTTTCCCAATTGTAGATCTAAATCCAAACCTACAAGTCTGTCAATCGAACAATCAAAGCATGAGCCTTCAAACGAACAACGTCATCCCACCAAATCCCTACAAGCCAAATGAGAATGTACCAAGCACAAGTTTTCGAAACATGAATCCAAAAAAATTTGGGATGGATACATTTTCAAATCATACAAATATTCCAAACATGAACAATGGTCAATTTCAACCTATCATGCCAAATTTGACTGTCATCCCAAATCAAAACATTGTCCAAAATCAAACACAAGAACACACTCCAAATTTGCTTAAACACAAGCCAAATCAACTATATCAAGGGAGTCAAGATCGAAATCAAGAACAAATTTGGCTAGATCAAATTGCTACACTTACCAAAATAGTTGAGTCATTACCCCAAGAGACATCTCCACCACCATTACCCATATCAACATCATTCCTTGGTTTAGGGCATCACATCAAATCCTTTGAATATACCATCGACATCACACCAACAGATGGTATTCAATCAAGCAACAATGTTGATCCCAACCAATCCAAATATGGTCTCCCAAGGGCCTATCACCTCGGTCATTCCAACCATTCCTATCACCTGGATCAATCCCATCATATCTCAAACCCTCACGATCACTCCAAATGTATCTCAATGACTTGTCACTACATCCAATACGATTCCAAATACACTACCACTACCACCAAAACCAAGTGCAATAAGTCAATATTGTAACATCGCACTAAAAGCACATCAAGCCTACAAACAAACGCTTCAAAAATATAAGGTGGCTCCACAAGTCGCTCAAGCTACCCAAGCCTCTCAAGCTACCCAACAAACATAAGCACAAAAAATGACAACTGTTGAGAACAAGGAACAAGATCAATCCATCACTGAGCACCTTGAATCTATGTCTACTTCATCCAATGATCAAATCAACATATGTCAAGAGTCACTTTTGAATCACAATCAAAATCCACCAACAATACTCGACAATGATCCAATTCAAGAAATATCAACATCATTTGACCCTATGGTTGAAGACATTGGAAATCCCTTCACCACAATTGTTGAAAACAATGATGAAGATCATTCCATCGATGAGCACCTTGAAGATGTTTTCACCCCATCCGATGATCAACTCACCATACATCAAGAGCCACTTTTTAGTGATCTATTTCAAGGAGTGTTAGGATTTTTTTATCCTATTGACATAATGCACGATTCGTTGACCTATGATCATGTTGAAAATGTCTCTACATCACCTTATGAGTTAGAAGACATATCTCAAGAATTCATTCCAAAGCAAGATCAAAATCTTTCACCAAGGTCTAGCAATGGTCCTTTCTAAGACATATTGACCTCCGTTGACCTCATGGTTACAGATACTGAAGGAACCCTGAACTCGACACTTGAGGATGTTGAACCATTTACCATGTCTAATAACAACATCCAAGAACCATTTGTAAGCAATCCATCCTTTGAAACTGGCCCATGTCAAGAACTTGATCCAAAGCATGTCGAAAGCAACTTTGAAATCATTCAAGATCAAGAATTTGTATCTTCAAGATACTATAATGATCTAATGGACACTCTCCTATCTATACAAGGTGCACATACTCCTCCATCTACCCATGAGATGCTTTCTACAGATGGACACATAGATGATCTTCATCTAGAACAAGATTTTGTCACACAAAAAGAGCAAATTATTAATTCCTACAGTTAAATTGAGTTGTCAACATCAGGATCAGATATATCCAAAATTCAGACTAAGGACATCAAGTATGCAGATATCCAACATTATCTGCTCAAGGAAATAAGTCAGACAGAACAGTGTAATCCAGAGTTAGCAAAACAACGAATTGAAACGTCATCTATAGTGGTCATTTTTCAGAGCATGTTTACTGAACAAGACATCTCAGAATAGGCAGAATAAAAGCATGAAGGTACTACTTCCACAATACTAGGGGCAACTTCATCTCAAGTAAACGTCAACATAGGGAGCACGAAGAATCTTTATGGTGAAACCATTGCCAATACTACAACCAGCCATGTCATGAATCTTCATCCACCCATCACCCCATCCATGAATTGGGACCAACGTCAAAAGGAAGAATTGAATCAAAGTACGAAGAGCATTATCAAAGAAAAATAAGCTGAGAAACATAATGGACAAATCAAATACATATGGATACCAAAGCATACAAAGAAATATTATCCCTATCAAACTCCATCAGTCAAAGAAACTATGGGGCAAAATAAAAAAGGGAAAAGTATCCATCAAAGATGTCCACAAAAAAAAAGTAGACTTTTCAAGCGACGTACAAAGTGTATCAAGCAGTTGGTCCTAATTCCATGCACACTTTCGTATCCACCCATCATTGCTCATCTTCCCAAGTTTGGAAAGTCAAAGATTCCAAGATGTCAACCAATCCATCTCTTATCCCTAAACACACTCCATCCATGCCTCCACGCATGATATCCAATTCTCATATTGACCATGTATTGGCAACAACCCTTCATCATAAGGATTCAGAAGGCACTCTATCATGATGTGCACACAAAGACAAAGTAACTCTAGTATCAATGAAGCAAATCAAATCTCAAAAGTTGCATTCAAGTGCATATCTTAGCAAAGCAACTTCTTCAAGTAGGATATCGATGGCACATTATGACAGGGGCATCTACATCAGCAACACCTTGTGATTTAGCATGAGTTTAAAATCTTCAGAAAAAAAGCAAAAAAGCAAAAAATCAAAAAAAATCAAAAAAAGGATTGAAAATAGTAAAGAAAAAAAATTAAAAAATCGTCCTCTAGTAAAAACCACTATGGTGGCACTTTGGGCAAGACCATGATGAAAACTTGGCAAACAGGCATCATGGGTAGAATCAAGCATCTACGTGTGCCAATTCAGTTGAAAGAATCTCATCCCATCCATAATAAATCCAACAATCCATCCATATCATCCATAATAAATCCATGCATCCATGAACCATTTATCATCCATCAACATCCATAGTCCGAGTTATCTTGATCTTGATGAAATTTTGGTGCACACTTTATGCTTGCTTATGGTAAACATCTTGACATGGGCTGTTTTCATTGAGCTTATCCTATGCAGCATTATCTGAACCATGAAGCATTATCCAATGAGCTTTTCTTGATCCAAAAACCTTATCTTATTGCAAGATAATTCATATTCACCCATCCATACACTTATCTGAGCATCCATCCATCGCATTCAAGACATTGCTAGACATTGGGGGCAGATATTTACATCTTTCTTCAAGAATAAATCTTGGTCTATATCCTCCAACTTATGTGGTGATCAAAACATTGGAAAATGTGAAATAAAATTGGTCCACCACTTATGAGCAAAAATCCAAATCACCAGCCCATGGCATATTTTGACAAGAAGACATTTCTTATCAGACTTCATCTTTCATCGAACATCAATCAAAACAATCGATATTATTCGCATCTAATTTTCACATCAACGTCACATCAAATCATTCGAACATCTTTTGTTTCAAACCAAGCTTCGTCAATCTTGATCAATCGAATCCAATCAATCCATAATCTTGGGATATTCTTCCCCATCATTGTGTTGCTTAACACTATCCTTTCATTGTTGTGCATCCTCAACAATGTTATCATCATCAATCCCGATCAATCAATCCTTGCATTGTTGTGCATCCTCAACAATGTTATCATCATCAATCCTGATCAATCAAATCCTTGCATTGTTGTGTATCCTCAACAATGTTATCATCATCATCAATCCATCGATCTGATCAATCAACCTTGGCTTGTTTATTAGCAAAATCCCAAACAGATCACTGATATCATCACACATCTCCATATCCAAAACATCAAAATCATGCGAAAATCCAAAAACATCCAAAACAAATCAAAATTCAAAAACACACAAAAAATCAAAAAAATGTCAAAAAACATTGGAATCTGAACTATGTCGTCTCTAAGCTTAAATGTAGGCAAGGCTAATCTTTGATCAGCCCCCAAGACATCAAAATCACAAAAACATTCGAAAAACATCAAAATCCAAAAACATCCAAAATCACATCAAAATCCAAAAACATTCAAAAAACACAAAATCCAAAAAACATTCATAAAATCTCAGAAAACCCCAAAACATTTGAAAAATCAAAAATCAAAACATTTGAAAAATATTGAAAAATACCAAAAGCAACCTCAAAACATTTCAAAATGTCAAAAACATCCAAATATTTGAAAAAATACATCTGTCTCATCTCGCTTGCACCCGCAATAATCAATCATCCATAATAAACTAATCGTCACCTTCATCCTTTGGCAACACAAATAGAAACAATCACAGCAATCAACAAAAGCAAACTTCAAACGTAAAATCAAAATCGAAGCAACAAACTATTAAGTACAAAATCAAGCTCTTGATCATTTTCAAACATGTCAGTCGACCTTGTATCAACAGCCTATCAATCAACTTATCAAACCATCATCATCCTGTACAATGCATGTCCTAGGATATATCATTCTGACAATGGGCATCATTTTGGATATCACTTTGGATTCTTATCCTATCAAAACACATCCCTTTGGCTAGAGATATGAAGAACATTGACTTGTTTGTGTACTTGGTCTTTTCTTTTGATTTATCTTATTGCGCTCATTCCAAGGACCTCTCGATGATATCCAAATGAAGGATTTAGAGAGATAGGAATGGGGCAATGATCATTATCCTTTTATTTGCTATGCTTGTTAGACATTCTTGTAAAATAATATGGTGAATACTTGCTTTGATAGGTACGTCCTAGCAAGGTTTCTGTATGTCAAGTGTGAACAAGAATACTCATATTTGTTTGTTGAGTCAAATTCCATCGCACTAGGTACAATGCCATCCTAGTTCATTTGACCTTGATGCATTGTGCCTACGTGTGTTATCAAACATAAGGTAAGTAGCCCTTTTAAAATCCTAATCCTTGATAAGAAAATCATCATTTCTCATCATCTATCATCATCACCATCTCTAATAAAGTCTCGTCAGATCATGGACTTGTTGGATCCTCTTGTCATCATCTCATTTCCGCACTAACATCATCATCACCAATGCATCCATCATGCATCCATCGTGCATTCATCTTACATCCACAAACCATCAATATTCTGCATATCATCTCACATGCATATCATCATCATAATATAGATCTGTTAGTCTAAGCATCTCATAAATCATCCATTGCATAATCATAGCATATCACATCATCAATCTCATCATATCATTTGCATCATCATCCATAACCATCCATTTTGAACCTCTTTAACGTGAGATCGACCCTCAAATCGAATCTTTTCGCTCGATCTCTCGAGGGGGCAATGTACTATTGTACTTCTTTCCGCTGGGGCATCCGAAAAAAAAATAAAAATTGAATTTTGATCACGGTAAGATTATTCTTTGAACCAACACAACAAGTACATTGCTTCAAAGAGGGGAAAAATGTAGACACGCAAAATATGCATACAGGTCAATCCAATGGTTTAGTCAAATAATAACATTTCATCTCTCATAAATCATTCAACCTTTATCTTGCATCATCCATTTAATTAAATAAACCAGGACTTTATTTAACTAAGTCTCAAAATTCATATTTCTCCTTTTCTGATTTAAATAAATCAAATATTTAAGTCATAAAAGTCAAACTCACTTAATCATCATTAAGTTTATCTAAACCTGATTAAATCTAATCTAATGCATGTCACATCCTCTAGATAATCCCACTTGCACAAATAAATCAATTTATTGATTTATTAAAATCAGCATTTTCACTCAACATGGCATCTTTGAGGAATATTCCATCAAGTTTGATTTCAAAACCAAGTGGGCATGTACATCCAACAAAGCAATTAATAAACTCTTACATGTCCCCCACTCAGCATTTACTCTCAAATTTGAATTTGAAATTTCCCCCTCTTGGGCATATTTCCCAAATCTTGCACATCCTCAAGCCTATCACAAGATGACAGGTGGCCTCTTTTCATTGGCATGTTTTTAGTCCCACATTGGTCCCTTTTTAACACTCTTAGCATTTGAGAATCTACAAATAGAGGCATCATTCTTCAAGCAAATCCTCTGCAATCTTAGCATTTCGTCTACAATCATCATGCAAGGTCACTCTCTTCATTTGAGAATTGATCTTGCCCACACCATCTTCATATCATATTCATATCAATTTCATCATCAAGCTTAAGCAAGGATTGGGAAAGGGCTATTTTCTACAATAGCACCAATCCAATATGAGATAGGTATGTTTCATGTTTTTTTATAGATGCTTTAGTTAACTTTTTATTGTATTGCATTTTAAAAGCATGTTAGCTTATCTCATATGGATGTTAAAATCTTGCTTTGTTTTAAATGCTAACCATGTTAATGTGTGTTGGAGGTTTTAACCAATTTGCAGATTTTGACATCTACACATGCTATTCATTACATACAAGTTTTCAGCCTCTTGTTCAAGGGTTTGGTGAGTTGCAACATTACATATTTGTTCATTCATCATTCCTTCATCCTATTTGAGTTCATTTCAAGGTTTGATTACCAAAACGGGGTTTGACCAAGGCAAACCCCTATCCACTAACAAAACAACATGTTTCCCTCTCTTTGATGTGTGATTGCATATCTAGGTGGTTTAGGTTGAAGACCCATTGAAGAGTAAGATTGGAGAAAAGTTTTCAAGTTGTCAAAGTTGTCAACTTGTTTGCAAGACCATAGAAAGTTACTTACAAAGCATAATTCAGTGTTTCAAAATCATATATTTGGCAAGAGGGAAGTTGTAAAAGATTGCTAGAGGATTCCATATTTTTAGATCAACCCTAATACTGGGACTAAATTTCCACTTGTGGCATATGAGTCCCAATATACACATTTTCAAGCATTTTTTGTAGATCTTGATTTAGCAATTTCAGATTCTAGTTTCAACCCGAAACGCTAAACTAGGACTAAATCGCCCCCACTGGCGTATGAGTCCAAGTGTGCATTAGAAATTAGTATTTCTAGGATTTCAAACCCTCATTCAAGCCTCTTCAGGTTTCCAAGTGCACCTGTGTACTTTCTTAGTTTAATATTATGATTTGAATTTATTTCTAAGTCATTTACTTAAGTCTTGCATCTCATTTACATTTTTTGTCTTTCCAAGCCCTAGCTTGGTGATGAACCCCCTTTTAGCCTTCAATCACACCCTAAGATAAATTATTGCAAATCTCTTTCCCTCATTTCATCCCTTGATTAAGATCTCTAATGTTTCCTTGAATGAAACTTGTAGGAAATTGGTTGTTGTATCTCCTAAATCATACATTCATACATACAACGACTATTTTTGAGGTTTCAGTTTTTGATGTCTCATCTCTGCCACTTTGTATTACAAGGTTGAGGAAAGGGGGTTATTTTCTAAGGCCTCAATGGCCCTTCAAAGATCTGAAGTTGTGGCCTCATAAGATCACCTATGAAAAATGGCCAGTTGGCACCCATAAATGTGAAGAAACCTTGCAGTGTAGGTAATGGCATCATTCCACCACTTAATCCAACCCATAGAATGGGTAGGTATACATTCAAGATTCTAGATAGTTTTGATGTGGGCCAGTGTGGGTTGATGACTTAGAAAAGAAGTATTCAAAAAAAAAAAAATGAAACTTACTAGCACAAGTTAGGCCCACTTTCCATTCAATGCAAAAATCGATGGGAAAGTGGTCTGAAAAGGTCACATCCACTAACTGGATAGCCAAAAGAAGGTACCAATTGGAAAAGGGAAAGAAAGATTGAGAAAATATCATAGCATGATCAAGATGCTTAAATATTTTTTCTAGCCTAGCTTAAAAGTTACTCCAAGTGTGCCATAAAGAATGAGAATGGTGGTACCAATATTAGGGTCAAAAAGACTCAATTTATTACACATGTAAAACCATGCTTCTCTCTCACCGGTTTCCCATCTGAATGATAATGTGCCTTATTTGTCATACACCACCTCAACCATATTGAAATTTCCATAGAGGACCCAAGTGGCAACTGGTAAAGAATCGCAATCCAGTGCCAAAGAAGAGATATTTCAACATCCTTCGAGGCATAAACATTCATAATCCCAAAGGAATGATTATCAATGTTTAGAAGAACCCAAACGAACTAACATGTGGGGTCAAACCCATGATCCATGACATAATCATGTCAATGTGGGAACAAAAGGGTGACTACCCCACCACATCCACCAACATGATCACTAGAAAAAATTTTACTTACTGGCCAAATAACTCGACAAGTAAAAGATAACAAAAAAAAAACTTTCACTTCCTGGAGGCATAAAACATCAATGCTAGCATGCTTCTGAAGAGTATCCCTAATAGAATATTTCCTAAAGAGTTATGTCAAACCTCGCATATTCCAGGAGAGAAAATTCATGTATGGGACTCGATCATGTCATTGGATTCTGGCTCTTCCAATGAGGAAAAGTGATTTACAAAAACTCTAGTGGCATTGAACCTAGATGAAGGGGAGTAAAACTGTCATTTTTCTAAACAAATTTTCCCTCTTCAAGAGACCTAGAAGGGCTACATGACATCCCATGAGTTCTTGTGACAGGAAGAGACACAAGTAGCTAATTTTTCATCACATAAATTAGTTGAGGTGTCATAGAGAGCCTTGGCTGAGCTGGGATAGCATTAAAAACTTCTTTCCCCTTTGTATAAGGGTTTGAAATTTCAACCGAAGGCTTGAAGACCCTAGAAGTTATCCCTATGCCATTGGACTTGTTCTTCTAGTTTGTGATTGTCATGCATTTGTCTTCTAAATTGGAAATTGGGGTTTCTGCCAAGAAGGGCTTATCAGATTCCCACGGAAAAGACTGAGTACAAGGGGTAGCAAGAGGGAAATCTTTAATCTTGTGATTAGCAAATTGGCACTGATAACAAGTATTGGGAAAATTAAAATAAATGACCTTCTAGATATGCCAGAAATTTCCAATTTGAATATCTATGGACTCTTTCAAACCTTGCGAGAGGTCTACTTCAACACAGACTCTCTTTTTAGGGTGAGCTTGAAAGAACCAATTAGGCTCAAAACAAATAACTTTGAACCCCAAAGATGAAGCTATATGGTGTAGAAAATGCAAGCATGGCAAGGGAAAACGAAGAAACTCAATCCAAGTTGGGACCCATAATTTCCTATCCTCAAAGATGGAGAAATATCAAGTCTAAGGTTGAAAACTAACAAAGAAGACTGGGCATACCAAAGACCATGGTTCATGATTGCTTGAACATGAATAACTTCCACAAAATGAAAAAGAAAAAAACCTTTGGTCAAATTTTTGACCATATCAAGTCAAACCCCATGAGGGACCCAACTTAAAAGAATTGTTTAGGGACATCACCTTCTCATTTGGTTTATGGTATTAATGCTACATTCCTTATGAATTTGAGAATCTTTAAATTATAGCTCATGAGATATAATTTAGAAATAGATAATAAGGTTGAGTTTAGACTACTAAAACTTAGAAGGAAAGAGAGATGCTTCCCTAGAACATTTTGTAAAACATTAGTAGTAGTGAAGAGATGGTTTTTGAAAAAGGGGTAAAAATTTTATTGAATTGAAGGAACCCATCATACAAAGAAAGTTGAGTCCATAACAGGCACCTAAATCAAGAAACAAAAATCCATAAACTACTAGCCATCTACTAAATAAGCACTCCATCCAAAGGCACCAACCAACAAGAAACCATCAACCCACAATGTCGCCATTAATAAGCCTATCTAACTCTTGGGAAAAATCTCAAGATAAATTCTCCCAACCATCCACTTGCCAAACCCCAATATTCTTTGAGGCCCATTTGTTCAAACAATTCGATAACCTTGTTCCATTCCAGGCTATAGAATCAAGCAAGGAACCCAGTCTAAGAATCTAACTAACCATAGAGGTGAGGTTCCAATCGGCTCCATCCAACTTAGGCCCATTTAGAAATTAATGAGGATTTGAGAATCTGATTCACAAATGATCTTGCACCACCTAAGAGCACAAGCTCTTTCAATAGCAACAATAATAGCCAACTCTTCCATGAGTTTATTCGTTTGTTTCCCCTTGTAAATAGAAAAGAAGAAAACAACCTTACCAATGTTATCCCTTCCAACACTTTCAATCCTAGCATGACCAAAATTATCTCTAAAAGAGCCATCAATATTAATCTTTAAGACATCTACAGGTGGCAGGGACCACTTGCCCTCTCTCTGAGTTTTCTTTTTAGAATGGCGATTCCTCCTAACACAAGGGGACCTAGGACTTAGACCATGAAGGCCCAACCTCAAGGTAATTTCATCATTCCTTTTCTCTAGAGGGAGGGATACCTCACACTTAACTTCCATAGCCTCCTAAACCATTCCCACCACACACTACCAAACCTAATGAACCACCATTTTACTTTCCCAAAAGATCATGTAGTTCCTTTCAAGCCAAATCTTCCATAGAATAAAAGTGGGGCCAATATTCCACATAATCTGGAGAAACAAGACATGTGTCTGAAGTCTCCCCAAACTACTCCAAAACTCAATTAGAGAAGAAGCATGGACACATACATGCCCCCAAACACCCCACTAGAGGTGTCAACTAGCCTTAGAAAAGGGACAGTGAAAAAACAAATGGGACGAATCCTCTTCACTGCAACCACAAAGAACACAAATAGAAGGTCCATGAAAGCTATGCTTCCTAAGGTTATCCCAAGGAGACATCTATCCTAGGTGAGAGTCCACAGAAATAAATTGCACTTAGGTCAAGAGAAATTATTCTAGATATTTTTCCACCACAACTTCCATCCCCCCATTTTTTTTATGCTTTAACACCTAGTATCTGTTGGAAACCACATAAGCCCCCTTAGGATCTAGGCTCTAAGCCAGGACATCTAATGTATTTATTAAAATGCACTATCACCTAGCTAAAATGTTCCATAACTCCACCCAATTAGCATTAAAACCCCCATTAGGCCATTCAATGGGATCTTTCCATCTAGGAACTCCCACATGCCCCCAAAAGTGAGTTGATTTAAAGTTTACCACCCAAGACCAACCAACAACCAATAATCATTTATAGAGGTCTTACAAATGAGGATACATGGTCATGATAGGGGGAAAACCATCCCACAAATCATACCAAAAGAATTCCTCAATTCCCCTATTACATATCTAGAATAGACCATCCTTGATCAACTTGGCCCCCATTTTGAGAGTTTCCCAAATAATAGAACCTCTCCCCAATAGAGCAACTTGAGGCACCTCATCCTTTGCAACACCGCTCAAGTATTTAGTAGAAAAAATTTGAGCCCATATGTGGCCTTACTCAATACACCATCTCTAATATAACTTAGTTGCTAAAGTATGACTATTAAGGCTAGTGTGTTGTAGCAAAAGGCCCCCTTCCTATTTTGGCTTGCAGAAAATCTCCCACTTAACAAGACTTCACTTTGACGAATTCAAACTACCAGCCCATAACTATTTTCCTAGAGAATCCAAATCCTTGATAAAGCTAGGAGGAGCAAACCGAAGCATGCACCTATAGTTCGAAAGGGTTTGAACTAAACACTTCAAAACCAACACCTAACTTGCAAAAGACAACCACCTATGAGTCTAGTGATTCACTCTTGCCTAAAACTTATCCAAAATATTTTTCCAAGAGCCTCTAGGTAAAGGACCAATAGAGAGAGGAATACCTAAATAGATCATAGGGATATTTCCAATATGAAAATGGAGAATACAAGCAATCCTCTACTGAATAAGTAAGGGGGTATTGAAGAAATAATTAAAGATTTAGCTTCATTGATCTATTGGCTAGAAGCAACAAGATAAATATCTAGTGCACCTGATGAAAACTAGAGGCTTCATTGATCTTAGCCACACCCATCAAAGCAATATCATTAACAAACTATAAATGTGTTTGCAGAGGCCAGTCATGACCCCAATGCCAGTCATGGATAGAACCAATAATAACATGACTCTTGATGACTCTCCCTATACCTTCAACCAAAAGAACGAACATGTAGGGCGATAAAGTATCCCCTTTTTGTAGACCTATGGATACCTTAAACAAAGAGGAGGGCTCCCCATTAACAAGCACAAAGAAGTAAATGGACATAACACAACTCATCACCCACTTCACCCACTCTTCATCAAACCCAAAATCCTTGAGAACTTTCTAGAGGAAGGACCATTTGACCCTGTCATAAGCCTTAGCCATGTCAAGCCTGATAAACATAGCTTCTCCTTTGAAACAACCATAGAATAGATAGTGTCAACCACAATGACCACCCCATCCAAAATTTTCCTATCAGCCACAAAGCCTCCCTGTTCTTCAGAAATGAGCCTACCAATCCATCTCTTTATCCTTTTTGAAATCAGCTTAGACAAAATCTTATAGAACACATTGCACAAAGAAATGGGTCTAAACTGACTCATTCTACCAATCCCTTCACATTTAGGGATAAGAAAAGAAAAATAGCATTCATGTCCCAAAGAATCTATTTATTCCCATGATATTCCTATACAACCCCCAAAAAATCCCATTTAATAATATCCTATAATTATTGAAAGAACTCTATCGGGAATCCATCAAGACCAAGAGCTTTCCCCTTCTTCATTTGAAAAATAATTCCCTCCAATTCCTCTAGAGAGATATTTCACATGAGACCCTCATTCATTTCCAAAGAAACGAGAGAAGGAATACAGGAAATAATATGGTTCTCTTCATCCACAACATCAGGAGAATCTTTACTGAAAAAAGTGGCATAATATTGCATAGCCTCTTAAGAAATCTCCCAATGAGAAACAAGACAGTCCCCCTAGAAGACACCAGAGAGGAAACCGATTTCCCATGCCTCTAAGCCTTAACAAAGTTAAAGAAAAAAGTCAGGTTTTTATCACTTTCTTGCAGCCACTCAATATGTGCCTTTTGTTTCCAATAAATTTCCTCCCTTAATTCCCATTCCTTCAGAGCCTTCAAGGCTTCCAACTCCTCGAAAATGGATTCCTTAGAAAGACCATTTTTCCTAATTTCACAGGTAATAGCATCCAAGTTGGCTTGGGCCACTTCCTTAGCATGGAAGATATTATCAAAGCACTACCTATTCTACTTCTTGAGTTGATTTTACACATACTACAATTGCTTGACAAAGGAGTTCATCATTGTGCCATACATTGGTTGGCCTTAGAACCACCAATCTTCCATCATATCTTGAAGATGAGGATCCCCTAACCACATACATTGGAACTTAAAAGATGGATTTTTAGCAACATGAGCCATAGAAGCTGAAAACTTAATTGGCCAATGGTCAAAGCCTCTCTAATGTAAGATCTCAAACCAAGATTCTCAATTTTCGCTAATCCAAAAGTAGGAAACCAACAACCTATACAACCTTTCATCAATAGATTCCTCCCCACATCTCCTATTATTCCACATAAATTGACCATTACTAGGATTTACATCCACCATATGTAAAGTAGAAATGTTATCTCGAAGGAAGAATATGATGGTTCCAACCTTTGCAAACCACCCCTCTTTTCTTCCAAATCAGCAATGGCATTAAAATCTCTAGCAACAAACCAAGGATATAAAGGAGCTAGAATCTGAATATACTAAACATGAGACCAAATATGAGACCTTCTAGAAAAATTATTTGGGCTATAAATATTAGATAGAAGAACAATCTCTCCAAACTATAAACTACAAGCAACAATAGAAATGGAAAACTTACTAGAAAACCACCAGAGAGGGGAAAGCTTCAATGGGTCCCATAAACAAGCTATACCTCATGCATTACCATGAGCACCAATACACTGGAACTTACTTCTCCACCAAAATTTGGGAGCAAGGTTACATATGCTCTCCACAACAAGCTTTGTCTCCTAAATAAAAACCATATCTGGTGAATGAGCTTTCACCAGTTCTCAAATAGCTTTTTGTCTAGGGCCACTATTCAACCACCTTACATTCCAAGATAGAATAATCAATTCTAAGGGTTGGAAAAGTTGGATTCAATGGTTTTAACTGACCCTAACTCCACCAAAATGTCGCCCATTAACTTAATTTATCCACATACTTTCTTCTCCCCACCTTAGGAGGTTCTCAAGATCCCCCTTCTTAAGATTCATTTGATGGAGCCCAAGAATGGGAGGTGATCTACTTCCTTTCCCTATATCTAGTTATGCATGCCAACTAGAGGTGCACATGCAGCGTGAACTGGATCAACATTCTTTGCCAAGATTTTAGTTCCCATAGGTTCCTCAGAAGACACAAGGGCAAGATCTGTATCCATCTGAGTAAATATCATACCACCCACATGAAGATCTTGATGCACAAAATCTCTAGATGACAACTAATCTACCACCAAGTCTCCTAATTCTAGATCCACCATGCTAGGATTTACCTCTTGTTGGCCTATATCCTCAAAGGCATCAAAGTAGTTGAATATTCCATCTTCTTTCCTATATATCCCTAAGTCCTTTTTTGTCCTCTATGCACATTGTGAAGCTTGACTGGAATGAAACCATCCTTTTTTGTAGCAACTCCAGACATGGGATCCTTCCCTTTATCCATCTTTTGGGGTTGTCGGGGAGCCTGAGACAAAGAAGACATTGGAGGGTGAACTCTAGTGTATCCTTTCTTAAGGTGACCATACTCATGAAAAATTCAAAACCTAAGTGGGAGAGCTTCATAGAGTCCAATTGTTGTATCCATGAGGAGGAGTCAAGGTGAATTTCTAAGGAATCTAGTAATGGATTGTTTAAATCAATTTCAATGCATATACAAGCACAGGAAATTACCTTTTTATCCAATGTTTCTTGAGAGGGGCCCATTGGTTTACTAAGAAATAAAGCAATAGAATGAAAGATGTCATTCCTCCAAAATTCCAAAGGGAGCCAAGGAAGGCGAACCCAAATCGGGATGTGAGAAGGTAACTCTTCTGAAGGGTTAAAACCAACATGACATGGCTTGATGAATAGGCCCACTTGATTATAAAAGTAGGTTCCTCCTTCAAAGGCCTTATTGAAATCAGCCATGCAATTAAGCACCACTAAAAATTAATTGTTTGATGCTAACATGATCTCTAGTTCACCCTCAGGGTTCCAAGTATTCCAAGCTTAAGATTCCAAAAAGGAGAGAGAGAGAGACACGCATTCCCATAAACTTGTAGACCAATACATGATTCTTTAAGTAACTAATATCTTTTTCAATGGATGTTGGTTGCACCACCAAAGCAAGACAATCATGGCACCATTCCAAGAAACCATTAACTTTCAAGATTCGAGGGCCCCAAACATGTGACTAACCCTCCCCATTCACATATTTATTCAAAATAATTATATCATTCACATGCACGGAAGAAGACGGGTCATTCCCTATCAAAACATCCTAAAAAGACATGTTTTCATTCATTATGCATCACCCGTTGATGCCATATGAGAGAATGGAAGAAAGAACCAAAAAACAAGCACAAACTATTGAAAGAACTAAGCATCAAAACTCGGGAAAGTATAGAGAAAAAACAATGCCCCCATGCTGCCAAAGACATAATAAAAAACCCCTGAACACCCAAACTGGAAAGCAATGACAACACAAAGTTGATAGAAAATATTGATAAGGAAATGACTAGGCATGCATGGCCTAGTGCAAGCCATGCATGCCACATTCTCCCTATACAGCTTCCCTTGAACCCTCCATCACTTGTTCAACTTCTATGTCTGATTTTGTGCAACTTTTTGTAGTGAAAAGATGGTTCAACAAAATATTAAATTAAAATATTTTACTATATCTAACCTTTTCCTCATGTGGGACAAAGTGAGAAAGAATAAAGGAGACCATCCTAAATTTTAAGAGCTATGGTTAGGTCCTTATCAAATATGTAATATTTTAGGATTCAAAACCTTTAGGATCAATTATTTGACTAGAGAGCTTATCATATTACCAATTAATGGGTAGTATATTAAACATTATTTCACTTTATAAAGGTCCATATAACTCTTTTTATACATATTTAGCATAGGTTTTCTATTTTTTTACTTAGGTTTATTTTCCATTTTCTTTTGCTTTTATTTTTTGTTTTATTCCATTTTTTGGGTATATTATTCTCTTTTTGTTGTTTTCTATTTACGTTTTTGGTATTGTTATTTAGGTTTTCTTCCCCTTTTCCTTTGGTCTTTTATCCTTTGAGTTCTTTTATTAAATAAGGGTGGTCCTCTTATTCCTATTTGGGATGGAATTAAGGGATGACTTAAATGGGAGCTTATTCATGGTGACTTTTGAATATTAGGCCAATCATTAAATCAAATTATTTAATTCTATGTTCACTTATCTCAAACCTAGGAATGATGCTCTATTGAGAACTAATTAAGGACTTGTGAAGTTCAAGGATGGAATGTTTGAGATGTTTCACTGTATAAACACTTTAAATGTTCATGGGTTGGTTAGGGTCAAATTGTGTGAGTCCACCTCACGTAAAACTTTTGGAGGTCATAGTCTTCTATAATGAACATTGTGACTCCCAACCCAAAAATAAGTCATTTTTTGTGAGTTGATATAGCTAAGTAAAACACATTTGAAAAAGTATTGAAAAAATAGAGAGAAAGTAGAAAAGAGAAAGGGAAGGAAAGGATAAAATAAAAATTGAGAGAAATATCAAAAGAACTCAACTATCTAAATGATTCAAGTTGCCTCTACCAATCTTATGGATGCTTGGCTAATAGTAGAGCTCTATTTTGAGTGGATTAAAAGGTAACTATAATGGAGTTGTAAATTAATATATGGTAAAAAAGAAATCTCTAGCTTATCCCTAATCATGTCTACTTAATTTCATGATGTAATGTAATGGACCCCTAATTATTCAAAGATATAATGGTACTCTTGTAGCTTGTTGTGGATTTCACTCCATTGCAATATGAGCCTTGGTCTTAAACAAATGAATTGGATCTCATCATTAATTGATAGGTTTTGTAAGGACCTATTTTATTTATTTGATGGTTTTGTTCCTTTTTTATTTTGGTGAGTGAAAACCAAAGATACTAGGTTCTTGGATGGTTCATGGTCTTAAAATTCTCAAGATATTTTATCCTATTTGGTCACCATTTGTTGTACCTTGCACAAACATGCCCCATTTTTCCTTAACAAAATTAGGACCCCCTATTTTGCTATTATTTGATTCTTTGTGTGTCTCCTTTTTTTTTGAGGCCTTTCTTTGATATTGATTTCACTTTATGCTTTATTATAGGTAATTTCATTCTTGTCAAAATTTTAGAGTTGGTCATCTTGGCATGACAATAAAGGAATCTTGAAAACCCTAAAGGAATCTTTGAAACCCCAATGCTCAAAATGGGATGTAATGTCACGCTAACCTAACCCTTGGCTCTACATTAATGGTGATTTTCCCACACGTACCTTTTTGGTTTCATTCTCATTTATATTATTTGTTCTTCACTTGTATTTTGTATGTCATGGAATTTTTGAGCTCTAGTGATTGTGATTTCTTTCCTCATGATTTTAAGATCTAATGAGAAGTTGTCATTGCTTGAGGGTGTTTTGTGCATTGTTGCACATGGTTTGTCTAGTAGTTCCATTGCTTCTCTATTCTTTCTTGGCATTGTTAACTAAGTAGGGTTTCAAGCTTTCCTAGTTCATTAATGGTGGCCTTTCATTTGTTTCATTGCTAGTTGCTTGTTTATTTAAATTTTTTACCTATTGTACTTAGGGATTTTATTGTATTGTGACTTTCAATGTGCTTTTTCATTTTCATTTTTTTGTTTTAAATATTTATTTATTTTACATTTCTCTAGTTTTTAGTAATTTTCCTTAGTTTCATTTTCTATTTCCTCCACTATTACATCTACTTTTTTGTCTTTGTGAAAGTGTGAGGTCATATTTTTTCCTAGTGACCTCATGTCGGTGTCATATTTTCATAAGCTCTAATGCCTAGCATCAAAATTTTAGATTTTTCTTTGACCTCATTTTTGGATGGGTTCTTTTGGGTCCCCAAATTCT
This sequence comes from Sequoia sempervirens, assembly GCA_007258455.2. NCBI lineage: Eukaryota > Viridiplantae > Streptophyta > Pinopsida > Cupressales > Cupressaceae > Sequoia > Sequoia sempervirens. The sequence goes on from VDFB02193867.1 coordinate 554,845,934, forward strand.
AACTTTCATAGTTATAATTGATCTATCACTTTTAAGTCAAGGTTTCAACCGTTCTCGTGTCTAGGTACCTATTTTATGGTATATAAAGTAATATGCTCAATAATTTTATGTTATTTTTGTGTTGTAAAAAATGAGATATGGGACTAATGTGAACCTAAATCATACTTTTATACATCTTGACATTCAGGGGACACAAAAAAGATCATAAAAGACCACTTGGCTACTATCCTCAAGGAAGAGCCAGAATGGTTGATCATGGTGTTGTTCGGGCCTTTAGGTTGATTAGTTTTAGGAGTTAAATTGATATGAATGGATGTGATGTGTGTGATTTTGTGATTGTAAACTAGGTCAACTATGTAAACACAACAAACTGTCACTAATTTTGGAATCTCAGAATAGGTATAGATGTATTATAATTTGTAGATGCTTCCTTGTTGGAATCAGCTTCAAAAGTTTGTTTGTAAATGAATAATTGATCTTACCCTACTTTGATGAATGAATGTGCTTGAATGCTTGATCTTGATGTTAGGTATTCAATCTTCTCCAAATCCACTTCAAATCTACAACCTACTAGAAATATAGGAGAGAAAGGGTTGTGTCACGTAGGGGATTTCCTATTCAAACCCCATCTTGGTATTTTCACCTCCACAATGGCGATGATGATGTTGGATAAAGAGTCTTTACCCTAGGTCACACAAAGAAAAATGGATAAAATTTTGAATCACAAGTGTTACAACTTATATTCAAATATGCATTCCTTGATGGACTAAAGTTATGATACACATCTCATACAAGGAGAACTTGGTTGTTGATAGAAGATCCTACAAGTTTTAGTAGTCAAAAGATAATGAACATAAAACATGAAACAATCTTACCTATGATTTGACATGAACTTGATGATGTATTCTAAACATGAATCTTGACTAATGAAAGTATTGTAAAAATGCTTTTTATTCTTCTCTTGAATTTCCTTTGTTGATTTTAGGATGCTCAATTGATAAAAAATTTCATTCTAGTTGTCTTATAGTTTCAAATGGTGAAAAATACATATTTATATGCATTTCTTCATTCCCTACAATAATTATTTTGAAATGTCAACAATTAAACTTAAATTTGCAAACATATTAATGTCAATAATAAAATATTAAAAATTGGGCCAAAATAGGGTGGTCAAGGGCAAGGGTGCCATTAACTAGCCTATTTTGAATTTTAAATTTTCATTAATAAAAAATAAATTTAATTCCCAATTTTATCTTAAGTTTTTGAAAATGGTAAAAAAGGGGAAAATAACAAGCATAATTAGGTCCAAGCACATAAGGGGGAGCTAAACATAATGTGAAATTTTCAAGGGTGACAATTTACAATGATACAAGTTTTGGGAATCATAGGTCTAGGGTGATCTCACAAAGCTGGTTTACAATTTCTGGGAGATTCTGATTTTTGCTGAAATCACATATTTTTTAGAAAATATAATGATTTAAGCCTTAAAAATTTCCATTTAAGCATTCCAATTGAAGAGAGTTTGATCAAACTACCTTAGATCAAACCCCCTTGGATAGAAGCCCGCTAGTTTTAAACCATACCTATAATAGAGTCTCCTTTACACCTATCAAAATGCTGATAAAAAACCACTTTTGATTTACCTTTTGGAGGATCAAATGAATTCATTTAAAATTTATTTTTGGTAAGTATGTAGTCCTTATTATAAGCTTCCCAAAAATTATAATTTTAAATAAATTTAACTTCATTACTATATTTTTTATTTTTTTTGCGAATGTAGGTTTTCACCAAAAATCAAGCTTTTTGTTCTATACATGTGGAAAAATAGAATATTATCAAAAAAAAATTGAAAAATATGAGTGCACCATATATTGAAGTCCTTGATCCAAAAAAAAAAAAGAATTTCGATACATACAAAAAAAGTAGTGTTATATAGTCTACCTATGTCTAAATTGTAATTGGTTTGACTTCAAAACTTGATTAAGGAAAAAAATATTCAATAAAACACTATGAAACCAATTGGAAGCACTAGATATAATAGTTACAAATCCAAATTCGAAAAAAATAGAATTTTATCCTTCATGGAAAAAAATTTGTGTTATACGGTGAGCGCCACTCCTTAAAAATGGTGTTTACTGAAAAAAAACTATTTTTCGAAGGAGATGGAAAAACAAGTGCAATCTGATTCCAAAAATTTTTAAAAATATATATTTAGAATCTACAAACAAAATTTCACAAATCACTAGTTTGCATCATCTTCAAATTCCTCATGGTTTAGCCGTTATATGTGCCTGAAAGTGAAGATTTAGTTAGAAAAAAATTAGTTCAGTGTCCAATTTGGCCAAAAATTGTAAACCAATATTGTGGGATCACCCTCTAGGTGTATATTTATTTTGGTACTCTTTATGTGATATCCATGAAATTCAATTATCATTCATTTTACATTTATATTCATTACGATTTTGATTTTGGGCATATTGTTACTAATATACCTATTAAGTGGTATCCTCATTCTTTGACTCTCACCACTTTTCCTTATGCACCTCTTTTGAGTCGATGGTGTGAAGATACTCTTTTTTGTTACTTATAGCATGGGTTATGAGGTACATTTGATCTTGAATTATCTTAGTATTTTACCTTCTTCAGATTAGGAGTTCAGTCTTGTTGACTTATGTGTGCCTTTAATCAACTTGAAGAAGAATTCTTTTTTAATATAAAATTTCAATTTATGTTATATGTCATTGAGCTTTTGATATCTCAAATATTTTAGGTAATGAATCATGCCAAGATCCTAAAGCCCAATTCCTCAAAAAAAATTATTGAGAATTTTATACTTAATTGGTGGTAGCATTGTGTTATAAATTTGATGGTATTATTTAAACCTTTCCTATTCAATACATCAATTTTATCAAGTTCTTCCATTTCATAACTTGTACATATAATATATAAATTTTCAACTTGGATGCCCATATCTTTTGATATAGCTAAAATCTATTATTATTGAATCATCTATGTAAAATTCCCATTTTTCTACACAGTAAAATTTTCTATTTTTACCCACAAGTGAATAGTTTATGCATCTAAACTTTAAGAGCAATACAAATTTTCTTTTCCTTTGAATAATAAATGCACATTTGAAACATATTTCAAAATTTCCCATTTCATACAAAAGAATTCCTTTCATTATTTCAAATAATTATGATACATAATTTTCATATGACATTTCATATTTATAATTGCAATTGAGATGGATACAAGTTACAAACAAGGTGATCCCACAATACTGGTTTACAATTTTCAGGAGATCCTGATTTTTGTTGAAATCACATATTTTTAGAAAATATAATGATTTAAGCCTTGAAAAGTTCCATTTAAAGGATTCTAATTGAAGAGAGTTTGATTGAACCACCTTAGATTAAACCCCCTTGGATAGAACCCCGCTAGTTTTAAACCATACCTATAAAGGAGTCTCTTTTACACCTATCAAAATGTTGATAAAAAACCACTTTTGATTTACCTTTTGGGGGATCAAATGAATTCATTTGAAATTTATTTTTTGTAAGTATGTAATCCTTATTATAAGCTTCCCAAAAAGTATAATTTTAAATAAATTTAATTTTATTATTATATTTATTTTTATTTCTTGTGAATGTGGGTTTTCACTAAAATCAAGCTCTTTGTTACGCACATGGAAAAATAGAAGATTATCAAAAATTGAAAAATATCAATGCACTAGATATTGAAGTCCTTGATCCAAAAAAATTGAATTTCGATACATACAAAAATTTATGTTGTATCTGAGTCCATATATACGAATTGTAATTGGTTTGACTTCAAAACTTGATTAAGGAAAAATATTCAATAAAACACTATGAATCCAAATGAAAGTGCTAGATATTGTAGTTACAAATCTAAATTCAAAAATAGGAATTTTATCCTTCATGGAAAAAAAGTTAGGTTGTATGTGAGCATCACTCATTTAAAATGGTGTTTACTAAAAAAAAAGGTAATTTTTGAAGGAGACAGAAAAAGAAGTGCAATTTGATTCCAAATTTTTTTTAAAATATATATTTAGAATCTACAAAAAAAAATTCACAAATCACTAGTTTGCATCATCTTCAAATTCATCATAGTTTAGCTGCTATAGATGCCCAAAAGTGAAGATTTAGTTAGAAAAAATTAGTTTAGTGTCTAGTTTGGCCAAAAATTGTAAACCAGTATTGTGGGATCACCCAACATAGCTTAAACAAGATTATAGAATATATAAAGTGCAAATGTTCTAGGAAGTCCCACTCAAATCTTGGTTGTCAACTGAAGAGGAGAAGCATCACTCAAGCATTTTTTCACCAACCATGGACTTACTATGGTCCCTTGCACATCTACCTAATTGGTAAGATGACCCTCCTCTTCGATGAAGAGATTGGTTTGGTAACCTCATAACAATAGCCTTTTCTGAGCTTGGTGTTGTGTCCTATACTTTTCTAGAACTGGCATACAGTGGCTACCCCCTACATGTATGTACATCCCTTACCTAGTACGTAATTCCATATCACAGTGAAATTGACAGTATAAACAGTGGCCTCTTTACACTACTTTGGCCAAAGTATTCATCACCTAGAACCTAAAGTGGATGTCTCTTATTCACACACCATCCTAGCTCGATTTGGATTAATGACCATTCATACTCTATACCTAGGTTAGCCCCTTTCTCATGGATCAAAAAAATCCCAGGAATAACCCACATAAGATCTCATAAACAAAGTGACTTTACTGCCATAGTGATTGTAGCAACTTCTTACTCTTTGCTACATAAATCTAGTTTAGACATCCTACATATAGTGATGACAACTATGTATAGTACAAATACGTTGCACTCATACAAGTTCTCATATATAGGGTACATAAAAAACATAATTATTAGGATAGGTCCAACATAATGCATAAACAAGAAACATGCAATCTTAAATAAACATCACAACATATTCAAAAGCACTCTTTTCCAACATAGTAAAAAAACTAATTATCCTTTCCAACATAATGACAAAGGTATAGAAACTAGCATGCTTGTATAATGCTCTAATTGATTAAACTCCTTCCTAGTTCAAATCCTCAAGCTTGCTTGATACCACCTTCAAGATCCACTTGATTACCCACTTCTAACTTCTCTCTAATTCTCACAATAATCACAAATACGAAATAGAAAAATAACTCTCAACTCACTAAGAAATCACAACAACATAACATCAAGATAATTAGAATGATAAGTGTAGCAAATGGTAGAATGAGCACCTCTATTTATACTAAATTGTGAGCAACCAAAGGCTACAAACAGGTTAATATTTTTGTCACCTTTCTATCCTCATGCAATGACTCATCATTCTAACTCACAGGTTTGCAACACATAACAGTCCTCTCCATTTTAATGGTTGAGTTGAATTATTATAAGGGACAATTCAAGACTCATTTATTGAGTCAAATGAACAGCAAGCTCATAACCAAGTTTCCTAATTTTAATTCCTTCACATATTGATGCCAAGTTTCCACTTGACTGATTTTCACAAACTAATATCAGACATGCGAATTCAGCAAAATTCTTAAGCATTTCATAATCTACAAATTGGTGCCACCTTCTCAAGTTGATGCCACATATTCTAGCACCGGTCTGACTTCTTCAAATGGCTTACAAACTGTTTTAACTTCTCCATTAAATGCATACAACTTAAACATGATTTTACTTTGGTTAACTTTGTTGGAAATAGGATGCCATTTAATTGCAATCCTAAACATTATTTATTTCATGTATCTCCTAAGTCCTTGGAATGTGTTCAACAACACTAGGATTAGGATGAGATTAATATTTGATGAAATAATCATGTTAATTGACATTTGTAATTAATTCTAAATGTTAGGAACATGTGAGGGTGTCCATTGTGAGTTACTAAATAATAGGGGCACATGGGGTGCCCACATGGTAGGTGACACTCACCTTGAGTTCAGTTAACTATTCAGAGTAAGAGATAACACTTATGAATGCATGTAAAGATCTTAGGAGTTAGGGTTTGAGTTTGAATGCATGAAGTTCAGTTCAGTTCAGATCAGTTCAGTTCAATTTAGTTTAGTTCAGTTCAGAATTATTTTAGTTTAGTTCAGTAATTTTTAAGTTATCTTCAATTAGTTTTAGTTGAATGTTAGTGTACATCAGTTAACTTGGAATGCATGGCTAATGACTTGAGTTGCATGACAAATAATAGGGACTACCTACAATTAACAAGAGATGACCATTCTTGCATGAATAGTGTTGAGTAATGTTTCAGCTAGCAATAAATGACTTGGACCCAACTTGGGCGCCCAAGTTGTCTTCTTGGAATTACCTCCTTTGCATGTTGAGATATTTCTGAAGGCTCAGTTAAGTGGGATCTCTTTTGGGTGCCTACTTTGAGGAGGAAGCCTTGAATATATTTACATAATAGAGGTTGAGTTGCTACTTCAATTTGGGATGCCCAAATGCATGAAGATGAGGATTTGACATTGTTCTTCATGGCATAACCCTATTTGCATGAGATAGGTGTACCTTTTAGGGGTAGGGCTTGAGCATTGTAATTGTAACTCATGTTGAGTTTACAAAGTTGATTAAGCCTATTTATCTCAAGCAAGTTGAAGAGAGTTATTATCAGTTTTATTGCAGGTTGTGAATAAGTTTTGGTGAAGGCAGAAGAAGCATTCTCAAGCAAGAATTGGTGCTATCGTAATCTACTTCAGAAGATTGAATAATAAAATAATTCTTGGTGGAGTTTTTTCCCGAAAGGGTTTCTCCACAGTACATATTGTGTAATCTTTCTAATATCCTGTATACTTCTTCTATCAACTTTTGTCTACATTCTACAAACAATAAAATGGATTAATCAAGATAATCACCCACAAAGAATATATAACAAAGGAAAAAGCTTATTTAGATCAGAAATATTAAAGTTTTATAGAGTATTAAGCTAAGAAAACACCTCATTTTTCAACATTTGGTATCAAAGCTGAGGTTGGGTAGAGTATTGGGACGCCTTTCTCTTAAAGTTTGAAGGATTTATTGGCTTAGTGGGAGATTTTATTATTTTAGTTATTTGCTGATTTTAGAATTAAGTTTTATTACAATGAATTCTCGGTTAGATATTGAAAGGTTCAATGGTTCTAACTATGAAATGTGGAAATTAAAAATGGAAGATCTTCTTGAAGAAAGAGATCAGTGGTTAGTGGTTAATAATCAGACAAAGATAGCTACAACTATTTAAAATGAAGATTGAGCTAAGTTAGATAAGAAGGAAAGAGGAACAATTAGATTATGTCTTGCTGATGTTGTTCTCTTGAATGTTTCAGATGAAAATACTGCATATGTATAAGTTGTGGAAGAGAATAGAGGATATTTATCAAACAAAGAGTCTAACAAATAATTTGTATCTGAAAAGGCAGTTGTATTCATTAAAAATGAAATATGGTGATTTTGTAGCACAACATTTAAATTCTTTCAATTTAATTATCAATTAGTTAGCATCTATAGATGTAAAGCTACAAGATGAGGATAAATGCATTTTATTACTTTTCTCTTTACCAAATTCTTGGGAAAATCTAATTGTTGCAATTAGTGGTAATGGTGGAGATCCAAAGATGGAAAAAATCATTCCTACTCTCCTATCAGAGGAGATCAGGAGGAAGTCTAAAACTAGCTCCCAAGATGCCTTGTTTGTAAGAGGTAGGCCTAAAGAGAAGGAATCTAAGGAAGAAAAGAAAGGAAAGGGTAAGTCCAAGGGACGGTCAAAAACCCCTGGTAAGAGTAAGGTAAAGTGCTAGAATTGTGGAAAACTTGGACATATTAAAAAGGATTGTAAGAGCAAGAAAAAAAAAATTGATGCTTCTATAGACAAATCCACCAATGATAGTAATGATGCATTAGTCATTTCTTATAATAATGTTGTTGATAACTCTTGGATTATTGATTTAGGTTGCTCTTATCATATGACTCCTAACAAGGAGTGGTTCTCTAAGTATACTGCATATGATGGAGGAGATTCCTTCTTTGGAGACAACAACACAACAAAGGTTGTTGGAAAAGGAGAGGTAAAATTGTGTTTCAGTGATGGTAAGGTTAAAACCCTTAATGATGTTTTACATATTCCAAGACTTGCTAGAAATCTACTTTTTGTCTCTAAGTTCAATGATTCTGGAATGCATGTGACATTTGACAAAGGTGGTTGCAGATTGGTGAAAGGGAATATGGTGGTTGCTAAAGGATCTCAGATTGGGACTTTGTTTAAGTTGAATACTTCCAATGTAAATATTTTATCTAATGTAACTGAAGCTAAAAATACATGTATGCTATGGCACCATAGATTGGTGCCATATAGGTGAAAAAGGTCTTAGGACCATTCTTAATAAAAATTTGGTTGACGATATTCCTAATTATAATACTGGCAAAAATGACTTTTGTGAGCATTGTGTGTTTGGAAAGCAATCTAGATCTAAATTTCCTAGTGCTACAAATAAAGCTAAATGATTATTAGAGATTATTCACTCAGATGTAATGGGCCCTGTGGATATTGACTTTATTGGAAAATCTAGATACTATGCCACATTTATTGATGATGTCTCAAGATACACTTGGATATTTTTTATGCATAGAAAATTTGATGTGTTTAATAAGTTTAAGGAATTTAAGGCTTTGGTTGAGAAACAATCAGATCATAAGATAAAAGTGTTGAGATCAGATAATGGTGGTGAGTATTGTTCTAGGGAATTTGATGATTATTGTAACCATGCAGGAATAGTGAGATAGAAAACTACTCCATATACACCTCAACAAAATGGAGTAGCAAAAAGGATGAACTGAACCTTAATGGAAAACGCTAAGAGTATGTTAAGTAGTGCTAAGCTAGAACAGTCCCTATAGGTTGAAGCGGTATGTACTTCTTGTTATTTAATTAATAGATCCCCTAGTTCATCTATTGAAGATAAAACTCTTTATGAGATGTGGCTAGGTAAGAAACCTAGTGTTGCACATTTAAGGATCTTTGGTTGTGAGGCTTTTGTTAACGTGCCTCAAGAAAAGTGATCTAAATTGGATCCTAAAGCACAAAAATGCATATTCATAGGTTATGGTGAAAATGTAAAAGGATACAAGCTTTAGAATCCACTAACTAGAAAAATTTCTTTATCTAGAGATGTTATTTTCAAGGAATTTAGAGCTTATTCAAGAGAAGAACAACCAAAGGAAAAGGATACTTCTCGAACAATGCATTTTGAGAAAAATTCTAAGAAGCAACAAGATGCACATGTTGAAGAACAATTGGATGGATTGGAAGAGGAGATTTCAGAGAGTTCTTCTAAAATAGATGCTCAAGATAAGCATATTGAGGAACAAGTAGAAACCCCTTTGAGGAGATCCACAAGACAATAGAATCCCATTGATAGGTATAGCCCACCTAATTTTTGTTGTATTTCTTCTTTAATGAGTACTAATGATGAACCTAGTTCTTATAGGGAAGATTTGTCCTCATATGAGAACAAGCTTTGGTCACAAGCTATGCATGAGGAAATGGAATCCTTGAATACTTGTGGCACATGGAATCTTGAGAGTTTTCCCAAAGATAGACAGGCCATTGGTTGTAAATGGATCTTTAAAAGAAAGATTGGTGCAAATGGTAATCTCGAAAGGTACAAGGCTAGATTAGTATCCAAGGACTACTCCTAGAGAGAGGGATTTGACTTTAATGAAATCTTCTCTCCTGTTGCTATACTTACTTCTATTAGATTCTTTTTGGCAATTGTTGTTGCTTATGATTTTGAAATGGGGAAAATGGATGTGAAAACTTTGTTTTTGTATGGGAATCTTGATGAGGAGATTTATATGAAGCAACCTGAGGGTTTTGTTGTAAATGGAAAAGAAGAATTAGTTTGCAGGTTAAAGAGATCTTTATATGGATTGAAACAGTCACCTAGAATGTGGTACCAGAAGTTTGATGCTTTTGCATTGAAAATTGGTTATGTTAGGAGTGAGGAAGATCATTGCGTTTACATAAAAGTTATTGATGATCAAATTTTAATTATTATCTTGTATGTTGATGGCATGTTGTTTATTGGTGATAGCAAGGTAATGATCAAAGAATTGAAAGCACAACTCTCAAGCACATTTGAGATGAAAGATCTAGGGGTTGCAAAATATATCCTTGGTATGAAGATCAGTAGAGATAAAGGTAACAGAAAGCTTTTCTTAAGTCAGAGCAATTATGTTGATACTATTTTGAAATAGTTTAACATGCAGGATAGTAAACTAGTTAATATTCCTTTACCAGTTGGCACAAAGTTAATTTTAGATATGAGTCCTAAATCTTATTTTAATTATGAGGAAATGTCTGAAATCTTGTATGCTAGTGCAATTTGTAGTTTAATGTATGCAATGGTCTGTACGAAACAAGATATAGCATAAATAGTGGGAGTTCTTAGTAGGTTTATGTCTAACCCTGGTAAAGAACATTGGACTTATGTTAAGAGGGTGTTTAGATATTTACGAGGGACTTCTAATTACTGTTTAGTTTATCATGGTTCTAATAATATTGATATTATGAATAGATCATTGTACATACAAGGGTTTGTTGATTCATATTGGGCAGAAGATCTGGACAGTCAGAGGTCGACAAGTGGTTATGTGTACACTTTGTTTGGAGTTGCGGTTAGTTGGATGAGTAAGAGGCAGCCCACGGTTGCTTTGTCCACCACATAAGCAGAGTACATGGCTGCCACACATGCCTCTAAAGTGGCAGTTTGGTTACAAAGACTTGGGAAAGGTATTGGTTTTAATTGCAATCAAGTTAGGCTTGAATGTGATAGTTAGAGTGCTATTTGTTTAGCCAAAAATACTATGTATCATGCTCATACTAAACATGTAGATGTTCAATATCACTTTGTGCAAGAACTGGTTGAAAGTGGAAAGGTATTAATTGAAAAATTTGACACTTTGATTAATGTTGCAGATTATCTTACAAAACCAGTTCCTACAGATAAGTTCTCGTGGTGTAGGAAGGCCATTGGCCTTGAGTCTTGTACTTGATTTAAATTATTATTCCTTGTTTAGAATAATTGCAATGTATAATTTCAAGTGGGAGAATGTTGGAAATAGGATTTCATTTAATTGCAATCTTAAACATTATTTATTTCATGTATCTCCTAAGTCCTTGGAATGTGTTCAACAACACTAGGATTAGGATGAGATTAATATTTGATGAAATAATCATGTTAATTGAAATTTGTAATTAATTATAAATTTTAGGAACATGTGAGGGTGTCCATTGTGAGTTCCTAAATAATGGGGGCACATGGGGTGCCCACATGGTAGGTGACACTCACCTTGAGTTTAGTTAACTATTTAGAGTAAGAGATAACACGTATGAATGCATGTAAAGATCCTAGGTGTTAGGGTTTGATGTTTGCATGCATGAAGTTCAATTCAGTTCAGTTCAGATCAATTTAGTTTAGTTCAGTTTAGTTCAGTTTAGTTCAGTTCAGTAATGGTTCAATTATCCTTAGTTAGTTTTAGTTGAATGCTAGTTGACTTTAGTTAACTTGGAATGCATGGCTAATGACTTGAGTTGCATGATAAATAATAGGGACTACCTCCAGTTAACAAGAGATGACCATTCTTGCATGAATGGTGTTGAGTAGTGTTTCAGTTAACAAGAAACTTGGACCCAACTTGGGTGCCCAAGTTGTCTTCTTGGAATTACCTCCTTTGCATGTTGAGATATTTTTAAGGCTCAATTAAGTGGGATCTCTTTTGGGTGCCTAATTTGAGGATGAAGCCTTGAATATATTTACAAAAAAAAGGTTGAGTTGCTACTTCAATTTGGGATGCCCAAATGCATGAAGATCAGGATTTGACATTGTTCTTCATGGCATAACCCTATTTGCATGAGATAGGCATACCTTTTAGGGATAGGGCTTGAGCATTGTAGTTGTAACTCATGTTGAGTTTACAAAGCTGATTAAAGCCTATTTATCTCAAGCAAGTTGAAGAGAGTTATTATCAATTTTATTGTAGGTTGTGAAGAAGTTCTGGTGAAGGCAAAAGAAGCATTCTCAAGCAAGAATTGGAGCTATTGTAATCTACTTTAGCAAATTGAATAATATAATAATTCTTGGTGGAGTTTTTTCCCGAAAGGGTTTCTCTATAGTACATCTTGTGTAATCTTTCTAATATCCTATCTACTTCTTGTATCAACATTTTTCTACATTCTACAAACAGTAAAATGGATTAATCAAGATAATCACCCACAAAGAATATGTAACAAAGGAAAAATATTATTTAGATCAGCAATATTAAAGTTTTACAGAGTATTAAACTAAGAAAACACCTCATTTTTCAACAAACTTAGTCTTTTAATCACTTTATGTGTTGGCAAAGATATAACCAAAGGATGCATCTTGCATGATATATCTGAATTATCATATATGTGCTTCACATAAGCAACACTATTTATTGTGCTTAGCAATTAGCACATATGTTTCCAATATATATATATATATATTTATCTCATAAAGTTTATTGAATACATTTAACTGTTGAATAATAACTACATGTATAAATATATAAATAATATTATTATGTATATATATATACATTATATATACTATATATACATATAGATAATACCATTTCCAATATCATTATAAAAGCACTCATAATCATAACCATTGATAGACATATACATGGAATGTATATATACATATATATAAAAATATATACATGTCACCTTAAAGTCCAATCGGTATTTCTATGCATATGGGTAATTCATCCATGAGTGCATGTGTAGGTACATCTACCCAAGAATACTCATGTACATATTCACTCACATGTATCATTCTATAGTAGACATGTACATATATACATATATACATTTCATGCATATATCTCATCGATACCACAATAAACACACGAGGAAATACTTTCACATGACATGAAGACTTAATCACATTCCCCAATCACAACATTCACATCTAAACCAAAGATTACTTACCTTTTCCCAAAACTAACTTGACTCACTAAGACCAACTAGGGCGTGAGCGTGTGAATGCTCAGTTAGGCTTGTTAAGGGTTACCAAACCAAGTTCTCCTAAGTGATACTTACTCTCTCTTTTGGAGGTTTGAACTTGTTCCTGCACTCAACTTAGTACACCATAATAGTAGTTAGCTGATCACAACACAATCATATATATCATAAATTTCATAGTTAGAATATTATAAAATATCAAATTGTATCAATCATTCATTCATCATATTTCCATTCAAGATTCATTAAACATATTCATATAAAGATTCATAAAACATATTCATTTATTCAAGAAATTTAACCAAACAAGGTAATAGTAAATAGGTAATATTGCTCGGGGTGTAACAATCCAATTGTTTCATGTGAACTTAGAAGTGCACATGCAAGGATGTCAACCACTAGAAAAATAAATTAAATTCAAATATATAGTATATCATCCTACTTCAAAGATGTTATCCCCTTGGGATAGCATTGGAGATATTGACCTAGGATATGTGGGTGTATAGGATTTCATGTAATGAGTAAATGCAACTAGGAGACTAGTAGTTATAAAACTTCAATCTAGGTCACCAAACATGAGAAAGAAATAAATAGTCTCTCCAAACTATAGATTCTATCATCCTTGACCCCATGAACAAAGATGAGAAAATTAAGGAAGAACTCAAGGCATAGGTTGGTGAACTATCTACTTATATGAATTAGTTTGTGGTTCATGTGGATTCTACTACACTAGCTCTAACCATCTCAATGTTATTAGACAAGGGAAAGAAAATAAAATATACTAAAGGAGTGGTGAGTGCAACATCAGCTTGAAAGGATTCCTTAGAATCTTGAGGATGTAAATTGGCTCAAGATTACATCCAATAACTTGTAGTTTTAAGTGTGTTTAATTGTAATTATTTCCTTAGGCCAAATAATAATAAAAAATATTTAATTTTGAGGCCTATGAACTAGAAAATAAATTGTAACATGAATTTTGGGCCCAACGATCCAAGCTAGCTTTTTCATGAAAATGTAGTTTCAGGTGCCCAAGTTGAGTACTTGAGTAATTATCAAAGACATTGTAAAGGGTTGGGAATTTTTAAGGTAAGGAAAAAATATTTTTAGTGTGGGGAATCTTGTCAAAAGTTGTAAATCAATCTATAAATTGAAAACAAATAAATATTATGCCTATTTCTTGTGATTATTCACATCATTAGTGGTGACGTATTCTTGTGTTTTATATCCTTTGAGATGAATTATTTAGTGAGATTTTAAAAATTGATTTAAATTGAAAATTGTGTGCATGGAATACAATGGTCTTAAACATTTATTTCCCATCTTCATAAAATTTTCTTAGAATATTGTATCTATAGTGTTTTCAATAGGGTGGAATATTGATCACTACATTATAGATTATTTGAATTTCATCAAATATTTTAGATTCTTGAGGTTGAAAAACTAAGCGATCACTGTCTTTTAATTCTTCACGTTTATTTCTCTAAACCCTAACATCTTTATTTCTTTTACAATTTTCTAGATTAATATTAGATTAGAAAAAAAAAATATATGATATCTTGAAAGTAATTATCATCTAGAAAGGAAATATGATATATAAAATCCATGAATTATCAAGTTTGATATTTTACCAACACAAACCCCTTGAAGAAACAAATCACATAGACCACTAAGCTCCAAATTTACCATAGCTTGGCACACACAACATTAGAGTTGATTTTTTTATTTGATCAATCAACTTTTTAGGATTAGAGTGATCTTCATTCTACTTGAGTTGCATGTGTCATAAGGATCATCAACATTGTCTTGGTAGTTCTACTTGGTATGCTTGTGTGCATTTCCCTTCCTCTTGTCTTGAGAACATTATCTCAGAGGACAACTAATTGGCAGACAAAACTAACAACATTGATAAGGAGATTGGCATTCAATAAATTGTCCTTGAATGATTTTTTATTTAAATTATTGAGAATAAGTTGAATTACTCCCTTTGGAGGAATAGAATGATAGGGAATAAATCACCAACTTGAAGGAGAAGGTTTTCAAGAAATATGAAATAATTGAGAAGCATAATCATACCTACTAGAAATTAATGTTGAAAAAAGTACATTTTTATTTGAAGACAACAATGAGCCTAAAGAAAATATTGATGAGATACAATTCTACCAACAATTTTACAATGATAATAATTATATGTCAAGGATAAATTTCAAGGGCCCATTCACTAATTTCATTCCTCCAAACAACTTGCAAGTGCCACTAGATGAAAAGTTTAGTAATCCCACTCCACCTGAAGGCCAGGCTTCATCTTCTCAACCAAAAAAATGTATGCCAACTCCTTTGAGTGATAAGATAAAAGATTTAATGATTTCAAGTTAAATATAATGGATGATCTTAAGGAAAATATTACCATGTTTGAGCTAATACAAATGATTGATCAATAACAAGTGCTAATGAAAGAATTGGTTTATCTAAAAGGGAAAGAGAAAGAAATGACTAAGCCCTCAAATTCACACGCAATCATTTACAAGGATGAGGTGGAATTACCTCTATTCCTCTCAACTATTTGAATACTTGATAAGAATATTCATAATTTCTTAGTTGATTCAAGTACTTCTCATATCATGATGCCTTTTTCAATTTTTCAAAAGTTGGAATTAACTATAGCCAAATCAAATTGGAAAGTGGTACAATTGACAAAGAAAAAATTCAATATGGTATGTGAGTTGAACAATATACACATGCAATTAGATTCAAACCCTTGAATTTAATAATTCATTAACACAAGAGCAGTTGATACCCTGGATGCATATTTCATGCTATTAAGTAGAGATTTTTCCAAGACATTCTACAACTATATTGTATGTGTGGCTTATATGGCTAATTTAGCCAATTAAATTACAATTGATAAGGAAATGTTAATGAAGCACCTAATCATTAAATTCAAGACCAATAAGGTAGACAAAATCACATTTAATGGAGTGGGCCAATCAAATACAAATAGTATAGTAGTGCTAACAAGTCAAACTTTTGATTTCACAATTAAGAACACTAATATAAGCAAGGTAAAAAGTAAAATTCCCTAATTGCAATCAAAAGATGTTCTTGTAAATATGATTGAGTGTATCAATCTAGACAATAAAATCAAGTACAAATCACTTGTGACATTTTTTAAAAGGGAGGATGCACATATTATTGTCATGGCCTATGATAGTTTACAAATTTTGGTCGAGAAACTCAATCACGACAAACAAGTTTTGGGAAATAAAACTTGTATAGATGACTAATTACTACCTAATCGATGTAGAATACCCGAGCAACATAAGATATTTCTTGTGAATCATGTTTATCAATTTTAAAATAGGTATACACTATATATTATTATCAAACATTTGATCTCTTGAATAAAAAGGTCTAAAATAGTCATCCATAGTGCAAAAAAGGATGAAAATCATCAAGCCAATCATATGGGTTGCCTTGAGGACCAATTAACAAGGTTTGTAGAGTGTGTTACCTCACCCATACAAGTGCTATAGTTAGAATACAATAGATAGATCAACATCAATTCACTTCAACTAAAGGAAAATTGGTTTGAAATTGAATGTTCAATAGTACACATGACAAAGGGAGGTCCACCACCAATACCTACATTAGAAAATAGTTAAGAAAAAGTGAGGATCAGTTATGGGAGAAAATTGTACGATTCAAATTCCAAGCAAGGGTGAGGTTTTGGTATATAATATATCAATTTAAAAGGAAGGTAATTCCTAACAACTTTTAGGCTTCAATTTGTGTTTACCAATAATGCTATTGAGTACAAGTAACTCACACATTAAGTCTTATTGGATCATAAGAAGAAAGTGAAACATTTGAAAGTATTGGGAGATTTAGATTTAGTGGTCAAATAGGTGAGAATTAAATATGCATGTAATGAAAAGAGATTGGATAAGTATCATAGTAGGGTGCGGCAGTTGATAGAGGATCTTGATGCAACATTTGACATAAGACTTATTTCACATATAAAAATATAATATTGTTGATGAATTAGTGAAGGTTGTAAGTACACTTGAACTGATTGTAAATTTGAGATTAAGAAGGTTTTCAATTTAGTGCCTACTCCATCTATCCTAAATAATATTCATAACTTACAAATGTTCAAAGATAACAATCATATCACTAATTTTATTACAAATACAAGGAACTTTGATTCAAAAATCATCGTTGAATTAGACATAAGTGACTTCAAAGTGGATGAGAAAGGATTTTTCAACTTGAAAATGAATAGCATGCCCAAGGGGATGATTGCACTTGATATATTTTTTGATTTAGACTAAATTGGTAAAGAAAGGAAATCCTCTCATTTAGAAGTTGAAATGTTTGGGCCATGCAACTTAGGATGTGACAATGAAGCAAAAAATGTGTTCTTGGTAAAAAAATTATATAGAAGAGGAAAGGATGGGATCATACAAACACTTAAAGACTACCGAGAGGTCATTTCATGGAGTTAAGATGACATAAAGGTATTTGACACATCCATTATGGCTTGTGATTCCCTTGAAACCCACGTAAAATCTTTCAAAAAAATTCAAAGACTAGTGAATATGTTGCTCAAACCATTGATTTTTAAGGAGGTGCAATAGTTTTTTATTGCAGTAAAAGCAAGTTTTGAAGGGACCCAAAACCCTTTACAACCAAAACAAAGCTGCAAAAAGGACAACCTGCAACCAACCAAAAACTAGCCCCCAAACAAGACCAATCAAGATTTACATTTAGAACTACTTGTGTGGGAGTGGAGAATCATGTCAAAAGAAGGCCTAGAGAATTTTGCTTTCTTACCCTTTACAGTAATCCAGCCTTCTTCCACTTGCATTGCCTTATCATGCTAAACCAACACACTATTTTCTTAAAGATGAATGCCTGCAACCACTATCTTGGAGATTTCATCATTATTCCTTTGTGCAGGCATAGACTTATCAGAAGAGCCACCAAAAATGGCAGCCTGAGACCCATTCTCTCATTCTTTAGGGGTTTCAACATGATAATCTTGTTGAGCAAAAATAGCCCCACCATTTGAGACATTCGGAGGGGATTCCCCAGGACCCTATGATTCCGATGCAACCACCTCAAAAAAAATTCTATGTTGTTCAGATTTCTTCTCAATTGTATAATGTTGTAGAGAGACACCTTTCAACCATGTAGCCATCATTGCTTTTTTCTCAAATCCGCATTGTGCAACAACATGACCTATTTTAAAACACCTTCTGCAACGGAAGGGGATCCCTTCATAGTCCAAAGATTGGACCCAAGAACCCTTAGAAGATTTAAGTAAAATTTTAGTAGGCAACCTTTTTGAAACATCCATTTCAACCAATATGCGAGCAAAGGTGGAGTGAAAAATGTCAAAGGATTAAACATCCACCAACAAACAATCACCAAGGGCTTCACCCACTTCCTCCAAAAGAGGGTCAATCCATAAGTGGAGGGGAAGATTAGGCAGTCAAACCCAAATCAGGATCTTGTTGAAAGTTTTAGAAGAAGGGTTGAAGTTAGAGTGCCAAGGCTTAATCATCAACAAAAATTTGTCCTCCCAGCTAAAAAAATTATCACATAAAATTATGTTTCTATCCTGGGCATTGTCAAACTTAGCAACAAAAAACCCCTTGGCCATGGGGAAAATATGAACTTTACTAGAAATTAGAGGCTCCCATTCATTGGAGATCCAAGAGTGCAGCTGAGGGAGGCTAGGCCAAAAACCCCTAAATTGACAAATCACCCCACGAATGGAGAGCTCAAAAACATTCTGATCTATTTCCTCAATCATCTATGCTTTCAGCTCAACAGAGATAGCATTGGCAATAGGGATAAACCCACCATTCAGCAACCTCCCTTCTGGAACCTCGCAGCCAACGTCTTAGCTTTAGCCACAGGGTCGCCACCCTTAAGTCACCCCCTGCCAAACTCAGACACACTGGAGGCTCCAATCTCTTTCGCAGTGTTTTCTTGCAGCCTAGTCGAAGAACATCTATCGCCTTAGAAGCCACCACCGCCAACAAAGACCGCACCTTCTGCTTCGTTCGCCTGGGTAGGGTTTCCACCCACTCGGGCCGCCATCGTCTGCTATTCTAATATTATTTTTTGGGTGATACATTCAACATGGGTTACAATTTGTTCCATTAGAAATAAGAATGGTGAAAACAAATTGTCTATTGATTTTTGGAATCCAAATAGAGCTTTAAAAATGACAATTATTCCCTTTCCTTCACTATATGGAGTCTTTCAAATTATGAATGGTTCACAAATAATGTCTTTTTAGGATGGATATTCAAGAAACAACCAATACATGGTGAATTATGAGGATTGAATCAAGATGGAACTCATAAAAAATGAGGTACCTTTGCATGCAAGAGGATGCAATTTGATTTAATTAGAATAGGAGCAACATTTCAATGTTTCATTGGCATAGCATTCAAGGATCGTATTGGAAAGTACATAATTATTTAGAGCTTGGAATGAATTAACTATGTTTCTAAGCAAAGAAGTGATATTATATCATATTTGAGGAAGGTATTGCAATGGTGTAAATACCATGGAATTTCCTTGAATCTAGAAAATGCATCTTTAGAGTCATTTAGGGAAAGCTTCTTGGCCACATTATCTTTAAGAGAGAAATATCCATTAAGTCAAATTAAGAGAAGGAAATTTAAAATTTTCATTATCGAGCAACAAAGAAGAGTTGAAATTATTCTTTAGTAAGATCAATTTTTTGTTTATATGTTTGGGATAGGATTTACAAAGATTATTTGGCTATTGAATTTCATATTAAAAATATTGTAAAATTGAGTGGAGTTATAAAACACAAGAAGATATTTTAGAAATTACTTAGATCCGTCAAAAAAATAGAAATTACATATTACAAAGAAAAGTGTTTGCAATAGTTCCAAATCAAGTGGTAAAGACTATGTTGATACAAAATGAATTGGGTGAATGAAGACGTGAATGGAAAACTATTTCATAGGACATTAGCTAAGAGATTCAACCTATGAAACTAATGATAGAACATAATGTAAGCAAGTCGAGCTAGCTAAGATTGATTAAAAAATATTTTCCAATAATAGATAGTGGACTATATTGATAATGATGAGCAATGTGTTGTTTTAGTTATCTACTTGCTAAATAATGTGTTACAATCACTTGAATGTCACCCAAAGGAGAACCTTAGATCTCAAGTGCAGCAATTCGTGATAAAATCAAAATAATTGTATTGATTAAATCATGAAGGAATATAATTGAGATGTTTAAATAGTAGGAGGCATCTCAAGTCTTGAGAGATTTTCATAAGAAGTTTGGCACAACATATTGTTCTAGAATTTCTATAGCACAATGGGTACTTAGAGTGGATTATTATTAATCTCATTTCTTCAAGGATTCACATGCACACGTTATATTTATCACATTTGTGTAATTTCAGGCCATAGGGAGAGGAACCCAACCATATCATATAGCTTTTCATCAAGGTGCATTCTTTTTCCCAACAGGGCCTTGATTTTATTGGTGAACATAGTAACCCACATTCTTCTACAAGACACAAGTTTATACTTATAGGTACGAATTATTACACTTGATGAACCAAAGCTCAATCTTACAATAATTTCACCACAAAGATAGTGATTGTAGTGTAGATAAATGTACACCTTTACATTTTCACACTATGTTTACATCCCCTTAATTAATTGGATTTAATTAAGCCTTTAATTGACCCAATTATGCATTCACGAGCCTAATTAATTTCATTTTCTAAAAGGGGAACCCACATTTAATCAATGCTTACACTTAATTACACATCTTGGAAAATGTGTCCTAGGTTTAGGGCCTAGGACCTATTCACCCAAGAGCGAATGGGTCCTCCTTAAGTCTTGGGACCCAATTTCTAATATGCTTTTGGCTATATTTAAATGATTCAAATTCAAGTTGCAAAAGTCGACTTGTGATGTTTAATTATCGGGAAATTAAGGAAACACCTATAAATACAAGGTCTTTTTTTCAATTCAAACTAAGCAACATTAAGGAAACTTTCACAAGAGCAAGTATTGTTTTCAAGAGCATTGAAGAGCAGATTTATTAGTCATCTACAACAGCATTCAAGATCCTATCATGATGTCAAAGTTATGTGGATTCATGCATGTTTTTCGAGCTAACATTTTGATGTAGGTTTCAAGTTTTCAAGCATCAAATCAAGTGTCAAATCAAGAAATCAAGCCATTTCATGCAAGATCCAATCCTTAGAGAGATGTGTTAGACTTCAATCCTATAAGGGCATCCATTTAAGGGTTTGGTGAGGTGTAACAAGCTTTGTTCATTCATTAATTCCTTCATTTTGTCATTATTTCATTATCAAGGTTTAATTACCAAACTAGGGTTTGACCAAGGAAAACCCTTATCCACCAAAAATAAACATTTTTCTCCTGTCTTTGTATGTGCATATTTACAGGTGAAGAAGGATTGAAAGTTGATCAAAAGTGCAATTTTGCAAAGTTGTCAAAGTTATCATCAAAGTTGTCAAGACACAAAAACTCAGATCTTGAATTTATTTTTGGCTTTCTGACAGTGAAACCTGGGGAAAATAGCATCTCATATCCATCTCCAAAGGACCCCCAAATCTGAGGAAAAACCATATACAAAGAGTCATTCGCCCTAGGGTGAATGAGTCCTTGCAAGACACTCAACACTTGTTTTTGGTGATAGGTAACAACAATTTAACCTTCTTAGATCTGCCTAGAAGTTGTTCTTTTTATTATTGCTATCCTTTAAATCTATATTACAATTTTTATCACATAATTGATTTCATTTGGTATTTTATTTTCATCTTTCAAAAGTGTGTTTCAATCATATTTTACCATTTTTTATCATAAGGAAAACAACAAATCTTCCAATAGGGTTGACTCATCTAAAGGTTGAAAGTTAATCCTACCTTTGGGGATCTCTTTTCCTAATGAGAATAGAGAAAGTGTAGGTGCATACATCCATTTAATCATTCCATTTTGGATCACCCACTTATACTTTTCTATGTTTCAGTAATTAAGTTCTTTAAATAGCACATTAGTATGAGGATTGGGACATCTTTCTTTGGTATGTGATAATGGTCCCACATTCTTGTATATTCAATTTTTTGAATGGACCTATGAAAATAAGGTAATTCTCAAACACTCTTCAAATTACTATCCTCAAGGTAATGGTGTTGTTGAGTCTACTAATATGAATTAGATTGAGGCAATAAGAAGCTTTTAGACAAGAATCCTAGGGAGTGGAATACATTAATGAAAATTGTTTTATCATCAATTAGCACTAGGATCAAAAATATATTTAGGCAAATATCCTTATCATCTCATATATGGCCTAGATCCTATTTTTCTAGTAAATCTTAAGATTCCACTTTGCAGTTCATGAAAGACTATTTGACAATTAATGACAAGCTTGAGGCTAGATTGTTGAATTTGTTATATCTTGAGGAAAATAAAGATCATGCCTTACAGAAATTTACCAATGTTCACCAAAGTTTGATTAAAAGGTGGTCTGATAAGAGAACTAAAGTAAGGGCCTATAGGATTACAAATTTAATTTTACTTTAAGACAAATTGCATGAGAGAAAAGAAAGTGAAAATTTTAATGTTATGGACCTAGGTCTGTTTTAGATTTTGAAGATCCTTGGTGAGAAAACTTTTAGGCTACACACTATAGTGTATTTTCCACTATAGGTTGTTGATATTTATGCAGCCTTATGTTTTTATTACTACATGTTTCATATTCTCTTTAGGTCCCTTTAATGAGATTTTCCAAGCCTTACTATGAAAGAAGAGCTACTCATGAGGGGCTAAGGAATGATCTAGCGTGCACCATCCAATCAAACCTCACCCTATAGCTTGCAGAGTTTTCAACAAAAGATGGGAAAGTAATATGTTAAGCCTATGGCATAGGTCCAAGTAATCAACTATACTACACATATGCAACTCAATTCTCAAACTAGTTGAACTCCTTCAATCATTTATGAAAATCTATGATCTGAGTGATTGCACTACTAAAATATAAACCACCACAATCAAGATTAACCTCATAAAGAGCATTCATCACTAATCACTTCTCTACATATATGGTTGAAGATTGAATAGCTCATCTACCCAAACATTGTCCCCATAAAGAACATTCATCACCAATCACTTATCTACAAATATAGTTAAAGATCGAATAGCTCATCTACCCAAAGATTGCATTCATAACACATAGGTGGCATAAGAAGATAGCGACACATATTGTGTAAAATATTTCAATAGGCTACCAAATCATTTGATGCATGAGAATTAAAGAGGAAGTAAATTTTCCAAGATATTTTGTGCCCTTTTTCAATAGCCTACAATTGTGATATTGCTATCAAGATTTAACCGTGTAGTTCGAGTCAAACTCATTGACCCATGTTTCATGAGTAGTGGTTCACAAGAACCCATCTCTCATGATAATGAATGGTCCACTTAGCACTCATTGCATCTAGGTGATGCTCACAGAGGTGAAGCACTAGGCCTTCCCGGGAGGTCACCCATCCCGGTACTACTCCAGCTCAAGCGCGCTTAACCACAGAGTTTCCCCTAAGGTTAAGCCCATTATCATGAGAGATGGGTTCTTGTGAACCACTACTCATGAAACATGGGTCAATGAGTTTGACTCAAACTACACGGTTCAATCCAGATAGCAATATCACAATTTAACACACTGTGGAAAATACCTCCTTATCAATAGTCTACAATTTTTTGAAGGGGCAAAGTTAGATGAATTAATAATGGGACATATCCAACATCCTATATATAGTAGTTGGGACAAAATTTTACAGGGGATCATTTCTATGTACATGAGATTTTGAGCCTAATGTATATAGCTTTTTCTCACTCCTCATATCTGGTATAGAGGAACATATATATGTGTTTTCAATAACATGCTATACTTCACCACATTTAACCCAATATCATGATGTAAATTTATGAGATTATTACTCTAGAAGTTCTAACTCATTACTCCTATTCATAAGATCTTGTCATCTTTGTGGTGGTATCTATTTTTATTATCATTGATTATTATACTATTAGTTGCTCGGCTCTATATAGGTGTGTGAAGAAATATCTTCTAGCATATGTACTTTAATTTATATCATTTATTTTAAGTACTTATTTTCCCTTTTACACAAAATAAATTGTAGGTTATTATAGATAAGGAGTCAAAAATTGACTCATGCCAACTTGTCTTTCCAAGGTTGATAGTCCCATGTGGCGCATATAAAATTTATCAAAAATAACTAGACACCAAAAGACCATCAATAATTTTTGGCATACTTGGTGGGACTTGAACCCATAATTGTCTTATTAGGAGTAAAAAAATATCACTATACTCAATCATTGACTGTGGTGGTCCCCTTGGCCAATTAAAAATCACTATATTGTACCGCCTAGATAATATGACTGGTATGACCATTGACCAAGCTATAATTGTTCATAGATTATCCAACACTTTTATACCTTATCCTCATTTCACAATTGATCACCGTGGTGAATTCACAAACGTGTAAATTAGGGGAATTCAAAGATGTACAGATAAGGGGAAAATAATGGTAAACAATGAATGAACCAAATATTTCTTATGTTGACAAAATATAATAGGGAATATGGCACGCAATTGAAAGGAGAAAATTGGATAGTGATCAATTTTAATCTTAGTTTTCCACCATAGACTTCAGACATTCTAGGAATAGTTTTAAATTCAAATCTTATTTTTTAAGTTTTTTTTATCTATTAATCATGGGAAAAAATTATATAAATCAATTTGTTATAATTTTAATTTTTATCAAGGAAAAAGATTGAATATTGTTCTATTTTGGGATTTAAGTCTCTTTGGTCACTTATTTCTAATCATGTGTATTAATTTATTTCTTAACTCTAGTATGTTTTATGTTTCTTCATGTGTATATATATTGAATAATTTGAGAGAAGAGAAGCCAAAGTCAACTATTTCATTTTGAATAAAGAGTAACATAAAAAAATTATCATAGTTGGATTGTGCGCACATCCATGGCCATCCAATTAACCTAGAAAATTATTTAATCTTAATTTCAAAATTATTATTTAGTTGGTATATTAAGTATGTGTTGCATTGTGTGCTAAGAAGTGGATACATGTTCAATTATTATTATTATTAGATGTGTGAATGTATATATAACAAGGATAACTTATGTAGCTCTCTTGAGAATAATATATTTTCTCTTTAACCCTACCATCACTTGAGATATTTTTTAGCAAGATTTACTACCATGGATTTATTGCTTAGGTTTTAATTAAATCTTCTTTACAAAATTTGAACTTTAGACAGCTATTAATTATCAGATTCATAATCCTTGTATAAAATAATGTGCATGCTTGAGGTCTACATGAAGTAATTGTTTATCAACAATAGATCCAACCTTGGGAGGATTGAATAATCCTCTTTCAAGAAAAGTGTGCTTAGAACTCTATTTGTACAAGTGGCATGTTGAAAGTTGTGTCAACAATATTGTGATTGAATTAGATTGTCAAATACAATAGAGAATAATATTGTAATTAAAAGGCATACACAGCTTAGTGCAAAACTCTAGTCTATAATACTAAAACCCAAATATTACAGTAAAAATTGTCTTACAAAAAGAATTCTAGCTCAATCACCATCATGGTCAACTTTAACAATTGCGCCAAAAGTTGCAAGGTTTAAGTAGTTATACTAAGAAATCTTCAACCTACGATTTTTCACCCCCTCAATTAACATAATCAATTGATGGCTTTCTTCAACTTCTACTATTTACATTCTCATGATGTGCACCAATTCAATTCCTTTTAACATTGTATGGAATTTAACAAGGTTATTAAGTTTTTTTAGAGGTTGCATATTTAGTTTTTTGTGTTTTCCCATGAGATTGGAAATCACTACTAGCTTTGTATATACATAGATTGTGTATCCATAATTTATAAACTTAATTGTGAAATATATATATATAACATGGAGTATATAAATAAAATCATTTATGAAATTCTAGAACAATTTATCCTTTTCAAAATTTGAAATGGCCTCTTCAAAACTTTGAGTGCATGTGTCATCTAAAAATTTAGGAATATGTTAGGCATTAAATCATAATCATCCAATTAGACATAAAATAATCAATTCCACTATTTTGAGATAAAAATATATATTCTCTTGCTTTAGAGTGAATTTTGTATTCTTCCATTTTAAAGTAGAGAATAAGTTGCCTTTTATAAGATTTGAAAAGAACTCTTTAAAATTTTGAACTTATTGGCTTACCTATGTGATTTTCTTCCTAATTTAAAGTTTTGGCTCTCATCGATGTAGTCATGCTTTTTACATCGTTTATGATGTCAAAGTTTGCCCTTTTTCATTATGGTCTTTAAATTATTATTTTTGCATGCTTAAAATGTATTTATCACGATAAGTCAAGTCACAAATCAATTTGAAAGTTTTTTTTCTTGTTTTGGAAGAGTGAAAATAAAAAATTACAAGTTCTTAAGTATTTTGTGGAGATGCAAAATTCCCTTGCATCTCTACAAATTTATGTGCACTTGATCACTCATCCCACAAGGTTAAAGCAATACGTATCACACAAGTTAGAACCTCCAATGCAAGTGATGAAAACTCAACATGCTCCAACCTTTCAAATTTCTACATATGAATTTTGTGTGGATTCACATTCATTGCTCACAAGTCATTTGGTTTACAAATATGCATCATTTATCCTAAGCCCCACAATTTCACAAACCGTATCTAATAGTCAATATCATGCAACTAAGGCACAATGGTGCACACCTACAAACTTTTTAGCATTCCTACCTCCCCATTTTGTAATGCTTACACACTATAGGTTTGTTAGGATTTAGGTGTCATCAACCTTGTAAAACCTTTATTTTATTATTCTCCTAAAGTGTTTTGTACATTTACCCATAAGAGGTGAAACTGTTTGACCAACAGTGGTGAAAGAGACTATGTAAATGCAGTGTTACCGTTACCGTTTATCCTTATGGAAAAGGACAAATTAGCTAGGCGTCCCACCTTGGAATCTTCTAAAATAAGGTTGTGGGTCAAAATAGGGTGTTGTAAGAGCATCTATGACATGCATGCAAGTTGTCATAAGATGCTATGACAGTATGACAGATTCCCTATGACAGAATATGCTATTTTTAGACCCCAAGCGCCCATGCATAAAAGATGCCTTATGACAGCTGTAAGAGCATCTGTAAGAGGCTATTTTTGGTATTTTTTGACCATTTCAAGGAGGGAGGCGTGGGTTTTTCTAGGTGGTATTGCTGCCTATTGTTTGGTGAAACCATGGTGGTTTTCATTCTCACAAATCTCTATAAATTGGGGCCTTGAGCTAGTGTTATTAAGAATTCAGTTTTGCAGGGTAACAGTTTTGCAGGGTAATAGGGTGCTGCTAGATTTACAGGGAATGATAAGAGAAGTCTATTGCTGCATGTAATATTGAAGATTATCAGTAATATACTTGCCTCTCTTTCGGTGGTGGAGTTTTTTCCCTTCGGGATTTCTCCACGTAAATCTGTTGTTGCATGTGTTATATTGTTATATCTCTCTCTCTCATTCTTTCTTCACACTAAGGCTAAGGTTAATCTTCATATTTCAGATTTGCATTCACACATTTAAGTTCATATTGCAAGCTTTCTTCACCTTGTTTTGCAACATTTGGTATCAGAGCTAACGGTTCTGTTAAGGAAGGGACACTTTCCTTTTAGAGTGTTGAAGGTTTTTTGCTGCAGTGAGAGCTTTTGTGTTGTGGGTTTTGCAGATTTGTGAAAGATTGCATACCATGGCCTCCACCTCACGTCTAGATATTAAGAAGTTCAATGGATCTGGTTACGAGATGTGGAAGTTGAAAGTGGAGGACCTTCTTGAGGAAAGAGATCAGTGGTTACCAGTTTCAGTTGAAAAGAAGCCATCTACTTCAACCTTGTCAGATGAAGATTGGAATAAGTTAGACAAGAAGGCTCGAGGGACTATTCGGTTGTGTCTCACAGATTCTGTCCTCCTGAATGTCTCTTCAGAAGACACAGCATACAAGCTTTGGAGGAAGATAGGTGAAATCTACCAAACTAAGAGTTTGTCTAACAAGTTGTATCTCAAAAGATGTTTGTATTCATTAAAGATGAAGGATGGTGAATCTATTGCTGAACATTTGAATGCTTTTAATTTGATTATAAGTCAGCTTGCATCTATTGATGTTAAAATAGAAGATGAGGATAAATGCATTTTATTGATTTGCTCTTTGCCAGAATCTTGGGAAAATTTAGTTATTGCTATAACAAGTGGTGGTGCAGAACCTAAGTTGGATACTATTATTCCCATACTTCTTTCAGAGGAGATGAGGAGAAAGACCATGCGCAGTGGCTCCCAAGATGCCTTGCATGTGCGAGGTAGGCCCAAGGAGAAAGAGCCTAAAGGGGATAAGAAGAAGGATAAGTCTAAAGGATGATCTAAGACCCCTGGAAAGAGCAGAGTGAAGTGTTGGAACTGTGGTAAACGGGGACATGTGAAGAAGGAATGTAGAAACAAGAAAAAGAATGTAGATTCCTCCATAGAAAAGTCCTCTGATAACGATGATTCTGATGCTTTGATTATTTCAGCTAACACAGTTTGTAATGATGCTTGGCTTATTGATTCAGGTGCTTCCTTCCATATGACTCCTCATAAGGAGTGGTTTTCTACATACAAAGAATATGATGGAGAGGTCTTCATGGGTGATAATAGCTCACAAAAGGTTATTGGTAAAGGAAAGGTAAAGTTGTGTTTCAGTGATGGGAGGGTTAAAACCCTTGATGATGTTTTACATATTCCAGGACTTACAAAAAGTTTAATTTCAGTTTCCAAGTTGAATGATTCTGGGATGCATGTGACATTTGACAAGTCTGGTTGCAGGATGGTAAGGGGAAGTTTGGTGGTTGCTAAAGGATCTCGGACAGGGAATTTATTTACGCTACATGCCTCTACTTTTTGTAACTCCTCTTTTGTAACTAGCGCTGAAAATGCATGTATGTTGTGGCACCATAGATTGGGTCACATTGGTGAAAAAGGTCTTAGGACCATACTTGATAAGAAACTAGTAGACGGTATTTCTGATTATTCTGTTGGTAAAAATGATTTATGTGAGGATTGTGTGTTTGGTAAACAAAACAGGTCATCATTTCCTAAAGGAACTAATAAAGCTAATGGATTGTTAAAACTTATTCATTCGGATGTGTGTGGTCCAGTGGATACAGATTCTTTGGGTAGATCTCGTTATTATGTTTCCTTCATTGATGATTACTCAAGATATACTTGGATTTATTTTATGCATTCAAAATCTGAAGTTTTCACCAAATTTAAGGAATTTAAGGCATTGGTTGAAAAGCAAACAGATTATAAGATAAAAGTATTGAGATCTGACAATGGGGGTGAATATTGTTCTAAGGAATTTGATGAGTTTTGCAAACATGCAGGAATTGTTAACAAAAGACTACACCTTACACACCCCAACAAAATGGGGTAGCAGAAAGAATGAACCATACATTAATGGAAATAGCTAGGAGCATGTTAAGTAGTGCTAAGTTAGACAAATGCTTTTGGGCAGAGGCTGTTGGTACTGCTTGTTATTTAATTAATAGATCTCCTTGTAAAGCTCTTGTTGATAAAACTCCTTATGAAATGTGGTTGGGTAAAAAGCCTTCAGTTTCACATTTAAGGGTCTTTGGTTGTGAGGCTTTTGTTCATGTGCCTCAAGAGAAGCGGTCTAAATTGGATCCCAAATCTCATAAATGCATCTTTGTAGGTTATGGTGAAAATGTTAAAGGTTATAAACTTTGGAATCCACTAACACGAAAGATGATATTTTCTAGAGATGTTATTTTCAGGGAATTTAGAGCTAACTCTGAAGATGTGCAACCAAAGGAAAAGTCAAAACAGTGCATTTTGAAACTAAGCAAGAAGATGCACATGTGGAAGAACAGAGAGATGGACAAGAAGATGGAGAAGAAGAAGAGAGTTCTGACGAATCCATTGTAATAGAAGAAGTTGAAAACAATGAGGATGAACATGAGGAGGAACCTCTTACTCCACCTTTGAGAAGATCCACAAGACAACGAAATCCAGTTGACAGGTATAGCCCACCTGATTTTCGTTGTAAATTTTTCTTTGTTATGTACTGATGATGAACCTAGATCTTTCAGGGAGGCTCTCTCTTCAGAAGAATGTGAGTCTTGGATGTAGGCCATGCATGATGAGATGATGTCTTTGAAAAACTGTGACACCTGGGATCTTGTTAGTTTTCCCAAAGGAAGAAAGGCCATTGGTTGTAAGTGGATATATAAAAAGAAGTTTGGTGCAGACGGAAAGTTGGAACGGTACAAGGCCAGATTAGTGGCCAAGGGCTACTCCCAGAGAGAGGGAGTTGATTTTGGTGAAATATTCTCTCCTGTTGCTAAGTTAACCTCTATTAGATTCATTTTATCCATTGTTGCTGCTTATGATTTAGAAATAGAACAAATGGATGTTAAAACTGCTTTCTTGCATGGGGATCTAGAGGAAGAAATTTATATGCAACAGCCTGACGGTTTTGTTGTGAAAGGAAAAGAACACTTGGTTTGCAGGTTAAAGAGGTCTCTATATGGTTTGAAACAGTCACCTAGGATGTGGTACCAGAAGTTTGATGCATTTGCATTAAATATGGGTTTTGTTAGAAGTGATGAGGATCACTGTGTTTATTTTAAAGTTATTGATGATCAGATATTGATTATTGTCTTATATGTGGATGATATGTTGTTCATTGGTAACAATAAGGCAATGATTAGGGAACTTAAAACTCAGCTTTCTGGCACATTTGATATGAAAGATTTAGGGGCTGCTAAATATATTCTTGGGATGGAAATCATTAGGGATCGGATTCACAGAAAGCTTTGGTTAAGTCAGAGCAAGTATGTTAACACTATTTTGCAAAGGTTTAATATGCAGGACTGTAAACCAGTAAATATTCCATTTCCTATTGGTACTAAGTTGAGTTTAGACATGTGTCCTAAATTGGATGATGATATTGATGAAATGTCTAAAGTTCCTTATGCTAGTGTTGTCGGTAGTTTAATGTATGCAATGGTTTGTACTAGACCAGATATAGCCCAAGCAGTGGGAGTTCTAAGCAGGTTTATGTCTAACCCTGGTAAAGAACATTGGACTTTTGTCAAAAGGGTATTCAGATATTTGCAAGGCACTTCTGATTACTGTTTGGTTTATCATGGTACTGACAATATTGATAAGTCATTGGACATACAGGGTTTTGTTGATGCAGATTAGGCAGGTGACTTGGATAGTCGAAGGTCCACTAGTGGCTATGTGTTTACTTTGTTTGGAGGAGCAGTGAGTTGGATGAGTAAAATACAACCTACAGTTGCTTTGTCTACCACTGAAGCAGAGTATATGGCTGCTACACATGCCTCTAAGGAGGTAGTTTGGTTACAAAGACTTGGTAATGGTATTGGTTTTGATTGCAGGATAGTGAGGATCGGATGTGATAGTCAGAGTGCCATATGTTTGGCTAAAAATCCTATGTATCATGCTCGTACTAAGCATGTTGATGTTCAGTATCACTTTGTGCGAGAAATGATTGAGAATGGTCAAGTCTTGATTGAAAAAGTTGACACTTTGGATAATGTTGCAGATTCTCTTACGAAGCCAGTCACCACGGAAAAGTTCTCTTGGTGCAGAAAGGCCATGGGCCTTGATCACTGTACTTAATTCTATGTAATTGTATCTCTATGGGTGTAATTTACAATGTATGATGTCAAGTGGGAGAATGTTAGGATTTAGGTGTCATCAACCTTGTAAATCCTTTATTTTATTATTCTCCTAAAGTGTTTTGTACATTTACCGCATAAGAAGGTGAAATGTTTGACCAAGTGGTGAAAGAAGAGACTATGTAAATGCTTATTCGGTTACAGTTTATCCCAGGGAAAAGGACAAATTATAGGTCCCACCTTGGAATCTTCTAAAATAAGGTTGTGGGTCAAAATAGGGTGTTGTAAGAGCATCTATGACATGCATGCAAGTTGTCATAAGATGCTATGACAAGTATGACAAATTCCCTATGATAGAATATGCTATTTTTAGACCCCAGGCGCCCATGCATAAAAGATGCCTTATGACAGCTGTAAGAGCATCTGTAAGAGGCTATTTTTGGTATTTTGACCATTTCAAGGAGGGAGGCGTGGGTTTTTCTAGGTGGTATTGCTGCCTATTGTTTGGTGAAACCATGGTGGTTTTCATTCTCACAAATCTCTATAAATTGGGGCCTTGAGCTAGTGTTATTAAGAATTCAGTTTTGCAGGGTAATAGGGTGCTGTTGGATTTACAGGGAATGATAAGAGAAGTCTATTGCTGCATGTAATATTGAAGATTATCAGTAATATACTTGCCTCTCTTTCGGTGGTGGAGTTTTTCCCTTCGGGGTTTCTCCACGTAAATCTGTTGTTGCATGTGTTATATTGTTCTATCTCTCTCTCTCATTCTTTCTTCACACTAAGGCTAAGGTTAATCTTCATATTTCATATTTGCATTCACACATTTAAGTTCATATTGCAAGCTTTCTTCACTTTGTTTTTCAACAAGGTTTTCATACATTTCATGCACTCATGCAATATTGCAAATTGCCAATTGACTTCTACATCCCAAAATTCTCAAATGCTTGTGGTTTTTACATATAGACTCCATGTGGTCTAATACCAAGTTTATGTGCATGCTCCCAAGTTTCAATTTGTACATGGAATTCCAAAGTTTTCAACTATGCTTCCTTCATGTATGCAATATATTGACCCTTATTTGCATGACTTGCATGTGCAACACTCACTTCCACAAAACATCGAAAGTTGGAAATAAAAGCATTTAATGCCTAATGTGGACTAGGCTTTCATAAAACCTAGTTTTTCTCCTCATGTTCAAATTCTTTAGTAATACTCATTCTCTACAACAAGTCTCTTGACTTTCATATGAGCTCTCCCCGCTACAAATTCATCCATGCACATTGATAAGGTTTTCAACCAGAAGTTATTCATGCTCGAAGTCAACTAAGGCATCACGAATGTTTGATTTAAACATTTCCTTCTACACTACCAAGTACACCTCATTTTCTTATGTTGCTTGCATCCTTTTTGCATAAAACAATCATATGTTTGGTTTGAACAGTGCAATCACACTTCCTTGAAACCCCCCTATATGCATTTTGTAATGCCCCCTTATAAATTTATCTTTATTCTCAGAAAAATTAGGCTAGGAATCAATCAATTTTTAATGATATACTTTAGTCAATTAAGAGCTACCTTTAATAGTTAATGTTGATTAGGTTATTTGGCTTATATATTGAAAATACTAGATAACATGTCTGTAGAATGCAACCAATATCTGATATAAATTCTGAGATGTAATCTGAAATGATAATTGATTTAGGAATGGACGATAGACATCACAATATATTCAATATGTTAAATTTCCTTATCAATTACATGCATATGAATATGGGTAACTAGATGTCTATATCAATTGTTGTTTCTGATTTTAATCCTTCACTTTATGTGACTGGTTCCTTGGCTGGGTGTCTGATATCTATCCACTATTTATGCAGCCAGTACTATGTGGTCATTAGCTCTTGAGGAGCGCCTTGATCTGCCAATAGAAATGTATAAATCTCCAAACTTAATCCATGACCATTTGCTTTGAAACCTCTCTCATTTAATACCCACGATTTGGCTAAAAGACATGGTCTTTCATCGCACCTTCTTGTCAAAGGACACATCTCTTGGTTTGATGTTAATCGATGTCCTTTTAATTTATGCTCTTCTAAATTATGTTTGATTAGGGGAATCGTTGTTAGGAATAATCGATTTATTAACATAATTCCTTGCTTGAGATCGCCGACCTGTCTTGAGTATGTTCGTTGGTCTTTATGATCATCTCTTCTTATCACCTTATCATTATCTGATTCTTGCCTTTGCTCATATGTAATCCAATTTATTAAGGAAATTGTTCTTCTTTCAGAGCCCACGATTCTATTGCTGAAGATTGATCAGCATTTAATTATAATCTATATCTACCTATAAAAGATTGTTTGGCATAAATTTATTCAATTTCTTTGGACAAGCAAGAGGGATATCACACATTTGTGCCCTTAGGGCTTGTATTTATTGTACAAAATCTCTCCCACTATTTGAATGTTCTCGCTACTCACTATGCTTAAATTTTGAGTTTGCATAAACTTAATTCCTTCACACAAATTACATTAATTACTTTCCTTTAAAATATTTTTTTATAGGTTTGTGGACTTCCTGCACACACTTGTAAAACTTGAAATTTGCACATTTTCTTTCACATCCCAAATCTCTTCAATAGTCATATGTTACATCAAAATTGTGGGCATGTCATGCAACCTCGCAACATTTGTTAATTATAGACTTACTTCCACTATACACAATTCTACAATACTTGTGTTTTATGAGTTTTCAAGCTTCTCATGCATCTTTGCATCACTTGCATTTTGATTGTCTACTTCCACACTCTGCAATCCCTACAAAACTACTAGCTAAGAAACAAAACTCATGTACACTTGTGCTTTTTCTTTTCTTTTTCTCATAACCCACCTTAAGACCTCATATAATTTCACCATGAGTAGAAAAAATAAAATATGAATTCAAGGGGATGACCCCTCTTTCAAAAATCATCTACAATGAATTAAGTAGATATTGATATGGGGTATAGGTATGGGGGATTCCGTAAAATGAATAAATACAAAGGATATGATTGACATGCCAAGTGCATAGTAGATAGTGGAATAGTGTAGACATTTCCCTTCCCTACTTCCATCCAATCTCTAGACTTGATAGTGGATATTGCAAATACTATGACCCTCAAAGCAAGAAAATTGTAGGTCTTGCAAATGAAGTTTTCTTGGACATCACCCTTGATATCATTGAAGAAACCTTCCAATTATCACATCATGCTCAACATGTATCATTGAGTGTTGTTAGTTTGGAATTCTATAGCTTAAACCCTTATTCATATCTAAGAGTCGTGAACAAGATTTCATTAATCGAACCAAGGTTATATTCTTCAAGAATGTCAAAGGTACTCATTAGGAGTGATTTTCAAGCAAAGATCAATGACTTGGTCACACTTTTCAACACAATAATGGACTTGCCTAAAGCTATAGGGAATTTCAATCCTAGATGTTTAAATTCATTGTCATCATCTTGGAAAATAGAAAAAAATGATTTGGCAACCCTCATCAATGATAACTTGCATAACCAACTATTTGAAGTTCAAAAAACTACAAAGTTCTACATGACTTCTTATATTGTTTATATGATGCCAAGGAGGTCATTTTCCCTAGATTGACCAAAATGGGACAATGGGTACAACAGTAGGACAAAAAAAAAAGTGTATGAGTTATATCCCAATTAGAACTAAAGGAAACTAAAGGTCACTTCAAGGGGTTTTATCCCAATTAGATCCAACTCTGGCTCTAGCAAATTGTCCAAGACAATCAAGACCAACAACAAGTTTCAAAATACAACAATCCAAGTTGTAATGATGCCTTTTTTAATTTGATTGAATGAATGGAAAAAGAATTTGAATAGACAATTTTCTTTAAAAGATATAACTACTAGTATTGAGTAGGAGAATTGGT
This sequence comes from Sequoia sempervirens, assembly GCA_007258455.2. Taxonomy (NCBI): domain Eukaryota; kingdom Viridiplantae; phylum Streptophyta; class Pinopsida; order Cupressales; family Cupressaceae; genus Sequoia; species Sequoia sempervirens. The sequence goes on from VDFB02193867.1 coordinate 554,881,796, forward strand.
TCATCCAACTCTTAGCCTTCACATATGTCAAATTTATAGGCTTCATAGGTACTCATTTTAATTTGCCAAAGCATGTGAGTGATAAGATAGTATTGCTCAAATTGACAAGGCAAGTATGTGAAGTGCATAAAGTCTTATCTAGCAAGCATAGAATAGGTGTTTAGTTTCCCCTTCACGTCACTAAATATACGTGTACCTCTCTCCTCTCAGTAAAGAGTTATGAAGATGAACCCTCTAAGTTGAATCTATACATACATGATAAGAGGTATTTCTTTGACCCTAAGGGAAACATGGAGAAATATGTAGGATGTCCCTATAAGCATAATTTCAACCTAGAAGATTTTTGGGTTGATTGCATAATGAACATGAATTGAGGAAGAGAAGTTATTTAAGACTTGTTGCCTTCTAATCAAAGCATTTGGAATTGCAAGTGTGCCAAAGAATATATCAAATAAAGGTAACGTTCTTAATGGTGCTTATAATCAAAGAACCATTTCTGAATTGCCTATTCCATCTATAAATTGGTCAAAGGAAGAGGAAAGCTCATTAGAGGTTACAAGTAAAAGAGTTATTGGTAATAGCCTAACCTGGCTCAAAAAAATGCTAGAAGATCCTAACCTTGCCACCAAGTAAGCACCCAAAGATAGCAAGGCTCCTAAAGCTCATCTTAAGAAGAAAAAGAAAGTTCAAAGAAAAATGAAAACACCAAAGCAAAGGCTTCCAAATTTGAGCATTTTGGATCTAGAAAAGCAAGTAGAGGTGGAAGAATAACCTCTCCAAAGGAAGAGAAGTCCCAATTATTTTTTTAAGGTTAGGGAACTCTCTGAGGAAAATGCAAAAGGGGCAACCTCTTATGCCCTTGTCTCCTTGCAAGAGCAAGCTCTTGTTCAACCTCTTCCTATGTCTCCTCTTCCATCTTGATAAAAAACCATACCATTTTCCAACACCTATTTCTTCTCTTCTCTTACAATCCAATGAGCAAATTGTCCAAGACAACCAAGACCAACAAGAAGTTTAAAAATACGACGATCCATCTCTGGCTATGGTTCCCACTTGGTTGGACCTTGCAACCAAAAAGAGAAAAAGGATCTAAAAGCCCTTGGTTGATGATTTCTCTACCTCACATTTATGATGGAAAAGTCACCTCAAGCTAAAGTCATTTCTTCTATTTTCATAGATGCACAAGGTTCAAGAGTTGCAAAGGTTGCCACTCCAATGGTTGACAAAGATGAGAGAAAGTTGATACCCTTAAAGTATCAAATTTCTAGTTAATTGGGGAAGCAAATAAGAGAATTTGAAATAGAGGTATGAAAATAGTTGTTACCACTATTATCTCTTGAATGGATAAAGATTATAATCCCAAAAAATGGTCAAAGGAGCAAAGCCAACTAATCTCTTACATCAAACACTTGGTTGTCCCTCTCCAATCTTCTGATGTGCTAATTGCCACCCCTATCACAATTTCTCAAGAAGATGCCTCTACCATTAAAGAAATGAAATATATTTTAAATGCTACAAAGCAATGGCTAATTGACCTATTGTCACAAGGTCTAAAGTCATTGAAGATGCTATGGCCCAATATGATATAGTTAATAAACACTTTTACTTGATTAAAGAGTTGTCAGCCAAATATAGAGAGGAACTATAAATTCCTATGGATAATCTTTACCCAAATCGAGAAAATACTTATAGTCAATTTTGAAACACTTGCATCGGAAAGTATTTTGGATAAGGAGCATCAATCATTGCTCATGGAATGGTTGAAATAATAAAGCTAAGGATTGACTTACTTGGCGTAAAGAAGCTAGAGGATTCTTGTAACAATGTTGTTGATTTCATAATGGACACTTGTAACTTGATTGAGAAGACAACAAAGCATTTTTACAAGGAAGACCAAACTATTAATTTTATAGATACTCCCAAAGAAAACTTGGTTGAAATGAATAATCAAGGATTGAATCAACCTTTCAATTTTAATTCTTCTTATCTTAATGTGTTGATGATAATAAAGTTCATGTTCAAAGAATTTGAAAAGCAAGTTGATACAAAGCTCTCAAAGGCATATCAAGTTGTGAACATTTAGATTTCCTACCACTTTCACTCCAACTACATAGATGGTGTTGCTTTAGATATAATTAATGAAACATTGAGTACATTTAAGGAGTACTAATAGAGGTCAAACGACAAGGTGATGATGGATGATACCATCATCATTGAAGAAATTAATACTAAAGAATATTTGAGCAAAGATTCAATTGTACAAGCATGCATATGTAAACAGTCTCTCAAGTGTCAATTTTAGCTATTTAAATATGTACTATGTTATTATGTCTAATGTTTAATATTTCAACTCACTTTGAGGGTGTAACACTTTTGCGATGTTATTTTTATTTATGATAGTTGCCTAACAATTAGTGAACAAAGATTATAAATATGAGCTTACACCAAATTTTGTAAAGTTGTGCAAGAGAACAAGGCTTTTTGAATTTTTGAAAAATTTGGGAAACAACAAACTCTAAATCAAAACTTTGACTCTCTATTTGGTTGAAGTTGTAATTTTTTGTTGTTAGATATAACTAAATAAGTGTTTTGCAAATTTGAATTTGATCATAATTCATTTCAAAGTAATTACTCTTGTGTGAGTTTTCCAAACTATATTTTGTATTGATAAAGTCTACATATTCACCAATCTTACGGACATTCATTTTATAAATTGTTGCAAAATCTAAGAAATGAAATTATCTTGTAAAAAAATTATCTTTGTATTATTTGATAAAATCTACATATTCACCAATCTTATAGACATTCATTTTATAAATTGTTGCAAAATCTAAGAAATGAAATTATCTTGTACAAAAAAATAATCTTTGTATTATTTGATAAAATCTACATATTCACCAATCTTATAGACATTCATTTTATAAATTGCTGCAAAATCTAAGAAATGAAATTATCTTGTACAACAGACAATCTTTATATTATTTGATGTATTGGTTTCAATAAATAGACTCTTCCCATCTTGTAGAGAGGTTTTCATCCCAATAACTATTGTAGATTTGACAAGACTAAATCCATTCACCGACAATAATACATACTATCTCTTCTAAGTTAACAAAATGTTGATAACTTTAATTAGCATAAGTATATATCTCATCAGTAAATCTCTTTCATTTTAGATTATCCTTGATTACCAAACAAGTACTAAAAGAAAATAACAATAGTTAAGTAAAATGACAATATATTTTCCTTACAAGGTCTTATTATTAAATATGGCCGGTCTTTAAGATAAATTATAAATTTTAATATATTGTTAAATTTTTTAAATAAGGCGTTATTAAAATATGATGCAATAAATATAAAGCTTTCCATAAAATTTATAAAGAAAATAAATACTAATTGGCATTAAGACAATGATATTATTTAAAAAGGCTAGTAATTTTTCAAAAGTATTACATTTTTATTAAAAATTTATCAAGATATAATTAAAAGTGATTGATACTTATAATTGGTAATTCAAAATGCTTCAAAATTATTGATGATTATGATATATTATTTGCAAATAATAACCTCCATAAAACATTTTGTACCCAGCTATAAATAGTTATGAATAATAATTTTATTCAGAAATAAAAGACGGTTACAACGTTGATCAAGACCAACTTGGCATTCGGCATGCACTTGCCTGAAATATTCTGGTACAAACAATTAGTACTTTTTTTTTGACACATTTCAGAAGGGTAAACTCTCTCACTCAATTAAGCCCCTCCATATAGAGAACAATAATAATCCTTGGCCTTTCAAATTAGTAAAAATAAAAAAATTGAGAGTTAAATTGATGACCTTGATAAAAGAGAAGGGCTCTCAAAGCAAAAACATAAATTCAATCCTCAGGGTGATAAAGATATTAGATTGTGTAAAATATCAATTCAATTATCAGGTTGATAAAATTATTACATTGTATCATTAAATTTCCAGTCCATAGACTAACTCAACCCCTCACCTATTTATCTATCCAAGTCTGCTGCTAATTTTTTCACTCTCACCTCAATCTGTATTGCATCCTGATGATGGATCATGGAGTATAATCCAAAATGTTGATGTGAAAAAATAATACACAGTTTCAATCCAGAAATTCAATACACTATTCTTATATCGTGTAAAATATCTGAGGGTTTCTTGCAGAGGAGAGTACCAGACAGTTTGTCAAATCATGACCTTAAAAAACTAATTTTAATTATGACCTTTCAGCAATATATTTGGATGAATATCTTCTTTTCAATAGTTTATTCCAGGTTTCACAACTTCTAATTAGTTTCCAGCACAGTTATATAGTTGGTTTAATTTTAGTTTCCAACACGGTTATATAGAAATTTTTCTGTCATAAAATTATTTCTCATTTTATAGCATTGCAATTCCAGATCTCCATGCTTGTTTCAAATTGCTGATTGATTCAGATTTCTGTTTCTAAAACTTAAGTTTTCAATTTTACAAATTTAGATCTCTATGTTCAGAAATCCAAACAATTTTAAGAATCTAAACTGTTACACTTAATTATTTTGGCATATTTCTGATTTTGGATCATAGGAGTGGTGTCAGAGCATTTGGGATCACATGACAAATTGTCTTGGTTTCACCTAATCAAAACTTGTGTCTAGCCAAAATTTGCCCCCACCTCTAATGTATTCTCGATTCACAACATATTGGAATGTCATCTCAGGAGGCCAGGCAGAGGCGAGACGTATGTAGGGCCATACAAAGCCTTGCTGTGCCAGCATGAAAAACTTATTCAACATGAAGTCATTTTCCTCAAAGCTAAAAATTGTTTCCATTCCTAGCCATCGCTTGTCTAGTTTAAATGTTGCTTTCTGATCTCCCATCAGCTCATTACCACAGCGGGACCTCCACCAACGTTGAAATGCACTCAGCTCACCTTGGCCCTTAGTTGCTTCGTCCTCAACATTCTGCACCTTTATTTTGTTTAGCACGACTGTAAATCTTTCATGTTGACTGTTACCCCGCCAGCAAATCCGACTTATTTTTGAAACAACCCCAAAACCATGATCCTCTCTAAATACCAAAAGAACTTCAGGGTAATGGTGATGCTCAGGCTCACAGATTTTCATAATGGCCAACTGTGACAATGACACAGGTGAGACTCTCCCATAGATATGTCTTTTGTCATCACTTGTCTGTATATCAAGGTATTTAGGTGGATAAGATTTCTTGGTCAGTTGATTAAGCAGAGGAAGAGAAAGGGGAATGCTTCTCCATTTTGAGAAGCTTCCATTGGCTTTAATTTTATGCATCCACACCGACCACTTGTTTTCTGCCTCTTTAGAAATTGCATCATTCAGCATCAACATGTAGGCAGAGTTTCCATCAGGACACCTCGCAATGTATACACAATTTCCCCTGTTTGGTAATGGGGAAAGGCTTTGCCAACCAATCATTCCCCGTGCTAAGTCAAGTGTATATACATTGTACATACTTTGATCGTTCTCTGTAAGAGTCAGGAAATATATACAATGGCCAGTAACAAGAATCTTCAGCATGGATCTGGAAGGAATACTACGAGGTAAAGGTAACTTTCTCACAGAACCATCTTGATAAAGCATTAGCTTATCACCTCCAGTTGAAGAATTTTTCATGTAGAAAACAATCGATTTGGCAAGGACATGACACTGATGGTGTCTAAAGTAATTAGCATAGTTAGGATTGTTGAGGACGGTATCCCATGTTCTGTTCAAAGTCCTTAGTAATGGTATTTCATACCATGGCAGCCGACTGATGATGCATCCCATGGTAATCTCATTGTGCACTCCAGCAATCAAATCTACTATTCATCACAATTACAAACCATTACATAACTACCCTAAAACATGAGCTAACTCACAACCATTAGCTCTTTAAATTGAATTAAATTTCAGTAAACTATGAGGTGTGAGTTAAAATAATACCAGAGTTAGATGTCTCGGTGCTAGCACATGATCTTGACTGTGGCTCTTTGCCTACTGTTTTTTGCTCTTTTCTTCTATCATCCATTTTAGGAATATTTGGTATATCTACAAAAAAGAAAGTTGTAATACTCAAATATCAGCACTTGCTGCAGTGTAGTATAGAGAATCAAGTCTTCCATTAACTTAAACAAAATGTAAAACCTCATTTCATTATGCATTGGTGTCTATATCCTAGAAGGCATTCACAAGATATAATTAGCATAGTAGAAGCATACTCAGTATGTCATACTTTGCCAACACAAAAACTGACGATAAAATATAAAAAAATGAGGTGTGCATTGTATCCATGGTAAGTGATTATATCACAAGCCTCGGTATACTTATCAATATAAATATTCTGACACGAACAGAATCAGCTCAGTAAAGCATAAGAAATTTGCTATCATTCAACAATTAGGATAGCATTACATTTACGACAAAAATAACTTCACATAATTATATTTTATTTTCACTAAGTATTTTAGTCTAAGCAAAGCTTTGATGTATAAATTTTCAGATGCGCTGCTATCACAAGTATTATTTTGTTTCAGTTTATAACAGAGGTCATACAATATAAAGGGTTCCTAGAAGAAGACTACAAAAAGTGGAAAGCATTTATCCATGTAAGAGTGAATAGCAAATCAAATCAAATCAATAAAAACGGAAAGCATTTCATAGATTGGTTCAGTACACCTGAAAAGGCAAACAAATCTTATAATACATTCTAGCCAAAGTTTATTTATTTTTGTATACTTTTTTCACGATAAGTAAAAATTGGTGATCCATGCAGTAGTTCAGCTTAAAAGATATAGCATAGTCACAGATGAAACATAAAAGTGATAGAGAAACAGAAATTCTTCAACTCAATGATCACACGGATCAATTCAGTTATAAATGTAAATTCACGCTAAACAACCAAACTGAGGTGTTCTGTGAGCCATTTGCAATTGTAACTTATATCCAAACCATCGAGGGAGGATCCAGACTTTCCCCAAAGCCACGAAAAATTCAGTGATAACATCCATGCTTTGGCAATCCAACTGGTAAAACAAAGGCTGCTACTGCTAAAAAAAATTATAGATAGATATATATATATACAAAAGAATACACTGGGAATGCACAATAGGAATGAAGCTACATATATACTTAGCTTACTTTATATGGCATGCTCAATCCTGAAATATAGGAACACATGTATTATGTAGTTTGGATATATACAATGGAATGTAAACAAGGATACTGTATTGACCTATGGATATTAATTTAGCATTAGTCCCTTCCCCTTGTGTTCTGAATTCCATCCAAATACTGAAAAACCAACCAAAACGATTTATAATTAGATTGAGACCTCCCATCTATTGATTAATAGCTTCAAGATCAAAATTTATATCTGGTTGGAATGAGAAAATCACTAGAAAATATATTCATTGAAGATAGTTGCTAATTAAATAAATGAAATTGAACTTAAGCAAATGTTTCAAGGCTGTGTTACTGGATCCCTATGGTGACCGGCTGGATCCCGGTCTGGTTCACTTGTGGGTCTGGGCTGGGGGCTTCCAAAGGCCACCCGGTTCGCATGGGACGAACCTGGGCAAACTTGGGCGGATCCGGGTGAACCCACAAGGAACCCATCCCTGCAGTGTCACATTTTGATGCTTCTTTTTTTTGCTTTTTTTAATTATCTTAGTCAATTGATTTGACTAGGCGCACCTATGAACCCTAATATTGACATGCAAAACACATTAAACACCAAAACAAGTCCATTTTGAGGGCTTCTCCAAGTGCAACTGATAGTGTGTGATGCATTAGTATAGATGTGTTACGCTTGTTTTCCATGTTTACTTGCATATTTCAATGGTCAAACTGAACCTCAAGTGTGTAGGAGGTTCTGTAGAGGTGGCCAATTTAACATTCAGTAATTGGTGATTGCTTGGAGACTATCTCTAGCATTTTACAGATCAAGTGGTATTGGATGAAGGTTTGTTATCCTTGCAAAGAGTGTGACTAATAAGAAAAGACTATTGGCCGGTTATGCCTGTGATTAGGATGAGTGGAAGTGATGATTTGGTTCCTTTTGAGTCAGATATCTATACAAGGGAGGGAGAGTGGGACAGCAAGATTTAATAGATTCATTTGATGATTAAAAGTGTTGAACTTGATATTATTATTTTAATATTGAACTTGAAGTTTGAACGATGAATATTTATCATACATGTTTTAAATGACATTCAAGTTTATGGTATTTTTGTTGTTTATAACTTTATATGATGCTATGTGATATTCGAATCTTAATTCTGCTTCTAGGCTGCATATATATATATATATATATATATATATATATATATATATATATATATATATAATTTTTACATGCTTTTTGTACAGTCGAACCCAAAACAAACCCAACCCCAAAAAAGAATTAGCCGGATCCACAAACCCGAACCAGGACCAGTACCCGAACCAGCAACACTGTTTCAAAGCAGAACAGTTCACTCATAAGCCAACATCTTCCTTAGAACTCAAAAACGAAGATTTCCTACCAATGGTTTGAAGCAGGGTTACAGAACTCAGCAAGTCCTCTGAATTCAAATCCCAGCAGGCCCAAACAAGGCATGCCAAGTCTGAGTCAAATAATGCTGTCCCTTACTAAAATTTTCTAAATATCATCACTAAAATAACATTTTTTCGGAAACTACTATTTGTTTAGTATCAATTCTGTGGCAAGATTTTGCCTAGTTCAAGTCAAAAAATCAGCCTCCTGATTCAGTGGCAATTCAGAGTCTTGGTAAGACTGGTTTGGAGTTTCAAATAATCAATCAAATAAGAACCGTAGGGCGGGCCCAGTTTGGCATTTTATGAGAAAATCCTCCGGGGAAACTAGTCTCCAAAATCATATTATAAAAAGGAGTTCAATTAGTCTGATGGGCTTGGCTTGGTAGCAAAGGTTAGGTGATGTCACAAAGAAGATCAAGGTCTGAACCCCACTAAGAAAAGGTTCCCTGCCAAAACAGTTTTGCCTCGTTCTATGGCTCTGTATGCCAAATGAACCTAAGCTCAGTGATACTGGCTAAATTACAGATGGCAAACTATGGAGGCCTGTGGTTGAATGGCACAAATGGTAAAGTATAGGACTTCTTAAAAGGAGCTCCAGGTTCAAACCAGAGTAGTTAGCCCTCCT